>NW_004624804.1:7702813-7821640 GCF_000247695.1 Heterocephalus glaber | reverse complement strand
AAAAAATAAGAACCAGGATACATCATGTACAGGTACAAACACCCAATGATGAATGTAAATGTATTGTATACCTAAAATGTACCAATAAAAGAATTTAAGAAAAAAAATGTTTTCTCTGCATCTACTGAGATGATCATGTGGTTTTTGTCCTAGTTTTGGTTAATGTGCTGTACTACATTTACTGACTTGCATATGTTGAACCATCCCTACATCCCCGAGATGAATCCTACTTGGTCATGGACTATGATCTTGATTATTTGCTGCATTCTGTTTGCCAGTATCTTATTGAGGATTTTTGCATTCTGTGTTCATTAGGGAGATTGGCCTGTAGTTCTTTTTTTTTTTTTCTTTTTTCCCAGTACCAGGGATCAAACTCAGGAACTTGTGCTTGCAAAGCAGGTGTCATGCCACTGAACTAAATCCTCGGCCCTTGTAGTTCTCTTTTTTGATTGGATCCTTCTCTGGTTTTGGTATCAGGGTAATGCTTGCTTCCAGGAATGACTTTGGGAATATTGCTTCTCTTTCAATTTTATTATAGAGTTTGAGAAGTGGTAGCATTAGATCATCTCTGAAGTTCTTATAGAATTCAGCAGTGTATCTGTCAGGACCTGGGCTTTCATGCGTTGGTAGTTTTGTTTTGTTTTGTTTTTCAGTACCGGGGATTGAACTTGGGTCCTTCTGCTTACAAGGCAGGTGGCGGAACCACTGAGCTAAATCCCCGGCCCTGGTAGTTTTTATTTAAAAAAATTTTTTTTGGTAGCTGGAGTGGAACTTGGGCTTGCCAGGCAGGCACTGAACCACTGAGCACCACTCAGGCCCTTGTTGGTAGTTTTTAATTACTTTTTCAATTTCATTGACTGATATTAAGTTATTTAGAATTTTTCTCTTCTCTCTTTCTTTTCTTTTTCCTTCCTTCCTTCCTTCCTTCCACTTTCTCTCTCTCTCTCTCTCTCCCTCTCCCTCCCTCTCTCTCTTTCTTTTTGTACCAGGGATTGAACTCAGGACCTTGCACCTGTCAGACAGGTGCTGTGTTGCTGAGCTATACCACTGGCCCCAGAATTTTTCTATCTTCTTGATTCAGCCTTGGTAATTCATATGTATCTAGGAATCTGTCCATTTCTTAGGAGTTTTCCATCTTATTAGAGTACAGATTCTCAAAGTAGATAATGATGATCTGGGTCTCTGCAGGATCTGTTGTGATTTTACCATTTTCATTCCTAATTGGATGGATTTGGGTCTTTCCTCTTTTTGATAAGGTTGGCTAGGGATTTGTCTATTTTATTTACGCTTTCAAAGAACAAACTCTCTTTTTTTTGGTACTGGAGATTGAACTCAGGACCTTGTGCTTGCAAGGCAGATGACGAAGAACCAACTCTTTGATTAATTCTTTGCACTATTTTCTTAGTCTCAATTGCATTAATTTCTGTTCTGATCTTCTTAATTTTCTCCCTTGTATGCAATTTGGGTTTAACTTGCTCTTCTTTTTCTAGAAACTTGAGGTTGAGGATTAGGGTATTTCTTTGCACCTACTCTGTTTTTCTGATGTGAGAATTCACTGTTACAAATTTGTCTCATAGGACTGCTTTCATTGCATCCCATATGTTCTGGTGTATTGTATTGATATTATCATCTAATTGTAGAAACTGTCTAATGTCTTTGTTAATTGCATCTATGATCAATCAGTTGTTCAGGAGGGTGTTAGTTTCCATATGTTTATGTAATTTTTGTGGTTTCTTTTGCTGTTGATTTTTCAATTTCATGGCACTACAATCTGATAATGAGTATAGGATAATTTCAATTCCTTTGCATTTACTTAAACAGGTTCTATGAGCGAGTATGTGATGTATTTTGGAGAGAGTATTGTGTGCTGCTGAGAAGAATGTATATTCTATTGTTGTGGGGTGGAACACTCTGTAGATAGCTACTAAGTCCGTCTGTTTAAAGGTTTGGCTCAGCTCTAATATTTCTTTGCTGATTTTTTTTGTTCAGTTGATCTATCTGTTTGTGATAGTGAGGTATTGAGGTCCCCCATTACACTTGTATTAGTGCTTATCTGATATTTCATATTTATTAGTATTTGTTTTATGTAGCTGAGTGTGCCAGTATCTGATGCATATATACTTATGGTTGTTATCTCTTTCTCTTGGATTGGTCCCTTAACAAGGATGTAGTGACCTTCTTTGTCTCTTCTGATCAGTCTTGGCTTGAAATCCACTTTGTCTGCAAGTAGAACAGCTACCCCTGCTCTTTTCCAGGTTCCTGTTGCATGGAATACTGTTTCCCATTCTTTGACTTTCAGTCTATGAATTTCTTTTTGAATTAAATGTGTTTCTTGTATACAGCATATTGTTAGATCTTGTTTCTTGATCTCTTCTACCAATCTGGGGTTTTTTTGGTACCGGGGATCGAACTTGGAACCCTGAGCTTGTGAGGCAGGCGCCAGAATCACTGAGCTAAATCCCCAGCCCTCAATCTGTTTCTTTTGATTGGTGAATTGAGACCATTTACATTAATGGTTGTAACTGATATGTGTTGACTTATCCTTGTCATCTTATTTTCCTGTTGTTGATTCCCTTTCTTTCTCTTCTGTTTAATTTTTGCCTTGCTGGTAGATTCAGCCTATTGGGGTTCTTGGAATTGTCTTTGTTGTCTTTTTTGAGACTAGCCTTCAGAACTTGTTTTGGAGTGCTGGTTTGATGGTCATGAATTTATTCAGGTGTTTGGGTTTTTTTTGGTACCGGGGATCAAACTTGGGACCTTGCACTTGCAAGGCAGGCAGTGGAACCACTGAGCTAAATCCCAGCCTTATTCAGGTGTTCTTTATTGTGGAAGAATTTTATTTCTCCATCAATTTTGAAAGATAATTTTGGAAGGTACATCAATCTGACTTGGGGCTTGTTTTCTTTAGGGCTTTAAATACTTCACTCTAAGCTCTCCTTGACTTAAGAGTTTATATTGAGAAGTCTGCTATGATTCCAATGGGTTTTCCTTTATAGGTGATTTGTTCCTTTTCTCTAACAGCTTTTAGTATTCTCCTCTTGTGCTGAATTTCTGGAATCTTAACTATCACATGCTGTCATGGCTTGTGTCTAGATGTCCCTCCAAAGCCTCATGTAGTCATTGGAGCTTTTTCAGAGGTGGCTGAATCTAGAGTGTGTGACTGATTCATGGTGCAATGCTAGGATTAACGCTGCTAGGATTAAGGGTGGGTGGTTACTAAATCAGTCCACTGATTGGTTTGGCACTGTCCTAATCTCGATAGCCTGGATACAATATAAGGGTCAGAAAGGGGCTTTTCTTGTTCCTTGTTTGCTTGCTTTGCTACCTTCTGCCCACCATGAACAGTTTCTCCTCTGTGCTGCCTGTCTGCCATGACACCCTGCCTTGGAGCCAGCCCATTATGTACTGAAACCTCTATAAACTGTAAGCTAAAGAAACTTTTCCTCCTGGGTATTGGATATTTTGTCTTAGGAACAAGAAAAGTAACTAAGACACATAGCTTGGTGTAGTTTTTTCTGATCATGACTATTTGGAATTCCATATGCCTCACTTACCTGTATCTCAAATTCTTTTTCCATGCTTGGAAAGTCTTCTGCTATTACTTCTGTGAACAGGTATTTTATGCCTTTGTGTTATCTTCTGATTTTTCACTGATTCCAATTAGTCTTCTTTGCATCATCTAATAGCTGTTGGATTGATTTTTTGTGGTCCATTGCTTTTTTTTTTTTTGGTACCAGGGATTGAACTCGGGTCCTTGTGCTTGCACAGCAGGCGGCGAAACCATTGAGCTAAATCCCCGGCCCTCCATTGCTATTTTTAAGAGGTCTTTCATTTGATGATTGCTAACCACAACCCTGTCTTCTAGATCTTATATTCTACCTTCACATTGGTTGACTCTCCTGCATATACTTCCAGTAGAATTAATCTCCTGGATTTCTCTTTGAATCTGTTTTATGATATCCAGTTCTCTTCTATGTTGAGCATTCATGGTTGCCATGTCTTTCCTAAGCTCTTCTCTTTTTTTATTTCCTTCATTATGGTCAACATTTCTTTAATTATCTCCGTTTTGGTTTTGTCAAGAGACTTACTCTTCTGTTTTGTTACATCCACTGCTACCATTTCATAAAATTCAGCTGGATGGCTTTTGATTTCAACATTCCCTTGATTGTCTTGGGTGAGTTGGGGGTTATGGGTTGCATCTTGCTTCTGTGTTTTCTCATTTTCTATTTTTTTCTACATTGAGGCTTGTAAATTGCTTATGGTAGGTAGCTTTATTACTAATATCAAGCCCTTTTTAGGAAATGAGTACTTTTTAAAGATGTCTTCTAGGTATAGCTGGCTTTTGGCTTTTGAGTCTGTCCCAGGATCCTGCCTCTTCAATTTATTAGGGATGAAAGATTGCTGCCTGTTTGGCCTAGCACTTAGTTCTTTGGCATTGGACTTTAAAGTAGTATGGCCCCCAGACAATCTAGGTATTGGCATATAAGGAAGATCAATTGGTCACAGCAACTATGTCACCTTAGCTAAAGTAGTACAATCAATAATAACAGCATCTAGCACAGACTGGAAAATAACAGACTGTGATAACTATTAATTTTCCACCTTTAACCTTAAGTACAAGACTTATATAACAAAATCTAAGACAAATCAGAAAATTATATACAGTAAATATCCACCTAATACAGCGATTTTACCCTAAGGGGAGACATTTTAAAAAGGGTGAAAGGAGCCAGGTATATAGCTCAGTGGTTCCGCTGCCTGCCTCGCAAGTGCAAGGTCCTGAGTTCAATCCCCAGCACAAAAAGAAAAAAGGATGAAAGGAAAAAAATAGAGAAAAAAAAGAAGAGAAAGAGATTAGAAGCAAAGCTGAAGGACAAAGGAAGATTACCAAAACCTCAGGAATCTGGTGAACAAGACAGAAGGGAAAAAATGAAAGAAAAAAACAGAAACAAGAGCAAAACAAAACAAAACAACAAACAAACAAACAAACAAACAATAAAAAACCCCAAAAGTTAAAGAAAAAAAGAAATAGCTCTGTGATTTCAAGTCTGTAGTCATCTTCTGAGGTCTACAGTTGTGTGGTAGTGTCCAATTTAGGGTGTGACTCTGCTTTTGCTGATAAAGGAGGCAGTTAGAGTCCAAATCCATGCTAGATAATCCCAGAAAGCCTGCAGTATGATTAGGGCAGAGTGCTGGTTCTGGTGCTTTTTTTGAGTCTTGCCAGGCTGGCTTTGAACTCGAAGTGATCCCCTTGCCTCAGCCTCCCAAGTGCTAGGCTCACAGGCATGAACCACCACACCTGGCATCTTATACTTTCAAATCCACAGAAGTTCAGGCTGATCCTGGCCTCTGGTCATGAGGTTGGGGCCTGAGTTGTTTAGCTTATAACATCCTGGGTGTCTCTTGTCAGCCTGATCATAGCTCCCTAACCCTGGATGTTCCCTGTAGTTTGTCCCTCATCCAGTCACTGTGGATTTTTAACACTGGGAGCCCTGAGATGAAGCCAACTCACAGCTGCTCTGAGTCCTGGGTTCAGTGGGCTCCTCCCTAAAATGGCATCTGACAAAGCTCAATCTCCAGGGGACACTGCAGTCACTTAGACTGGATTCGCTTACCAGCTGTTGTAATGCACAGCATCCACTGCTCCATTCCACTGATGCCTTCTCCCTGGAGGCCTCTGGAGTCACCTGCCCTCACTGTGTCTCTGTAGATTTGATCCTCTTCTCTCACACCAGGAGGCAGGAGCCAGGGGGAAAAGTGCAGTTTGCCTCCTCCTTTTTCTGTGTTGAGATCTGTCTCTTCACTTTCTCTATGGGCTCAAATTTTCCCTTCAGATCTTTCCTGGGTCCTGGGAATCCACCTCTCTCCTTCTTTTCTTCCCCAGATTGTTATTTTCCAGTGTCTGGATTCTGAATCTTGGAGAAGTTGATTTGTTGTTTCTTACCACTCCACCATCTTCCCAGAAGTCCTCTTCTACCTTCTTTTCCCCTCTGCCATGAGGTAGACATGTGTCAGATAGAGGCTATGCCTGCTGCCTGGATCCCAGAATGGAGATTATAACACAGTGGAACCACCAGTGACTACAGTTGGCAAAATGTGCATGAGGAAGAAATCTTTGGGTTCTTCATTGCTACAGTACAGTTTAGGGAAAGGTAATTAAAACAGAAACATGTGAGCACTGATATTTCATCACAGGAAATCCTTGCTGCATCCCTGGACTTGAGGACAGGATTTGTGACTCTGTATAACATCTGGGCCCTTAGGTTTCAGAACCATTGTGTCTCTGTATCAGATCCTGCTCTTGGGAAGCTCAAGAAATGGCTTCAGGGATGGTCCACGTTGACCAAAGAAAGGGTTCAATGGAGAAGTCGGGTTCTGAAACAGTGTGTATATAACATTCTTTTTTTTTTTTTTAATAAATGAGTGATTTGATTTGGGTTTTCAAGAGCCAGTCTATTGGTCATTGATGATCTTGAGGCCATTTTGACTAGGCAAGCAAAATAAGAAAAATAAGGGTTATGTAGTGAAATTTTCAGAGTCAATTTTATTTCATTTAAAAGATGTGTTAAAGGCCAGGGATTTAGCTCAGTGGTTCTGCCGCCTGCCTCATAAGTGCAAGGACCCGAGTTCTATCACTGATACCAGAAAAAAAACAAAAAAAAGATGTGTTAGTCGGATGTGGTGGTGCACAGCAGGGGGGAGGTTAGTCGGGAGGCTGAGGCAGGGGGATCACTGGGAGTTCAAAGCCAGCCTGGGCTATATAGTGAGACCCTGTCTCAAAAAAAATAATAAATGTGTTAATTTACTTGACAAATTATTTACCTGACTAGTTACAAAAATAATAATTTAACAGCGAAGAGACTTGGTAGCCAGAAGTTTAACCAAGTGGTCAGAATTAACATGTCCTTTTTTTTTGAGACAGGATCTCGCTATGCCATGAAGTTCAAGCTGGCCTTGAAATCATGGTGACACTCCTGCGTCAGCGTCAGCCCCGAGTGCTGGGATTCCAAGAGTGTGCCGCCACACCCAGCCTTAAAGTTAACATCTCTTAAAACGAGATGAATCACTGTCATGTGCCTTCTGACATCATGCCCTGAGAAAGGCCACATCATTTTTGTGGTTTTTTTGTTTGTTGTTGTTGCTTTTTGTCAAAAATGCATATGTGAGTATGTTTATGACCAAACATCAGAAAATTCCAGTGGAGGGACAGTCTACTGAGTAACTGGCCGGCACTTCACGCGCGCACACACACACACACACACACACACGCAGGCACCCACACACACATGTGCGCGCACACACACACAATCAATGTCATGAAAGACAAAGACGGAGGAAGTAATTGAAGGATTAAAGTAATGAAAGCGACACATCTAAGAGCTATGTGTGAGCTGGAGTGGATCCTGGGCCAGAGAAAACAGCCAAAAAATGAAAAGAGAAGGCAAAAGGCAGAGGAGAAGGAGAAGAATGGAGGAGGAGGAGGAGCAGGAGGAATAAGAAGAGGAAGAGGGATGGGAGGGCAGCTCAGTGCTTAGTGCATCAGTGTACAACACCAGGCTCAGCCCCCAGAACAACAACAATAACAACAACAAAGCATGAGGAAAAGGAGAAAGGATGGGCAAATGAGCAGAGGAAGAAGGAACTGGGTGAAAAGGGAGTGGCAGTAGGCGGGTCAGGAGGGGACATTATGGGAATAATTGTTTTGGGGTTTTTTTTGGTACCAGGGATCAAACTCCTCCAGTAATTGCGCTTGCAAGGCAGGCAGCGGACCCACTTAGCTAAATCCCCAGCCCATTATGGGAATAATTGGCAAAATTTTAATTAACGTGGCACATAGATGAGAGCATTGCACCAACACATTAAACTTCCCGATTTTGATGATAGTTCTGTTTAGTATTTCAGGGTAAAGAACTGTGACATTTACAATTTAATCACAAGCACTTCAGTGCAGAAATGCCTTCAAGATGAGGCCTGCTGGTGTGCACCTATAGTCCCAGTAACGTGGGAGGTAGAGGCAGGGGATTGCATAAGCCTAAGTGTTTCGAGACCAGCTTGAGCAATACAGCAAGATTTGATCTCAAAAAACAACAGAAGTATGTGATCCCAGCACTCTGGGAGGCTGAGGCAGGAGGCTCACAAGTTCAAGACCATCCTGGGCAAGTTAATGACTTAGCAAGATTCTGTCTCAGAATTAAAAAATAAACAACTCCCAGTACCACAAAACAAACAAAAAGTGTATATACTTTCCTTTCACTTATGTTCTCTCCCATTCCTCTGTGTCTGTGTGTGTGTGTGTGTGTGTGTGTGTGTGTGTGTGTGTGTAGAAAGAGAAAAATCATTAACTAAATATGACAAAATACAGTCAGGTATGGTGACACACACCTATAATCCAAGCACTCTGGGTTTTTTGAGACAGGATCTCCATACATAGTTCAGGCTGGCTTTGAATTCACTATGTAATGCAGGCTGACCTTGAACTCATGGCAACCCTCCTGCCTTAACCTCCCGAGTGCTGGGATTACTGCCATGCTCCACCACACTGGACCCTGCACTCTGAGAGGCTGAGGCAGGAATCACAAGTTCAAGCCCAACATGGGCAGCTTAATGACTAAGTGAGAACCTGTCACAAAATAAAAATAAGAAAGGGTTGGGGATGAGGTTCAGTGTGAAGGCCCTGGTTTCAAACCCCAGTACTAAAAGAAAAAAAAGGCAAAATGATAATTACTGAATCTGGGAGAAGATTCAGTTTTATTCATTGTTTTATTCTCATGAATTTTCTGTAAATTTGAAATTATTCCAATATGTTTCTTTTTTTAAAAAAAAAAAGCAAAATTTCATCAATTCTGAAATGATATTATTCTTGGTTTTGTTTTGGGTTTTTTGGTAATTAAAAGGTCTGTTTATAAACAGAATGATGGTGATTATAAATGGCAATGGTTTTCAATGAACTCCCTTGACAAACTAAAAATATAGTCACCTCCATGGCCCCTCCCTCAATGTTTTTGCTTGTGTAAGAAACCCTAAGATGTGGCAGAGCTATTTCAAGTATGGACCCCTGGAAGCATGGAACCTGAGTTCATCTAGGCCCAGGGCACAGTGTGTCCTCTGAGACCAGGGACAACAGCTCTGTGAAGGCCTCCAGGAGTAACAGGGCCCAGTGAACACACATTCAGCCCCGCCCTGGCACACAGCCCCAGTGCCCCTGGGAGGGCCTGGCCTTGGTGCTGTGATGGGCTGGCCGGCCTGAAGTGTAGTGGGTGCTGCAGAGGTAAACCAGAGGGACAGAGTTACATCCCCTGCCGGGGATTTAGCTCAGTGGTTCTGCTGCCTACCTCAAAAGCACAGTGTCCCAAGTTAGATCCCTGGTACCAAACAAACAAAAAAAAACCAAAAGAAACTTAGCAAGTCAGGGAAGAGGGTAATGATCCACCCTTCTGCAGTCCTCTTCTTACACTCAGCAAGCACCCAGAAAGTGGCAGTGTTGTCCCTCTCTACTTGGAGAAAAGGAGCAGCCATGAGCCCTTGTTTCCTTTACCAGTTCTCGGTGGGAATGTTCCAGTGACTCACCGGAAGAAATCCTGGGTGTGCCAGGGGAAGGGGGAGGCCAGGTCCCCTCCTTCGCCTTGAGACTCAGGTAGCCTCTACCTCAGGAGGATGCAGGACTCCACGGTGGCTGATCCTAAGGAACAGGGTCCAGTTCCTCCAGCAGAAAAAGCAGGGGGCCGAATCTGCTCTGCTGGACTCGAAGAGGACCCTGCCAACCTCAAGATCCCCCTATGGCTCTGTGAGCACACTCGTGGGTGGAGGCCCAGCTGGGGACTGCAGTCTCACAGGAGGACACTGCAGCCAAACAGACGCTATCAGGCCCCATCAGAAGGTGCTCCTGGGGATCCCGTATTCAAGGTTGGATGGGGCCTGAGCCAGGAACCATGACGACCACAAGGGAGACCAACGTGAGGGGAATG
Organism: Heterocephalus glaber; assembly: GCF_000247695.1. The sequence goes on along the minus strand of NW_004624804.1, from coordinate 7,811,675 downwards.
TTGGGGTGGAGAGTAGTGAGGTGGAGCCCAGAGAGCCAGAGAACTACAGAACTGGTTAGACTGGGAAGGAGTTGAAAATGGGGGTGAACAGTGACTACTACCAGGGTTAGAGCTGAAGGAGTCCGCACTTCCAGCAGCATCGTGCTTCGGCAGTGAGGCTGATGAGGGGCCTGGGGGACACTGGGTCACTGGGGAAGAAGAGATGGGAGGAGGAGGAGGAAGCAGCAGGACAAAGGCCAAGTTTGGCGACCGAAGGTAGAGGCCCGAAGAAAGAGGGCAACCTCAGGTCTGTGCAGACTGACATGCCGCAGGTGAAGGTGTCAGAGTCAGGAGCGTTCCTGGTTATTTCCAAAACAGAGGTTTGGGGCGCAATGGGTAGGGTGCCGTCGGGGGAGGGGTCAGAAACGAGCTGCTTCGTGGGTCCGCAGTGCTGCCCTGCAGGACAGCTTGGTTCTCATCAGTCCCTGCACCACCAGTTTAGATCCTGGGCCCTGACCCCGTTTTTCCACACGCCTGTCCCAACACAAGCAGCAGGCGAGAGTCAGAGTTAAACCCCATCTGGAGCAATCTGCTCTGATCAGGCTGAGCGCAGGCCCGGGCCGCGGCCTCTGCGCCTCCTGGCCCGAGGTCAGCGTGGTGCCCCGTCTGGCCGCGTTGGCGGCGGCTAAACCGGCTGCGCCAGATCCGTGCGGGGGCGGCCGCGCGTTTCCGCAGGCTCAACGCCAGGGGGCGGCGCCCGCGGATGGGCCGAGACCTTGACCCCGACCTGGCCCTGGGAAGCGCGCGCCGCTCCCGCCTCGCGCCCCTGAGCCTTGGGCGGCCGGGCTGGGAGCTGGAGTCACGCGCGCCGCCGAGCCCCGGCAGCCTACGCGCTCGGGTCAATGTCCCGCCGGCCACGCGGCCACAACCAGCGGGAAGCTGAGTGGGGAGCACGAGGGATCATCAGCGCCCCAAAAGGGGAGAGTTCGCCAGTCCACGGTGAGGCAGAACTGGAGCCTACTGGAGCCACGTCCTCACCGCACACCGCCCACCCAGACCAAGACTCCTTTGTTAGCGGAGAAGCGCTTGGGGTAGGGCCACTAACGTGAGCCCGGGGCTGGAGCGAGGCTGTTTCCTTTGCCAGACTGTACACAAACGTGACGACCTAAGATGTCTGTCACTTACTAGGCACAAACCCTGAGCCCAGAAGGCACGGAGTAAACCAGATGTGGGTGTTGCAACCTGCCTTCCTCCCTTGCCCGCACTTGGAGCACGGCTGAGCAATCGTCCCACTTATTCTTGGAGAGCCACTTACACCAGAGCTGTAGTACTCACGGGGATTTTATAGAAAAGCCCGAAGCGGGGATCTGACACCTCAGCACAGGGCCCAGCCTTTCATTCCCCTAGATACGGCCTTCCTTTCCGCCCTTTTGGCTGTTTCTCATAGACCCTTTCTCCGAGCACCCTCTGATCTTGCCCAGCCCTAGGTGCTCCCTCCTGATCCTCCGCGGGCTTCTCTCTCCCCTTTCTCCCGCAGAGAAGAGCCCTGGGTGCCGCCCCACTAGCAGTCACTCTGCCAGGGTGCTCAGAGCGCCTTTACTTCTCTCATTTATTTTACAGATGGAGAAATCGAGCCTGGGGGGATTCAATAACTTCCACAAGGTCACCTGTGATGTGACAGAACCAGTATTTAAACCCAGGTGGTCAAGCTCTTTTCCCTCCCCAAGGCGCCCCACAGAAAGAAGCGTCTGGTGTGGTGTCTTCCTTCCGGTGCAGCTGAGAGTTCCTCCCAGGAACTGCTGCCTATGTGGTCTCCAGGTCAGGAGAATCCAGTCTTTTGCATTCTGGGCTTCTTTGCCTTCTGGACTTGAAGCAGTGTTTCTCAGATATAGAGATTATGTCAGAAAGTTAAACTGAGTGACAGCCGTCCACACTGGTGTTATGTTGTGTTAAATGCAAATTTGGCTGAGGTAATGATTGATCTTCACACCCGTTAGGAGGCTGGGGACAGTGGTAAAGAGATTCTTCCCTCTTACAAATGCCCTGTATGGAAAATTCTGACACATATTACTTTCAAATATAAGTCTTTCCACAGTGTCTCAGATTTTGGACCAATTTGTATCTGTGTGCCAGGCACCACTTCTAAACACTTTATGTGCTTGCTAACTTATTTAATAATTACAGCAACCTTATTATTTCAAAGATATTTTTCAAAGATTTTTTTTTTGGTACCGGGGATTGAACTTGGGTCCTTGTGCTTGCGCAGCAGGCGGTGAAACCACTGAGCTAAACCCCCAGCCCTCAAAGATATTTTAAATTGGAAAAAATGGAGGTTTAATGTACATACAATGAAGTGTACCAGTTTTAGAGTACAGTTCTACGAGTTTTGACAAATGTGCTTTTGAGATAGGTGGGTGCTATAGTGTGTATCCGCAGGTGTCCCCTCCACCCCATTGCTGAGTGAAGTGTAGGGCTCCAAGGTATCAGTGTATCACAATGTGTTATTGTATTGTTGATGGATCCAGTTGTTGTCTTTGGTTATTTTGCATAAAATTGCTATGAATACGGGCAAGTGCTTCCGTGGAGGTAGATTTTTAACTTTGCTTAGATACTCAAGAGTTAAATTGCTAGGCATAGAGTAAACGTAGATTTAACTTATAAAATACTACTAAGTAGTTTTCTAAAGGAGTTGTAAGTTTAGTCTTAATACAAAAGTGGAAAATGAGGCCCAGGAAGGTTAGCCACACTGGCCCAAGAATGTGTTCTGGAGTCTGTAGCTGGGAATGCACAAGAAAGGGGGAGCTGGGGCTTGGAGAAGAAAAGGCTATAGGGCAGTAGAGAAGAGATGCTAAACCCAGGGGAACCAGCCTTAAACTACCCTCCCTCAGTATGCGGTTCAGGGAACAGGGCTTCCCGGGCTAAAGCACCCCTGGCCAGTTTCTTGGGCCCTCTGGGCCATCACTGTTTGCGGCCCAGATCCCCCACCCCACCCCACCCCACCCCACCCCTTGCAGGAAACAGACGAATCCAACCGCGGCCATCGGCCATCATCCCTTTACAACCGGTCACCCAGAAAACACGCGGTGGGAGTGCTGTGTCTGGAGCAATTCTCCGAGTGTCCTGCAGGGGCACCACTCCCATCACCAGAAGCTGGCAGAGGGGGGGTTTCTACCTCTGGGAGGGGTTGCCGGGCTGGGGGTTCTGGCCTTGACGGGAGTGTTTCAGACGCCTGCTCCCTGTCACCCACCCCATCAGTCAGCACAGCACACGCTGGACTGTTACAGCCGCTCTGATTTCGCCTCCCAAGTGATTTTCTTTCCTTTGGAAGCTGCTCACATGGAGAAGTGAGATCACGTTTGTATCATTAAATCAAACCTCTCACCTGAATTATCCTTTGGCTGGAAAGGCATCAACTTGCAGATTCTAGCAATAGAGTTGTCGACATTGAACTGGGAATGGAGGAAATAGATTTTTAAATGTTGGTATTTTACACAGACAGCCATTTGAACCAGAAAATACCATCTAACACAATGGGTAATTGAGTAGAAAGCAAACACATTTTCATCAATAAGATGGAAACTGCCTTTTTTCTTTTAACCTGAAGATACACTCTTAGGAGATCCATTTTACCTGGCAACTAGGTGCCTTTCTGCCTTGTTCTACTACTCTAATATTTTGATTTCCTTGAAAGGAAGAAGTGGAAATAATAAGAGCTTGTGATGAAAGGAGATAAAGCCTGAGAGGCCTGATCAGTCCACCAGATGTCCTCAGGTATCCACTGGGTAGCCGGGTGAAACACCACCTAGGCCCAGAGGAAGCCAGGGCTGGTGGAACCGAGGGATGCTGCTCAGGGTAGAGGCCCTGCGCTGGACTCCACACCTAGCACCTCCCAGTGGTTCCCAGGGGAGGCAAGACTGAGGGGCAGAAGTGACTGGGGAGCCCTGCAAGACTGTACCAAGCAACTGTGCCGCCTCATGAAAAATCACTCTTTCTTAATACCATCATCCTACCAAAGCTGAATTAAAAGCTTGGAAGTTTAACTTTTTTGAATAAGCTTCAAATGCAAAAAAAATTTGAAACATTTTCATAAAAGTCTCCCTCTTAAGGCAACTTTTGGCCACCGTCCCCTCTGCTCTCCCTCATTGTTTTTTTCCTTAAATTCTTTTATTGGTACATTTCAGGTATACAGTACGTTTACATTTATCACTGGGTACTTGTACCTGTACATGATGTATCTTGGTTCTTATTTTTTCCCCATTCCCTGTGCGCCCTTCCCTATTTACAAACACTTTGTTTCCTTTTTTTCCTTTTCTCATAGTTTTTCCTTTCCCTTCTTTCCTTTCCTCTTCCCCTCCCACTTCCCCTACCCCTTTGGGCCTTTTCTTTTTTTTTTGGTACCGGGGATCGAACTCAGGTCCTTGTGCTTATGCAGCAGGCAGCAAAACCACTGAGCAAAACCAAATCCCCGGCCCTTGGGACTTTTCTTCCTATTTCAAATTATAAGTTATTCATTTTAATAATTTTAATCCTTATTTACACTTTCAGTTTCTCAAACCAGATCTCCATTGTTTTCCTTATTCTTTTTTTTTTGGAACCAGGGATGGAACTCAGGACCTTGCACTTGCGAGGCAGGTGGTGGCACCACTGAGCTAAATCCCTGGCCCCTCTCCTTCATTGTTAATGGGCTGAGCCCAGAGGGGTTTTTTTGGTACCGGAGATCGAACTCGGATCCTTGCACTTGTACAGCAGGCGGCGAAACCACTCAGCTAAATCCCCAGCCCAAGCCCAGAGTTTTTTATGTGCCAAGAAGCACATAGGAATAACCTTTCCTCTTTTTTACCCAAAATACAGCACACTTACACACTGTTCTCTATCTTGCTTTTTCCTCTTAATACATGACTAGAAGATCTTTCATGTCAACTCACAGGGAACTTCCTCATTTAAAAAAATTTTTTTATAATATGATAGTATCCCCTACTATGAGTGAACCATAAATTAATTATCCAGTCCTCTTATCTATGGGTCATTTAGGTTGTTGCCAGTGTTTTTGCCATGACAAACAATAATGCAGTGAATAACCTATTGTACGTGTTGTTTTACATGTAAGTTATATCCTTAAGATAAATTTCCAGAAGTGGAATTCAGTGAGTCGAAGGACATGAATTTTCAGTTTTGAGAGATACTGTCAAATTACTTTCTGAAGTTTGTCTGACTTTATCTTACTTTTCCAACTCATACCCTTACCTAAGAAATGGAAGAAAGGGCCTGGGGATTTAGCTCAGTGGTTCTGGTGCCTGCCTGGCAAGCACAAGGTCCCAAGTTCAATCCCCCAGTACCAGAAAAAAAAAAAAGAAAGAAAGAAATGGAGGAAAGGATTGTTTTTGCTAAACTTTTAGTGAAATATGTTTTCAATGTAGTTTTCATTTTACTTTTATCTTAGAAATAAGGTTGGACATTTTTCCATATTTTCTTATTAGAAAAGGTCTTAAAAAATAAAAAAATAAAAAAATAAAAGAAAAGGTCTTGCTGGGCCAGGGGTTTAGCTCAGTGGCACCACATCTGCCTGCTAAGCGCAAGGTCCTGAGTTCAATCCCTGGTACTAAAAAAAAAAAAGAAAAAAGAAAAAAAAAGGTCTTGCTATATAGTTCAGGCTGGCCTTGAACTCACTGTCCCAGGCTGGCATTGAACTCATGGTGAATCCTCTTTCCTCAGCCTCCTGAGTGCTAATATTACAGCCATGTGCCATCATGCCCAACTACTTTTAAAAATTTTTATTTCTGTGGTGCTGGGGATCAAAGCAAGGGCATGCTGTCACAACTACACCCCAGCCATTCATATATTTAAAGCTTATTGTGTTTCTTCTGTCTTTACTATCCTTGCTTATTTTTTATGGGGATTTTAGTTTTGGGTTTGGTTTTGTTTATTACTAAGAATTCTGTATATAACTGGTGAACTTTTTGTGATGCAAGTTAGAAATATTTCCTCAAAGTTACATTGTTTTTTGTCTTTTTGCCATGTAGAAGTGTTTTTCTTTGTAATGTGGTTAGGTATATCACTCTTTTCTTCTGGGACTGGTGAATTTAGTCATAGATAGAAAGGTCTCCTCATTTGAAGGGAGGGGCTAGAGCTTATAAAAATGGCAAAACCTGTATTTTTATAAGACAATATACAGTAAGGTATTCCATGGTGTTGCTCTCTTCTTCTGGCCCACATTAGTACGTAAAGGAATCAGCATGAAAAAAAAAAATCAACAAGCATGTATGATAAAAATGATTCCTCTTTCATCAAACAAATGCCCCTATCGAAATATTTGTAGACATTTTTGTTTATTATATTCTTTTTTTTGCCATCCCGGGGATCGAACTCAGGACCTTGCGCTTTCAAGGCAGGCACAGCACCACTGAGCTAAATCCATGGCCCTTGTTTATTATATTCTAATTAACATAAAGAATAGAAATTTAGCTTAGCCATTTTCAGAGCTATATAGCAGATTCAGAACTGAAGACATGGGGAAAACCTCTGTTTAGGCTACATTTTTATAGAACGTACCCTTTTCACATCAGAGAAGGGATAGCCATGAAAAGGATTAATGGCCACAATATAGATAAAAAACTATTAAAATAAGTATTTTAGATCAGAATATTCAGGTAAGAATATTCAGGTAATCATAACAAACAATCTACGTTAATCCATCAGAAATCAGTACTGTACATATTCAGTGGCTATCTGCTGTGGCAAGGCACTGCTGAGAACTGGGTAACAGGGAAATTGATGGGTCATTGTTCATGTTTCTATTTAATATTCTACACTACCTTGAACATATTTATATGAGAATGCAGGCATTGAGCCATCTTTCCAAGGTATTTAGCTGGCAAGTTCTCTAGCAACTTTGGCCAAGAAAGAGCAAATATGAGTAAGCATGTAATCTTTACAGGTGACATTAAGAGAGAAAAACAGTTGATGCTGCAAGTGAAGAGAGGTGAGGCCTGACCAGGCTCTGCCCCATGCTGGGGTCCGCCTTGGCCGCTCTGCACCTGCCCCTTGATGAAGGGCTGGGTGGGTAGCAGTGGTCTGGCACGCCTCCCTTCAGCCCCTGTGCCCGACTCCACCCATCCTTGGGGGATTTCTCTGATCACTGCCTCTGGTAAAAAAAGTAATTACCCATCTTCTGTGCTCCTATTATTTTAGGCAATGCATTTTCAGAGCTATTCATTTACCTATTAGTTTGATTCTGGGAATTAAACCCAGGACCTCAGGCATGCTAATCACACTAGCTACCACTGATCCACACCCCAGCTTGAAGCACAAAAATATACTTCAGCATGTTACATGCATCCTTCTGGGGATACTTTCTGTTTCTAAGTTGCAGCAGAGGTAGAGATCAATCACCAGACCATATGCTCCCCTTTTGGAGCAATGCTAAGAGGGGCTCCCACCCCAAAGCTGCGATTTCAGCTTCCCTTGTCCACAGGTGTCCATGTGATAAGTTCATACGGATGGACCCGAGTGGGGGTAATTGCATCTTTCCTTGAGGCCAGGCTGAAGAAATGTGGGTGCCTTCTCCAAGGAGACTCTTTGCTGAGTGGCAGCAGAGGATAACCAGGTCTTAGGAGATGGCAGAGCCAAGTGATTGAAGAATTGCCTGGGCCTGAGTCACCTGAAGGAGGAAAAGAAATTTAGCAAGGAACTACTCTGGGCGGGAGCAATAAGCTTCTGTTGTGTGAAATCTCTGAAATGTCGGGGTTCGTGCATTACAACACAGTGTTACCTTCACTAAAACAAAAATCCTTTCATGGCTTTTTGCACTTTTCTGGAATATAACTTTAATATGGAATATAGCTCAGTCCTCTAGTTTGGTCCCTCTATCCTTACAGAGGTTGTAATTTAGTTGACTGTTCCATTTTTAGCTGAGTCTTCTTTTGGTATCTGGTGACCTGAATGAACAATAGTCTGAAGTGAGATTTGCAGACAAAAAAAAGGGGGGGGGCGGCTGAAAGGGATGGCAGTGAGAAAAGTCAAGATCCAAAATTATCTGGGCTGTAATGACGGTCAGTAGCAACAAGGTGAAATTTAGGTATGGATTAAAATTCACAGACAGCTGTTTGAAACAATTGTCTTGATCTAGACATTATCATGAATTGGGATTTGTACCGTTTGATAAGTAATGGGGGAACAAACACATTTATTAGAAGAAGTGAGCACCACAGACTTCTCTCTAGTTACCTGAGTAAGGCATCTGGGTCAGGCTGGGGGTTGTAGCTCAGTGGTAGATCACTTACATAGCTTGTATGGAGCCTGAGTTTGATCCCCAACACTGCGAAGGAGAAAGAGAAAAGAAGAAGCCTGTGTGGTAGTGCATGCCTGTAATCCCAGCTACCTAGGAGGCTGAGGCAGGAGGATCCACTTGAGACCAGCCTGGGCAACGTAACAGGACTTTGTCAAAAAAAAAAAAAGCAGCAGGCTCAGAACACTTTAAATTGTGATGCATATTCTTTGAGTGGTAATTTCTCCAGACATAGAGACTTGCCTTTAGTTAAAACACCCTATTTATTTGAAAAACAACAACAAAATACAAATCAAATAGATTCAAAAGATGAAAATCTATAGTTTTTTATTCATTAAAGCTCACATTTATAGAAAAAGAGAGGACTCATTCTGTGTCAGACTCTGTCTAGGTGCTGACCTTAGTGGTGAAATGGAATATTTGCTTGAGTGAAATTAACATAACAATAAATCATATTTATAGGCCTCTAGAGCAGTGCTGTACAATAGAATGATTTCTGGTAGCCATGTTTTAAAAAGTAAAGAAGTGGCAAAATTAATTACAGTAATATATTTCACTAATATGTCAAAAACATTATCATTTCGGGCCGAGGATTTAGCTCAGTGGTTCTGCTGCCTGCCTCGCAAGCACAAGGACCCGAGTTTGATCCCTGGTACCAAAAAAAAAATTATCATTCCAGTATGTATAGTCAATATGAGAGATTATTGAGATATTTTGCATTCTTTTTCAGACTAAGCATTCAGAATCAGAATGTGTGTTGCACTTAAAACACATCTCAGTTCAGACTAGCTGCAGTTCAAGTGCAGTAGGTGTGTGTGGTAGTGGCTGCTGTATCAGCACGGTTCAGAAGAGTTCATTGGCATTGTTTTCTTGACTCTTCACAGAAACCTTGTGTCCTAATATTGTTATTCATATTTTACAGATAATAACATTATTATAGGAGTGACCCCAGGACTCATAGCTGTAATGGAGGAGCTGGGGCTCAAACCCAGCTTTCCCAGTGGCCAGTGTATCCCAGGGTTAAGTGGTTTGATGTGGAGTCAGCCAGAACTGGCCTCAAATCCTGCCTCTGGACTGGGTGGGATGGCGCACGCCTGTGTACCCAGTACTCAAGAGGCACAGACAGAAGGATCACAGCAAGTTTGAGGCCAGCCTGGGCTACATAGTTCGAGGCCAGCCTGGGCTACATAGTTCAAGGCCAGCCTAATAGCAAGACTCTGCCTCAAAAAACAAACAAAAAGCTGTTACCTCGGGCATTTTTTGTCACATGGACACTTGGTTTTATTATCTGAAAAGCGGCAATAATAAGAGCCTTCCTGAGAGATTTGGGATTAAGTGAGATAAGCCATGCAAAGGGCTCAGCATACAGCTCACCCACAGCAAGTGCTCCCGGAAGGGACTGGTTATCACCTTGACAGCCAGCTATGCTCTTTCTTACTGCTTCCCAGGAGCTTCTTTCATTGTACAAGCTCCAACTTATGAGCCTCCTGCCTCAGCCTCCTAGAGTGCTGGGATTACAAGCAAGCACCACCATGCCTGGCACAAGGTTCATTTTTTTATTTTTGGTACCAGGGATCGAACTCAGGACCTTGCACTTCCAAGGCAGGCAGTGGCACCACTGAACTAAATTTCCGGCCCTACAAGGTTCATTTTTGATGTGTTACTTTTACTAAAAACCAGTGACCTGGATGGTGATTTTGACTCTAAGTCCAGGCTCGTCTCTTTACATCACAGCTGCTGTGTTCTTTTTTTTTTTGGTACCAGGGATTGAACTCAGGACCTTGCATTTTCGAGGCAGGTGTGGTACCACTGAGCTAAATCCCTGGCCCTGCTTGCTCTATCTTTCGGTCCCACACAGTGTCATCATCTTCCCCCAGCACAGGGTCTGCAAACGTGACAAACCATAGGCAAAAACAGTCACCTCTGAAGTCAGACCACATGGCACCATCCTGAGACACCTGCAAAGAACCACTTCATGGCCTCAAGGGTTGTAGGAGTCCCAACACTTTGTTCTGGGACTTTTCCAAGCACTTTGCTGTCTGAAAAGCTGAAGCTGAGGAGGAAGCCTGTCCCTTCACGGGAGCTGGCACGGATGTCCCCACTTATCTGTAGTATCGTAACATGACTCCTTCCCCCAGAGCCAGGTGTAACTGCCTGCAAGCCAGTGAGTGTGTTTTTTACCACCCTGAAAGAAATAACTGTAATAAAATGTGCAGTTAGATATTGAACCCATAGGTAGAAATATTGTGGTGCTCACATACCCAACATCCTGATGTTAGCCACTGTCTCCCAAAATGTTTTATTTGCCTACATAGGGAAATGGGTATGCTAAGACAGATTCTCCCATAATGAAGTGAGTTATAGTTTAGTTATTCATTCAACAACTATCAGGCTCCTACCACGAGTCAGATGTGCAGGGTGCTAGGGGAGCAAAAGTAGACAGAATTTCTGTCTTCCATGACCTTATCTTCTGGAGAAGATAGATATAAATCAAATATAGAATTACAAACTGTAGTAAGCATTAGGAAGGAGAGGGACCCAGTGATCTGGTAGCAAACCACAGAGAGACCTGATCCTCCGGCCTGCAGGTCTGAGGAGGCTGCCCTGAGGAAAAAGAAAGTGACAGAGAAGTCTGAGGAAAGGAACTGCAACAGGGTCACCTCAGGGTCTGGGATAATGATAGTTGGCTGTCAAGAATATCATCGTCTTCATCTTCTTCATCATCACCTTGCAGTGCTGGGGGCTGCACACAGGGTCTGTCACAGGCTAAGGAAGCTCTCTACCACTGAGCCGCGTCCTTCACCCAAGAACACTTTTTTTTTTTTGGTACCAGGGATTGAGCTCAGGGATTGTGCTTGCCAGGTAGGCACAGTGCCACTGAGCTACATCCCCAGCCCTTCAAGAACACTTTATTTTTGGTACTGGGGATTGAACTCAGGACTTTGCACTTTCAAGGCAGGCGGCAGAACCACTGAGCTAAATCCCTGGCCCTCGAGAACACTTTTTAAACAAAGAACCACTGCATGTCCTGTGGAGATGGTAGAGAGGGAGCTAGGATTCAAAACTGACTCTCCTAAATAAGAATGGTGGAAGAATGCTGCCCTGGACTAAGAGAAGTAAGCTGAGTGGCCCACAGCTCCCTGGAATGCTATCCAGGGCCACTAACTAGTTTCAAAAGACCTGGGCTTCGTGGCAGTGGAGGAGCCATCCCACAAGGGCCAGGATGGTGACCCCAGTCCCTTCTTGGCAGTGAGTGGCTAGAGCACACTCACAGGAGAAGAAAGGCAGGAGCAGGCATGGTGCAGCCTCTGCAGTGAGTGAACAAAGCCACTCAGCAGAGAGGGAGGAAGGGCGTGTGGGTGAGGTCACATCCCAGGACTCTGGTGTGGAGGCTTGTCATTAGAAATCACAGCACTCGAATTATGCCTGACGACTGACCTCCAAGTTGTCAGGTCTGAAAACATGATACTATAGCTTTAAAATGTCCAGCATTGGGAGGAATGTGTCCTCAACACGACTCTCAGTCCTTGAAACAAGGGCAGGTACCAGGGAAAATTTCCTGAAGTGATGATGAGTCATGGGCATAGCAGCCTCCTGGCACAGTCAAAGGTTAAATAAGACTTTACCATCAAAAACGTTGAGGGCCAGGGATTTAGCTCAGTGGTTCCTTCTCGCAAGCACAAGGTCCTGAGTTCGATTCCCAATACCAATAGAAAAAAAAAGCATTGTGGGGCTGGGGATTTGGCTCAGTGGTTCCGCTGCCTGCCTTGCAGGTGCTGGGTCCTGAGTTCGATCCCTGGTACCAAAGAAAACCAAACTAAAAGCGTTGCGTACTGTAGGCTCTGACTATTTGGGTGCTTGCCACTCCCTCTTGTTTATAGATGCACTCTTGATTGAGACACAGAATATGAGAGAAAGGAGACTTTACATTTATGGCCATTTAAGGAAATATAAATACAAACCCATGATAGTACTTTAAAGCTTGGGCACAGATCAGATCAGTGGTAGAGCACTTGGCTAGCATGTTTGAGGCCCAGGGTTTGATCCTTGGTACAAACAAAAAAACTTCTTTAATGAAAATTTAAGAGCCACTTTTATTGTTAAACAGGTAATATTTTTCATATTTGCAACTGCTAAGAATCCATTCTAAGCTAAAGGTACAAAGGTGGGTAGAATTAGACACTGTCCTCGTCAACTTATAGGAAAACAATTTTTCATTGCTTTGCTTTTGTTTTTGTTGTAGTAGGAATTGAACACATGCTAGGGAAAGGTTCTACCATTGAGCTACATCTTCAGTCCCCCCCCCCCCCGCACCTACACACACACACTGGGGATCAAACTCAGGACCTTGCACTTGCTGAGCAGCCACAGCACCACTGAGCTACATTCCCAGCCCCTCGTCAACTCATAGGATAGTAGAGAGATAGTCATTAAATAATTGCACTATAGATATGCAATCATACTATAGAAATATAATAACAGACAGGGTGCCACAAAGTGCATCTCAACAGAGAGCTTATGACAGGTCAGAGTGACCTACAATAAAGGCTGGGGAGGCTCCCATGACAAGGTGGAGATGAAGAGATCAGAAAAGTCGGGAGTTAGCCAGGCACAGGGTGGTGGCCTGGGGAGGGGCAGTGTTTCAGGGAGAGGGAACCACAAGTGTGGGAGGCAGAGAAGCAGGGCTTGCTGAGGACCTGAGAGGCCCTGAAGCTGGAGGAAGTGTTCTAAAAGAGGGAGGCTAGGGCTGGGGATTTAGCTCAGTGGTTTCTGTGCCTGCCTTGCAAGCACAAGGTCCCAAGTTCAATCTCCGGTACCAAAAGAAAAAAAAAAGGGAGGCTAGAGAGGAAGATGTGCTGGACCACACAGAGCTGTGGCTATGCGGGTGTCTCGGGTTTTCTCCTGAGAGCAGAAGGAAGCTATGGAAGGAGATAAACAGAATTGGGCCGGAATATAGACGATGGTGATTTGGGGAGATGAGGAGGAGGCTAGTGCCATGGTTCAGACACAGATGACATCAGTCATCACCTCAGTCGTGGCACAGGGAGAGGAGCAGAGACATGAAGGCATTTGGGGGGTGAAACAGAGAGGATTGATGATTGCCTGGAGAAGAAGATGTTTGGCAAGATTCTCAGTGTGTGGCCTGTGGAATAAGATGCATAGAGTCATGTTCATTGTGACGGACAGGGCACAAAAAGCAAGACTTGCTTGTTATTTTATTTGTTCCTTTCCTTTTCCTTTCTCCTCCTCTTCCCTTCTTTCTTCCCCTCCTTTCTCTCTTACCCTTCTCCTCTTCTTTCTTGGGAAAAAAAATCATGTATTTGGGACATGTCGATTTGGAAGTACCTCTGAGATAGCCAAGCGGTGATATTAATTGGCCTCTAGATATATGAATTTATAATTTAGAGAGGCAGGCCTGATCACTGGTCTGTATGGTACCGGCAACACTGGGCATGAACCAGATGGCTGGGGGAGAAAGCACAGAGTCACAAGAGAGAGGGGCCTAGGAAAGTTTGTGAGCCTCAACATTCTGATTTAAATGAGTCCCAAAAGGGCCAGATGAATGGGAATCAGAGAGAGGAGGAGCTCAGGAGAGGGAGTTGTCTGGAAAGCTGAGGGAGGGGGTATTTCACCAGAATGTGGTCTGCAGGGGGTTGTGCACTGCTGGAAAGTCAAGAATGAAGCCTGAATATGCCCTCTGGGTCTAGTCAGTCAAAGGTCCTTGGTGACCACAGGGAAAGATGTTTCTGTGGATTCATGGGGGCTTGGAATTGAAGAATGGATAGGAAGTTAGGAAATGGGGCCAGTGAGTACAAACAACTCTTTTCAGAAGCCTGCATATTGGGTTAGAGCATGCGATTGTTATGTGGAAATCTTTGCATTAGAATTCACCAAAGCAAGTGTCATATTTCAATGGAAAGAGAGCCACCCTTTGTCAACGGGAAACCCACAGACTGAAACAGAATTGGCACCCTCCCTTAATGAACCTGTGGTGCCCTAATTCTGATGGGACTGCTGCAGGTATCATGGCTGCAGCAAGACAGATGTTCTTCATTTGGGGTGTGCACCTGTAAACCTAAGCAGCAGGATCTGTGTGTGCAGATGGCGTGGTAGACGATTACTGATATGGAAACTTTTTTAGCCTGTTGAACTACTAGGAAAAGAAACTAATCATGCTGAAGTATGTGTGCATCAGAATTCCTGGCTCACAGCATGTATCAATGGTACCCATCATTGCCAGGGACCTTTCTTACAGCCCTGAGCCATCTTAAAACCAAGAGGTGGGTCGGCTATGGAGCACGGGCATGTGGTATTCATTCAGTTAGCAAATGAGAGCTACAGGGAATGGAGTTGTAGATCGAAACACACACTAAAACCCACAGCTTTGATACATGATGTTGGAACAGGAGATTGTTTCAGTCATTCTGGCCTTTGGGCTTCCGACATTCTGACCGAATTGCAGACATTCACTCAGTGCTAGTAGGATCATCATATTTTTCTGATCTTTGCTGTACAGTATATGCCCAAAAATCTAACCCTAATTTCTGACACCCGAAGTCGCCCCTCCTCTTCTTTTGTCTTTTTACCTGGAAGAAAGCAGATCCTGAGAAGTTGAAATACTTGTCAGGAGAATAGAGAGTGCTTGAAACTTTCAAACTGGTGTTCAGGAAGGCAAGAACCTCAGCGGGCCGCGAGTCCTGTCGACCACAGAGACGCCTGGCAACAGGAACATCAGTATGTACTTTAAAAACAGCCTGGGGCACACTTGAAATGCATTTATTCCTAGACTGCGTACATTAAAACAAAAGGTTCTCAGAGCCAGTTATTTGACAGTAACTGTTTTCTATGTTCAGACATCTGGTGCCTTCTCCTTCCCACTTGTGAGCTCTTTGTTGGGTTTAAGACAGGCACCAGGGCTGCCAAAATATCTGAGACCTGCCACAGATTCATCCTGGGGTTCCCTGGCAGAGCCTCTCGCTGCCTCCAGCCAGGGATGGACAGAGTCCAGCTCTGAGGATGCTCTGGCAGTGGGGTGGGCCAGTGACAAACTACCGTCACAGAACTCCCTGCCTGATGTAAGGCCCGAGTGCCTCTAACAGGAGTTAGAGTGCAATTGTCCTTCCCAGAGTAATCCAGAGATTTCAGTTCACTCTCAGGTGTAGAAATCTGACTGGGCCTGGAGGAGAGTGGGAGAAAGTCCACGAAGGGCAAAGGGTGCTGCAGCGGTAGGGGCTGCATAAGGGAGACAGAACGCACACGTTGCCTTTAGCTCAGGGATGAGTCAGAGAAGGAGGGTGAGACCATGTGGTGGGAGTGGGTTCTTCCTATACTTAGGAGCCCCAGAAAGGTGATGAGGCTTGGCTGGGTTGTTGGACAGCCAGCATGTCGCAAAGGTTTGGCCATCTGGCTGCCCTCTCGGCTAGCCTGGGCACTGGCTTTCACAAAGATCCTCTGCAGTCTTTGTAGCCACCTTGACAACTTTCATGAAACACAGGACCTTACAATTGAGAGAAAGATACCCTTTTCAGAGCATCTGCGGTGTGATCCAAATATAGAGTGAACATTTACATTTTTAAAAATTTATTATAATAAAAAACACATTGCCTTTAATACTCCTCAAGATAATCCCCCTTACTTTGAACACACCTATCCTACCCTTCTTGCCACTTGTTTTTTGTTTGTTTGGGATTTTTGTTGTTGTTTTTTGAGACAGGGTTTTGCTATATAGCCCAGGCTGCCCTTGAACTCACTGTGTAGCCTACGCTGGCCTCAAATCCATGGTGATCTTCCTGCCTCAGCCTCCTGAGTACTGGGATTACAAGCATGCACCACCACACCCAGCTTCTTGCCACTTTCTGAAGCAGTTCTAGATGTCCTCTTTCGTGAAAATCTTTCCGAGATATAGTTA
Organism: Heterocephalus glaber; assembly: GCF_000247695.1. The sequence continues at coordinate 7,795,503 of NW_004624804.1, read as the reverse complement.
AAACTAAAATAAATGCTGCTATCAGGTTCCATCCAGTGGAAAAGCAGGCTTGTAAAAACACTAACATGTGATCTCATCTACCTCATCCACCATTATCTGGCATTGTGCAGCTTCTGGCCTTTCCTTAAAGTCAAAATGACGATGAAAGGTGAAGGTTTGGAATCAATTCATGACATAGAGGCACCCATGACGATGCAACTAAAGACTCATGAGAGAGGACTTTCAGAACTTCTTCAGAAAGTGGTAAGAACTGGGCTGGGGATTTAGCTTAGTGGTTTCACCACCTGCTGTGCAAGCGCAAGGACCCCAGTTCGATCCCTGGTACCAAAAAAAAAAAAGAAAGTGGTAAGAAAAATGAGATAAGTGTGTTTGAAGTGAGGGGAGAATATTGAGGGAAAATAATAGCAATGTGGCTTTTACTGCAATATCTTTTTAAAATTTAACATTCACCATAGTTTTTGATCCTACCCCACGTGCTCAGGAGACTCAGACCTGTTCACCACTTTTACTTTCTGAAGGAAGTTGGGTGGGTAGTTGGTGGGGACCAAGCCAGACTTAGAGGCAAGAACCCACTGAACTCTTCTAACTTTAATATTACAGGCTTTGCATTTGGCCATATCTTCTTTTTTGGTTTTATGTATTTGGGGTTTTTTTTGGTGCCGGGGATCGAACTCAGGTCCTTGCGCTTGCGCAGCAGTCAGCGAAACCGCTGAGCCAAATCCCCGGCCCCCTTGTTTGGTTTTTTGACACAGGGTCTTGCTATGTAGTTCAGTCTGGCCTTGAACTATGTAGCCCAGGCTGGCCTCGAATACAGTAATCCTCTTGTCTCAGCCTCCTGAGTGCTGGGATCACAGGTGTGTACTACTACTCCTGGCTCTGCACATATCTTCTTAAATAATGAAGCTTTTAAGAGTTTGTATGCCTGTGTATGCACACACTTACCATTACTATCTTAGAATGTTTGTTAATTTTAAAAAAAGACTTTAATGACAGACAATATAACCCAGTATTTAAGGGAGTAGGCCCAGGAGCCAGATGGCCAGAGTTTAAATTCCTGCCTATCTTTGCTAGCTCTGTGAACTCATTATGTAGCCCAGGCTGGCCTTGAACTCATGCCAATCCTCCTGTCTCAGCCTCCCTAGTGCTTGATGCTTATAATTTAAATTCTGAACTAAAAGAGGGGGGTGTGTTTGTGTACACACATGCGTGTTTGCCTGTTGTTACTATTATTTTTGGAAGTGTTTTGTGGTTGTTATTGCGTTGTCTTTGTGGTTCTGGGGAGAGTGAATCCAAAGCCCCATGCATGTTAAATTAGCACTGTACCCCTTCCTGAGCTTCACACCAGCCCAGGAAGTATTATTGGTCATGCATACTGGAGTTAAAATCAGTCAAGCGCTTTCTAAATACCTATGGTACAGCACTTGCCTGGCATGAGTGAGGCCTGGGTTCAATTCCCAGCACCTGACAAACAAGACAGCTGAGAATTGGGTCTTGTGCTAGTTAAGCGGGACAGGGAAACTCAGTGTGAGGGTACATAGAGCCCAAGCACAGAGCACAGCCGGGCCTCCAGAAAGCCATGGGTTAGGGGTAAGAAGGGGCTTGGGAATCAGTCTCTGCGGGACTGCTTCTTGCTTTGCCTTCTCCACACTCCTTCTGTGCTTTGTCATGCATGGGGTTAAGAAAAGGTGTCTGAACCCTTTGAACCAGTGGGCAGTTGCCTGTGTCATAACTGTGGCTATGGGGTTGGGAACTGGGGAGGGAGAGGCCAGGCGACAGGAATCTCAAGCTGAGCTGTGGACCACTGCATGCAAGCTGAGGCTTCCCAGGGAGTCGAGGGAGGGCAGCTGTGGTGTGTGCAGACCCTATCTCAGAATAAAAGGTGAGGAGGGCTGGGTATGAAGCCCACCAGTCAAGAGTCCCTGGGTTCATTCCCAGGGAAGAGAGAGAGGAGGGAGAGGAAGGAGTTGACACATTGACACAAGATGGTCAAATTTGCTTTTTTTTTTTTGGTACTGGGGATTGAACCTAGAGCCTTCACACTGAGCTATATCATTTCTTTCCCACTTTTTCTCTTTCTCTTCCTCCTTCTCCTTCTTCCTTTTTTTTTTTTTTTTTGGTACTGGAGATCGAACTCTGGTCCTTGTGCTTGTGCAGCAGGTGACAAAACCACTGAGCTAAATCCCTGGCCCTGGGCTTGAACTTTTGGTCCTCCTGTCTCAGCTTCCCAGGGTGCTGGAATTATAGGTGTTCACCACTACATCTGGCTAGGGATATTATTTTAATGTTTGCAATCCAGGTAGTGATTTCCAGGAGGTAAGGGGTACATTCAGTTATGAAAAACAGAGTGTAAGATCTTGTTATTTGACTTGTAATTTTAATCAGTAAGATTTCATTAATGACAATTACACTAACTTTTCTTTTTTTTTTTTAGTACTGGGGATCAAACCCAGGGCCTCATTCATGTTAGGCCAGCAGTCTACCACTACACTACCTCCCCAGTCTCTCTATAAAATACGTTGCTGTCCCATTAGCAGCTTAACAATACATGATGCTAAGAAAAGTGTGTTAACAAATTGTGAAGCTGTCCGCAAACTATTTGGACACCACCAGGGAACACGCATGGGTGCAGTTTCACCACCCAAATCCCACACCTAACACCACGAAGACAGCAGCAGTTGAAAATGATGCTGGCCTGTCCTGTGGGACTCAGGGCCCAGGATGACCACCACCACCAGGGACTGGAGAGAAAATGGACAGGCTTGGGAAGAGCTGACGTCTATCCCAGGGTAAAACACGCCCACTGCCATAATCGGTCAAAGCTCCATGTGTAGCAAAGTCTCGTACAAAGTGCAGATTAAGACAGCAATATTTAAAAAAAAGACAGCATTATTTTCCCCAAGATGTCAATAATGCTGAGAATCCAACAGCAGCAACATGAAATACAGAGGGAGCTCTCATCTGAGATTCCCTGATCAGGACAAATCTGCTGTGCGTAGCTGTCACTCTCAGCTTTTGTGGAATGTGTGATTGGGAGCCTAATTTGCAGTCTCCTGAGAACCTTCCTGTGTCTAATCAGAGATCAAGGAAAAGAGCTCAGAGGCAGACACAGATTCAGGGTGCAGCACCCTGAATGCCACTGAGAGATTCTGAGACCATGGGGTAAGAAACCCTGATCCAGGGGCCAGGAATGTAGCTCAGTGGTGCTGTGCCTGCCTCCCAAGAGCAAGGTCCTGAGTTTGATTCCTGATACCGAAAAAAAAGAAACCCTGATCCGACAATGGCATTTTGCAGAAATAGAAAAACAAACCTAGGGGCCAGGGATTTAGCTCAGTGGCACTGCACCTGCCTGGCAAGCACAAGGTCCTGAGTTCAATCCCTGGTACCCCCCCCCAAAAAAACCCCTAAAATTCATATGGAACCTAGAAGGACCCTACATAACAAAAAACCACCTTGAGAAAGAATAAAGCTGGAGATTTCATACTGCCTCACTTCAAAACATATTACAAAGCATTAGTAATCAAAATAGCATGGTACTAGCATAAAGACAGAATTATAGACAACAAAACAATTCAGAAATCCTATAAATATGTCCCCACATATAGTCAAGTGGTCTTCAACAAAGATGCTGAGACTTCATAATGGCTTTTCAACAATTGCTGTTGGAAATCTACACGCAGAAGAATGAAGATACTTATACCATAGACAAAAACTAACTCCAAACAGATTTACATGTAAGACCTGAAACTATAAAGTTCCCAGAAGACAACACAGTAGGAAAGCTCCATGACATTGGATGGCCAGTGTTTCTGGGATCTAACGCCAAAAGCACTGGCAAAACAAAGATAAACAAATGAGACCACATCAGATTCAACAGTTACAGCACAGGAAAGGGAGCAAGGATGGGAGCAAAAGACAAGCTATGGGATGGGGAAAACATTTGCAAAGCATATGTCTGGTAAGGATTAATATCCAGAAGATATTTTGTTAGAACTCCTTGGTAAACACCTGTAACCCCAAGAGTCTGGGAGCCTGAGGCAGGAGCACCACAAATTTGACCCCAGCCTGGGCAATAGTGACTTAGCCAGACTCTGCCTCAAAATTAAATAAAATAAAGGGCTGGGATGTAGTCCAGTACAAAGGCCCTGCTACAACTCAATAGCAAAGCAACCAAATAATCTAACTGAAAAAGTGGGCAAGACACTTGAATGGACATTTTCCTGAAGAGATATTCAGATGTCCAATAAGCATACGAAGAGATGTTCACTAACATTTATCCTCATATGCACATCTTAGCCACAGTGACGCACCCCTTGACATCCGTTAGGATGGCCACTATCAAAAGAAACAAAAACCTTGTGGGCCTCCTTCTGCCACTCCTGGAGCTGCTTGTGTGCTCATTTGGTGTGGACCTGGTACCTCTTTTGTGAAGCGGCAGCTGAGAAGACTCGGGCGCTCTACATGGCCAACGAAAAGCCCAAGGAAGGAGTCAAGACTGAGAACAACAATCATATTAATTTGAAGGTGGCGGGGCAGGATGGTTCTGTGGTGCAGTTTAAGATTAAGAGGCATACACCACTTAGTAAACTAATGAAAACCTATTGTGAACAACAGGGTTTATCAATGAGGCAAATCAGATTCCGATTTGATGGACAGCCAATCAATGAAACAGACACACCTGCACAGTTGGAAATGGAGGACGAAGATACAATTGATGTGCTCCAGCAGCAGACAGGAGGTGTCTACTAAAAAGGGAACCTGCAACAACTCTACTCCAGAACTCTGTGCTTACAGACCAAGAATACATTCTCAATTAGAAAACTGCAATTTGGTTCCACCACATCCTGACTACTACAGTACAGTTTTCTCTATTTTTTCATTTACCCCTTCCCCATTCCTTTATTGTACATAAAGTCTCTGGTGTATGTGCACAAGCATATTGCCTTGTTTTTACTAAATGGCCAACAATATGTTTTGATTGACATCAGATGGAGACGGGATGGGGAGATACTGGTTCTGTGAAAATAATTCCCTCTCTCCATTAGTGGCATGCTCATCAGCTCTTATCTTTATATTCCAGTAAATTATTTTGCTCTCACTGTTTTAACAGAAAAGACATCAGAAAAGACAAAAACATAAAAATCCTTGCATACCTTGTTTGGAGAATTTTAATGTTTTTATCATTGTAAAACGAAGGACATTTCATAACTTTTTTGTACGTAGCTGTTACATGTAGGGCAATCTGTCTTTATGTAAGAGTAAATTACTCTTTAAAAGAAAAAGAATCCTAGTTTTCCCTTTAAGTCAAGTGTCTTGTCGTTTAAATAAACTTCTTGTTTAAAAACAAAACAAAACAAACCTTGTGGAAGGTGTGGAGAAATTGGAACCTTTGTACACTATTGGTGGGATTATAAAATGATGCAGCCACTATGGGGAACACTATGGAACTTCCTCAAAAAATTAAAAATAGAACCATCCTATTATCCAGTAACCCCACTGTTAGAAGAATTGAACTCAGGGCTTTAAAGAAGTATCTGTACACCCATATTGGTTGAGGAATTATTCACAATAGTCAAGATATGGAAATAAGCTAAGTGTCTACTGTTGGGTGAATGGATAAAGTAAATACAATATATATGACATATATGAAGATTATCCAGCCTGAAAATGCTACAACATAGATGAATCTTGAGGATATTCCGCTAAGCAAAATGAACCAGTTTCAAGAAGACAAATACTGTATGATTTCTCTTTCTTTTATGGGGTATCTAAAGTTTTCAAACTTACAAAAATAGAAAGTAGAATGGTGGTTGCCTGGGGTGGGGCAGGGAAGATGGGAAGATGTTCAATAGACGTAAGGCTTAAGTCATGCAAAACGAAAAGTTACAAAGCCAGGCATGGTGGTGCACAACTGTAATCCCAGGTGTGGTTTTGGCGGCTGAGGCAGGAGGATCACTGCAAATTCAAGGCCACCCTGGGCTACGTACTGAGTTCAAGGCCATTCTAAACCACACAAGTGAGACCTGTCTCAAAGAAAGAAAGAAAGAAAGAATTAAGGAAAGAAAGAGAGAGAGAGGCAGGGAGGGAGGGAGGGAGAGAGGGAGGGAGGAAGGGTTACAGGGATCTACAGAGCAACCATGTGTGCAGTTAGCAATACCATACCGAACATTTAAAACTTGTTAAGAGGGTAAATGTGTATGGTGTGCTTTTCGCTACAATTAAACATTTTTTAAAAAGGACTCTGCTTTAGAAACTGCCTCTGATATTGCTCTGGGTGATGTTCCTCAGATAGTTTTCTCCAGCCATGCCTGGGAAACTTATTTTCCAAGTTCCTTCTAGAAAAAGAATGTCAAACTAAAAGTTTTCTGGACTCTTCAGGAGCCAGAATGACAGAAGAGAGTCCACCCAAGTTCAAAGTCAGGGGTGGTGGCTCAGCAACTAGTATTCGCAAGGGAGGATACAAGAGCATGGGGAAGGTGGCAGAGGAGAAAGCAAACACCAGCGGGGTGTGGCAGAAGTCATGCCAGGAAAGGTACGGCCAGAACCCCAAAAGACACAAACAGCATGACCCCTGATGTTGAAATTGCAAAAGATCAAAATTCAAAATGTATAATTCTGGAAAAAGTAATTTTAGAAAATTCTTAGAAAACACATTTACATTTCAATAGATTTGTTCAAGAAACATATAAAACCACAAAAGAACACTTCATAGGGCACTTTACACAATAAAATTGGCAATAATAACATGCATATTTTTGCCAGTGTAAACACTCAGGTATACTAATGATGATTGTACTGGTATAACGGTTCTGTGCAGGCAGACCACATTTATAGACAAATAGCTTACAAAGCAAAATGTGTAAATGTATATCACTATGGTTGGTAATTGTGTGCACCTAGCTCTGCAACTGTGGCCCTCTGAAATCCTGGCAGACAACCTAACTCTTTTGATGAAGTCAGTCAAAATGTTACCTTTTACAAGTGCAGATGTACCAAAAGTACATCTTTTCATTTATTGAGGAAGCTTCCGTGTTTTACACACACACACACACACACACACACACACACACACAGTGCTGACAGAGGCAACATGGTGATAATGCACTTTTCAAAAAAAATACATAAAATGAATTGCAGTGTTCTACTAGTCTTTACAGAATTTATACCCCCAATATTGGAAATGATGCAAAGATAAAATACACAGTGGAATGAGTTATAAAAATAATGCTGACAGAGCTAGGGATTTAGCTCAGTGGTTTTGCTGCCTGCTGCGCAAGCGCAAGGAGCTGAGTTCGATCCCTGGTACCAAAAAAAAATAATAATGCTGACATCATACCATATATGCACACCCATGTTTACAGCAGCACAGTTTGTAATATATCTTGGAAACAGTCCAAATGGCCAGCCATCAACTGATGAGTGGATAAAGAAGTTTTTTTAAAACAGTAGAGTACTACTCTGCCATAAAGAAGGATGAGCTTCAGACATTTATAGCTAAATGGGTGGACCTTGAGACCATACTCTTAAGTGAAATAAATCGGACACATGTTTAAATACTGCATTATTTCTCTGGTGTGAGAAACTGAAAGCGGAAATAAGGACTGAAATGTACAATGGATGTTGGGAAGTGGGAAGAAAGCATTCAAATGGGAAGGGGAACAAGGGAGGAGGGAGGGAGAAAGAAAGGGACAAGAAAAAAAGTGAAAATAGAAGGAAAAATAGAAACAAATCTTTTGTACATAGGGAGGGGAGAGGGCTTGGGGGGAAAGGGATAAAATAAAATAAAAATTGTAGGGAACAGGGAAAGGGGACGTTACAAGAACCTCTGGAGTAAGTCCTAGTCTCCTGGGAGCCACGGCAGCACAAGGCGAATTACAGGAAAGATAAAAAAAAATGAGACTGAGAAGAAGCTGAGCTTTGGGTCTGATTAGTGCTGCTCTGGGTGGCAAAGACAAAAGCCCCCAGCTTACCGCACCTTTTATTCAGTACATCGGGATAAACAAGATGTAACAGTCCAAGAACAATGAGGAACTGAGTAGATGTTTGTGCCTCCCAGGATGTTTTCAGCTCCCAAGATGTTTCTTGTCCTGGAGAATCACAGACAGCATCACCGGATCATTGAGGCCTCAACTGTGACCGGAGGCCAAAATGGAATTGTGTCTGGAAATTCCATAGCTAGTAGGCAGGAGAACTAGGCTAACCAAATGATTTTTCCCTAAAATTATGTAGCATTGCTCCTGACAAAAAATTATTTTTAAAAAATTTAAAAGCCACAATCACTGTGGAAAACAGAAAAATAGAATAAAATTTAAACATAGGAAAAAAAAAATAATACTGGGCAGGGAATTGGGCTCAGTGGCACTGCACCTGCCTCGCAAGTGCAAGGTCCTGAGTTTGATTCCTGGTACCAAAAAATTAAATAAATAAAAATAATACTGACAATTTAAAATAGTCAGGGGGTAAAAAAGAAGAAAAAACTCAAAAAAACCTCTTCAACATACAAAAAGTATATTTTGGGGATAGATTATGGACAGGGGTAGTGTGCAAGAGCTGATTGAGGTTTATGATCATTAACTGTATTTTGAAACCTGGCATTGACAATGAAATAGCTACTTTTTTCTCCCCCTTTAGAGCATCACTGTCTTCAGAGAATCTATTCACATTTGTTTTCTCCTTGAGTTGCTCTGATTTGTTACATGCCGACCTGAGCATTCCCCGTGAACAGCTTCGTCTTCTGTGCCATGCTTTGGTGTTCTCCGGAGACATGGAAATCCATTCTGCACACTCTCATAGACAGGCCCCAGACTTGGTGGAAACAGCGCTGGAGATGGAATTGCAACACCGCTGCTTTAATGTCTTCTCATCCTAGTGTGCACATAATTATTTTGGAATCATTCATTCAGTGACTTCACTGGCTTCTTCAGGCACATGTGGCTTTAATTCACTGGAAGCTCCTAGGGTTGGGGGTAGTACTCAATGTTAAAGTGCTTGCTTAGTGTGTGAAAGGACCTGGGTTCAAACCCAACGCCACAGCAACAAACAAATCGAAATCAGAGAAACTCCTATAATTCCATCAGCTGAGAGGAATACTAATGCACAATAGGATGCATCTGTATTTTAAATTTTTTTAATTTATCTATTATTTTTTTGTTTTCTTTTTGAGACAGGGTCTTCCTATGTAATTCAGGCTGGCCTTGAACTCACTATGTAGCACAGGCTGGCCTGAAACTTTCAGTGATCTTCCTGCCTCAGCCTCCTGAGTGCTGGGATTACAGGTGTGTGCCACCAACCCTGGCTAGAATAGGATGTATTCTTTTTTTTTTTTTTTTTTTTTTGGTACTGGAGATCGAACTCAGGTCCTTGCACTTGTGAGGCAGGTGGCGGAACCACTGAGCTACATCCCCGGCGCTGCATTCTTAGAGCTTTTCTTGTCTTATCAGGTGGCCAATCCATTCATCTGAATTTCCCATCAATGCTTTGGGCTGTATGAAAAAAAAAAAAACTTTGCTGGTAAACACTTTGAAATTCACTTTCAGAAGCCTTAATTGCACCAAATTCCAAATCTGTCATTTTGATTTGAGAGTTCAATTTAAATCCATCTTCTTCTGTAAGATCCACTAAATTTTCAAATAAGCATTTATAAAATGCTTTGCTTTTTCCAATCATTAATATACAATGAGTAGATAAATGCTAGAATTTTCAGATCCAACAGGGGCCTGAAATGTATATATTTGATAAAAAGCAGAGGGGACAATTTAGAAAGTGTCATCCATTAGCCAATGGAAACATGTGCTATTTTTTCTGTATAAGATTTCATAGTAAACATAAAAGTCCTGTTTTTTTGACAGCCAAATCCCTAACCAAGAATCATCCACCATTTAATGTTCTTTGTCACACTGGAGAAGTCTGGGAATGACCTTGCATGCTGGATGGGGCTAAGCTCCCCGCAAGCTCTGCACATCATTTTAAAACTCCAGCATGGGTCCACTGCTTGATAGCCAGTCTTTGAAGGTGTCAAAGCTAATCGTTCATTACTTCTTTAAGACAGATGTTAGTCAGACCTCTGACACATTGTAGGTTTTCTAATTTTCATTATAGCAAGTACATTACCTGCTATAGATTTTTAAATTTATAAGTATAGAAAAACATGACTTAAATGCTTCCTAGAAATAGGTTAGGAAAGAGGAATATTTCACATACCCCACGTTCAGCCCCGGCTATCCCTTTGAATTCATGACGGGATGACCCCACTTATGGTTAGTGCTTACAGCACAAGGAAGCCACATCTTAAGAAAATGAAACAGCACTTCAACAACACCATCATAAAACCACCCACGTGCCTTAGTCCTAGAAATGTGCAAGAGCAACTTTGGACCACTAAGGAAATAACACAGAGATAACACACTTGACAATTCCAGAAATTACTGGGCAGTTTGCTCTTTAATTCCAAACCAGAGAAGCCTTGGAAATCAAGTTATTTAATGTTTGAGATCCTAACTCAGTTACTCTTCAAAAGATAATCCCAGCTACTTTGGAGGATGAAGCAGGAAAAAGGTTGCTTGAGCCTGGAGTTCAGGACCAACTTGAACAATACTGAAAGACCTTCTCTCTCTGTCTTTTTTTTTTTTGGTACCGGGGATCAAACTTGGGTCCTTGCAATTGCAGGGCGGGCAGAGGAACCACTGAGCTAAATCCCCAGCCCAGGACCCTATCTCTTAAAAGAACAAAAAACCAAAAATTAAGGCTGGGCATGGTTTTACATGTCTGTAATCCCAACACTCAAGAGGCTGAGGCAGGAGGATTGTCATGAGTTCAAGGCTAGCCTGGGCTACTTAGTGAGTTCATGGCCAGGCTGGACTACACAGTGAGACCCTGTCTTAAAAACAAACAAAACAAGGGCTGAGATGTAGCTCAGTGGCACCGCACCTGGCAAGTGCAAGGTCCTGAGTTCAATCCCCAGCGCAAAAAAACCCCAAACCAAAAGAAAGAAAGAAACAAAACAATAGCAACAAAAATCTTCCTTGGATATTTGACAAAAACTTTTATAGCCTAAACTTGAGGCTCTTAAGCTTTTTTGTACCATAGTCTTGGTACAGTCTGGTGAGGCCTCAGGCTAAAGTTTTGCATAAAAAGTACATGGGATTGCAAAGGAAATCAATTATATTTAAATTTAGTTTATAAAAATATTTCAAAAAACAGAAATATCAAATTCATCTGGATTCTTTAGGAGCACATTAAGATGTAGCAACAGGGCAGGAGGTTTAGCTCAGTGGTGCTGCCGCCTGCCTCACAAGTACAAGGTCCCGAGTTTGATCCCTGGTACCAAAAAAAAAAAAAACGATCTAGCAACAGATCTAGCAGCTCCTGTAACGTCTGGGCTGAGGGTCTAAGTAGAGTGCTTACCTAGAGTGTGCAAGGTTGAGGTCGATTGCTAGCACTACAAAAATAAAAATAATTTTTTAAATGATGATGGTGTAATTGATATTTCAACAGCTAATATAAAAGTTTGTAGTTTCTACAAACAAAAAGTCACATTTTACTAATATTTCATAAAACCATGGATTTGTTAATAGTTCATAAGTTTCAGAAATGATGTAAATTTTTCCCCAAGTTTACCAACTCCCTGAGTTCTGTCCACCGACTCCTAAGGGGTCTTGAGGGCCTCAGGTAAGGACCACTGACCTAAACCCAGCCCAAATGAAATGGTTCAAGTTATATACAGGCACTCAAGATTAATCACCTCTAAGCCACGGGGCTAAGATCAAACTTGGCATCTGTCTTATCAGTGTAGATGCATAGAACAGCAGGGTTGGCTATTAAAGATCTGACCAGGTCTTTTTTCTTCCCCTCCCCCTCCCCCTCCCCCTCCCCCTTCCTTCTTCTCCTTCTTTCTTCTCCTTCCTTCTTCTTTTTTTGGTGCCAGGGATCGAACTCCGGTCCTTGCGCTTGCAAAGCAGGCAGCAGAACCATTGAGCTAAATCCCCGGCCCTGGACCAGGTCTTTTGTAGAGAAGCACGCTCGGCCAGAAGGTCTGCAAGGCTCAGCAGAACCGGCCTCTCTCTCCAGCCTTGAGGTTCTCATCCAATCTTCTCCTTTCACCCTTTACTCTTCACAGAGTTCACCACAGGGGCACTGTGACCCTGGCTTAGCACTACACAGGCGGAGCCGGTTGTTCCTTAGCATACTTGCGTGGTTCCCCAGGTCAAGAGGAAGGGCCCTGAAGAGACTGCTCATCCCCTGTGAGGAGGAGGGCAGCTCCCCATAGGACAAAGACCTCCTTGATTGGTAGGTCACTGGCCATGAGGAGACCCCCAGAGCAAGAAGGATCCAGCTCGTCTTGTGGTTGCCCCCTCCACCCACCCTCTGGCTGAAAAGGGCTGAAGTGTCCTAGAGTTGCTAGGCAACAGGACTTAATTCAGTGATGACTACCCAGAGGATTGTTACACCCTCAATAGTGTGCTGCGTGTGGTGTCTGTATGATGTGACGCATCGCTTCCCTTGGAGGTCTAGAAGAGGGCAGAAGAAAATAAAATTCCTACAGTGGCCTGAAGGAGTCGGACAGGGCTGACTATGGCTCACTGAAGACAGAAGGCTGGAGGTGTCCTTTCCCCTACATACCCTATGTTTACCACACCAGGACCTGTCAAAATGTGCTTTTCATTTGTGCCCAGGGTGCTGTAAGGGGCTGATAAAAGAATCCTTCAGAAGAACCCAACTGATAAAGAGTCCACACTGCTCCTTGAAGCAGACAAGAACCATGGTCTCTGCCTCCAACCCCAGGTCAGCCTCCCTGTGGCGATGTGACAGCACTCTCTCCGCTCCACCCTCTACCTCCATAAAAATGAAGTAGTAAAACCCATCAGAGTCACTACAAGCATTAAATGTACAGGCCAGCCTGGGACTAGCATGAAACCAGCAGAAAAGAAAAACTGAGGGACATTCGGCAAAACAACTGACTTAAATACTTCAAAATGTCCACAGAATAGAACCACACCTCCTTCAAAAAGAAGTGGAGAACTGTTTTAAAGGAGACCGAGAAGCCATGACAACACAGTGTGGTGCACCAACCTTGATTAGATCTGGGATTTTAAAAAAAGTTATAAAAGACATTCAAACAACTGCAAAAATTCAAATGTGAATTTATATATACTTTTTTATCACATAAAATGTCTTAATTTTGAGGATGCCATTGGGTTATATAACAGAACATCCTTTTCTTTAGGAGATACATGGTGAAGTTTTAGGGGGTGAAGATCATGATGTCAGGAATCTATTCTGAAGTGGTTTAATAAAACATACATATTCAGGGAGACAAACAAAAGTGGCAAATATTAACTGAGGAATCTAGGTCATGGGTGTTCATGGTACTATTTTTATAGCTTTTTTGTAGGTTTGAACAATTTTCAAAATAGAAAAAATGGGAAAGGGGTGGGAGACATCTCTTAGCACAGGGCCAGGCACAAGAAAGCAGTCAGTAAATAGTAGCTCCTTGTTATAGTCGTTGACTTTTTTTTTGTACAGAGGATAAACTCAGGACCTTGGGCTTTCGAGGCAGGCATGGTGCCACTGAGCTAAATCCCCGGCTGTTCATTGACTTTTGCACTTACAAAGGAATAATTTCCTGAGCCACGAGAATGATCTGTAGAGTAGTGGAATGACAGGTTTCTGCCAAGAACTTGGGGTGCTGGAGCCCCTCCTTCTCTGCCTGGCCTTCAAGGACTCTAAACAGTGCTTCCAGACATAGAGAAAGATTCCTCTTGCTGATGCCAGCATCCTGCTCTTCACTTGTGTAAGGAAGATGTCTGGGCCCACTGGGGTCAGATCATCAGCCAAGTTCACAGCCTGGTCTTTAGACCTCTCCTCTGTGGAAAGTAAGAGGTTAAAGCTGGAAAGGAATGTTTTCTGTCCCAGGTTTGCTGGAGGGAGCCCTTTAGGTGCAGAACCTGGAGCAAATGGTCCTGTTACGGTTTAGATCTAAAATTCTCATGCTTTTGGAAGACGATTGGATCATGGGGGTGCCATACTCATCAGTGGATTCATCCATTGATGAGTTCATAGCTGAATGTGTTGTTAGGAGGTGGAGCCTTACTGAAAAAGGTAGGTCACTGGGGATGTGACTTGGTAAGGTGTACTCTTGTCCCAGCTCCTCCTCCCTTTTCTCCACTTCCTGTATCCCTTGGGTTGAGCAACTCTGTTCCAACAGACCCTTCTACCATGTTGTTTCTGCCTTGGAGCCAGCAACCCATGAACTGAACCCTCTGAAACTGTGAGCTGAAAACTCTGTCCTCTTTTAAATTGTACATGTCAGGTGTTTTGTACCAGTGACTAATACAGTACTTTTGTGACAGTAAGAAGAAAGTATTCTTTCCTCTGGGAGACCCAGCCTGCACCTGGCTGCCCACTGCCCAGCTGCAATGGCAGTCCAGATTAATCCCTTTTCTAGAATATTGCCCTCCATTTATTGAATGTTAGGAACTTTCAGTGACTTATTTTGAAATCTTACAACTCAAGATGTTATTTTCCCCATTTCACTTTTAGGGAAACAGGCTCAGAAAGGTGTAGGGACTTAGCGCCTGAGCAGTTGAGTAAGAATCTGCATCTAGGACTTTCTGACTCCTGAGCTGTCATAGCACAGCTATACTCAATCCTCCTGGTTGTCACAGTTTTATACTGTGCAAAACTCCCTCCCTATGTGATCTGTAAGACCCTTCAGGTAATGAAAGTGACAGGTTGCCTCCCGGAAGGCGGTTCGCGAGGCAGGCTCTGCGTGCGAGCGGTCTCCGTCTCCGAGGGTCTCCGTGGGGCGCGGGGGTCCCCCGTCCGTAACCCCGCGAGGCCCCGCGAGGCCCCGCGAGACCCAGGCCTGAGGGACCAGCGCAGCGCGGGCCGTGGAGCCGTGGCCGGGGCCGCAGGCGGGGGTTGCACGCGGACCCTCTCGAACCGCCCCCCTTAGCGTCATAAGGCTTGTGTGGTGGCTTTACTTATTTGCTCTAATTTTGCCTTTTCTGTCTCTTCGGGCTAAGATCAAGCGGCATGAGAGTAAGAGCTGATTTTGCTAACTCCTTCGTCCCCGCGCCCGCCCGAAGACCACCCACACCTAACCAGCGATCAATGAGTACTTGTTGAAAGAACAAATGAGCCGGGGATGTAGCTCAGTGGCGCCGCCTGCCTCGCAAGCACAAGGTCCCGAGTTCCATCCCCGCTACCAAAAACACCCAAAACCAAAAACCAAGAACAAATGAAGTAAGGTGGAGGAAAAGCGCGTGGCCTGTAACAGAGCCTCGCCGCCCTGCCTGACCCCGCTCTGGCCCGAGGCCTGAGAAGCATCCAGAGAGGCTGCTGAGTGGAACCTAGAAGGTGACAGACCCCGGGACACGTAAAAATAAACTGGACACTGGCAGATCATGGCTGCAATAGAGGAGGTTCGATGCCCCGATGGTCCTCTGATGCTGGGTCTGTGCACTGAGCCAGGGCCTGCAGGAATCACAGCCAGCCCCGTGAATCCAGCTGGGGCGCGTCAGGAATCGGCCTCACCTTGACTCACCATCATCACGGTCACCTGCCTGCCGTCTCCCTGCCGGCGTCCTGGGCCTGGAGGTGCTGTGGGAGGTCAGGTGAGGAAGGCCTGTTCAGCATGGTGCTGCTGCCGGGGACTGGAGGGCCGTCCTCAGGCAGGCCAGCCGCGGCGATGGCCCCTGGCGAGGAGAACGCAACGCGGAGCAATGGCAGAGAGGGTGGGCGCCCAGAAAGGGAGGAGGGCTCCGGGGGCGGGAGCGGCTGGCTGCTGCTGACGGGCGGCAGAAGAAAGGCCACGCGGAGGCCCAGCGAAGGGAGGGCTGGAGGGAGAGGTGGGTCCTCAGCAGCCCGAGCCCCTCGGACTCTCCCAGCACAGGGGCTCCAGCTGGACCCCGCCTCCCTTGGGGTGAGGCCTCGTGCGACCCCGCCCGCAGGGGCCCTGACCCTGCCGCTCACGGGCTCTCAGGCGCCTTCGCCGAACCCTGGGGAACTCGTGAAGGTGAACTCGCTTCCTCCTGCACGCGGGCTCTGTGGCTTCGGGCGTGCCCCTTTCTTCTTAACAGTGAAACCGAGGCTATTTTATTGAAAACGGGAGTGGAGGAAAAGTAATTTTTTTTTCTCGATAAAACTCTTTGGTCTATATAATTTCTCTGAGTTTGAAATAATGAGAACTCACTCCAACAAAAAGTAAATATTATTTTTCTCCAAAAAATTTAATTGCAGAACTATTTACAGTGGCTAAATATCAGCAGTCCAGAAAGTGAAAAAGGATTATTATAGAAGAGATTAGGGAAATGGAAAATATTTTTCTTTCAATAACTGAGAATAGAAAAACGTCATGAGGTAAAAAACGTTGAAAAAACTTCTTAAATGACTTAAAATAATGACTGGCATTCTGATGAGAAGTTATTAACAAGACGCAAGAGACAACTGAGATGAAGACCACAGGGAACATCCGGATCGGCATCCTGCACACCACTACTCGGAATTTACCGAAAGAACCATAAAAGCACGAGAAAGAATCACACAAAGTGGTTTCATTTCTGTGACTGTAGAGATGGGGTATCGGGTGCTCTGTCCTTGCAGCTGATATGAGTTGCTGTGTATATTTATTTATAGATGTACTTAAATGCTTTTGTCTTGGAAAAAAAGAAAAAGAAAGTGAGAGGTGTGGAGAATGAGACTCAGA
Organism: Heterocephalus glaber; assembly: GCF_000247695.1. The sequence continues at coordinate 7,778,801 of NW_004624804.1, read as the reverse complement.
GAAGGGACTTGCTCAAGGTCGTGACAGGCTTGTGGAGGAGCCTGCAATGGAACCCAAGAATCTGTTCACTCTGTGTCCTTGATACACCAAGGGACTCCCTCTCTAACAACCCTCAGAGCTTTCCTCTAAAAATCCTGGATGGTTATGAACAAACAAAAATGGCCTCATACTTCTGCTTTAGAGAAGCTATTTGATTGCTGGAAATTGCTCCCTTTGGGGAATTCTTGTCATTATCCCTTGGTCCCTGGGCTCCTTCTGTGGTTCTACCTTTCATGACATCTGTCTCTCACCTGGCTTTCTTCCTGCAAATCCACTTGTCACTCTTCCCTCCTACATCTCAGCAAGTCCCAGTCCCAAGGCTGTCTGGGCAGCTTCTTCCATCTTGGACCCTAAACATGCTCTTGCTTCCTTAAGGAAACATCTATTCTTCCAGATGTCTCCCCTTTTTAAGACACAATATGCTAACTGCTAGATTTCATTGTGATTATTGATTTCTCTCTCTTTCTTTTTTCTGTACAGGGGATTGAACTCAGGACCTGCCTTTCAAGGCAGGCGGTAGCACCACTGAGCTAAATCCCTGGCCCTTGATTTCTCTTCTTGCAGATGTTCTTCCTCTATTCTACTTGCTGTCTACCCACCCACCCATCCATTCACTCATTCATATCCATCCATCCATCTATCCATTCACACACACACACACACACACCCTCCACACACATACACACTCATTCAGTCATCTGGTTTTCTATTGATTCAACTTTTATTGTGTACTTAGTATGTACCAAATATAAAGAGAAACAAGGCCTGCCTCTTGCCTTTTGGGAACCCTCAGTCTATGGGACAGAGTTGAAAGCTCTCCAGAAGAGCTCTCCACAAAGTAGGAACCACAGGACTTGAGAGGAAAGAAGGGTCAACTGGTCAGTGGCAGAGAAAGGCCGTGGGGAGTGCTGGCACTTGAGCTAAGAGGATGAGTCCTCTTTATTTCTCCTCTGAGGCATGCCTCCCCCAATCCTCTAGCTGGTCACTTTTTAACCTGTGGATACCTGGGCTGAGGGGAGTCTCTGACCAAAACTCAGAGACCCATTCCTCAAGATCCTGCAGGAACTGGGTTTCCTTCCCACTTAGACCAGCTCTTTCTCCTGTCAGAACAGCTCTCTATGTTACTGGGCACTTGCACCCAGGCTATAGGAGCTCTCCCAGGGGACTGGCCTGCCTCAGTGTCCAGCAGCTTCTGTACAAGAGGCTCATTACAGCTTCTCATCAGGGGCGGGTGAGCAGGGGAGCCCTGCAGCTCTCCTTAACCCCTCAACCAGAAAGCCTTCTGCCCCCCCTCCACCCACCACCAAACTCCTTGGGCTGGTCTACAGGCAACCCACATGGGCTGATCTCCAGCCGCCATGGACCCTTCTGCTCTGATGGCCCTCTGAAAACAGTGCTTGGATTTGCATTATGCCACTCTACCTAAGGCCCAGGGCTGAGAACAGAAATAATAAAGGGGAGGGTTGATGGCCTCCTGCCCCTGGACTATTGTGAGGTTAATGTCTGTTTCCCTCCATCTAGAAGCTGGCAGGGAAGCAGGAGCCCAGGGGGCCTTGGGAAAGCGCTAAGTCATTGGCAGAGATGACCTCACAGGAGCACCTCATCTCTTTCTGTCTCCCACAGCTCCAGCCCAAGACCAGGGCTAGCACAGCTCTCAGGCTGGAGGGCTGGAGGCAGTGGGCGACCAGGCCTGACCTTGGTCTTGCCCCCCTCACAGTGGCAAAATCAGACTGACTGTGATTTTCTGCCTCCATGGGGACCTCTCTGTAGGGTCAGGCAGTAGGCAGCTGTAGAGGGTACTATAGACAATTTGGCACTGGTGCAAGTGGATGCCTGGGAAGTTCTGTCTGGGCAACTTTCCCTCCGGGGCTGCCCTGGAGTTTCAGTCCCACTGGAGGCCACTGAGCTATGTCCCCAGGGAGGTCCACAGCACAGTATCTAGACTCAACCTCTGGCTGAGTGTGTATCTTAAAAGGACCTCAGCCTCTGGGAGAGGAAAGCCAGCCAAAGGTCATCATCAGTGTCGACCTGATGAGAAAGGCACAGTCCAAACAAAACCTGCAGGGAATTGGGTAAACCACAGAGAAAACACCCTGAAATCACAGGGTGGGCATCTATCTGGGCACAAGGTCGACATGTTTTCTTTTTTCTTTTTTTTGGTTTATTTGAGGCAGGGTCTCCCTTTGTAGTTCAGGGTGGCCCTGAACTCACTATGTAGCCCAGGCTGGCCTCGAACTCACAGCGATCCTGATCCTTTTGCTTCAGCCTCCCAAGTGCTGGGATTACAGGCGTGCACCACCATGCCCGGTTTGACATGTTTTCCAGTACCTGCATGAAGGCCTGAGGCAGCAGTTCAGCAACAAGACCAGGGATTGCCCCAAAGAAGAGTTTAGTTCAGGACCCATGGACACCCAGAGGTTAAGAGGTCAGAAACTTTCCTGAGTGTTCAAAAGATCATTATGTCAACAGAAGCCACACGCTTGAAAGTTTGAGTGGCATGCTGGGTCTGTGGGGAGCCATGGAGGCACAATCTGCTGGGAGAATGGGTCTGGTGACAGCCCTGCCACTGTTCCTTTCTGCCTGCTGCTGCCTGGGCTGCTTCAAGCCCATCCCTGAGCTAGGCTGGGGATGTACATGGGGCATTTCTACTCACAGAGAAGGCCTTTGAATGGTTTTTCTTTTTAAAACTTCATTTATTTACTTATTTTGAGGGGTTTTTTGGCACAAAGTCTTGCTATGTGGTCAGGTTGGCCTCAAACTCTTGACTCCCCCTCCCTCAGCTTCCCTACTGCTGGGATCACAGGTGTGCTCCAACACACCCTGCTTCAAATGGACTCTTTTCCCTGGCCTGGGACTCCCCGCCTGCCGCTGAGGGTTCTCTGAGCCCATTGAAATCCAATTCTTCCTTTCTGCTCTCTGTTTCCAGGCCTAAGCTTTCTGCTTCCCCTTGTTCCTTTCCCCTTTACCTTTTCCAAGTGTTTTCTCCAGTGCAGTGTTTGTCTAACTCTATGCACACCTGCTTCTCAGACGACCCGACTGACAGTCCAGTACATTTATGATCTGGGTTCCATAGTAGATTTTGGAAAAATTTCTTCATCTGTAAAATGGGAATAGAGACCATAATGTTAAGGGAAATAGGTCAGACACATAAGCTTAAATATCACATGGTTTCTCTTATGCGAGAAACCCAACATTTATTTACAATAAAGAGCAAAATCAAAGATAGTAGGAAATAGGGCCGGGGATTTAGCTGGAGTTCAATCCCTGGTACCAAAAAAAAAAAAAAAAAAAATAGGAAACAGGCAGGTAGATCTTTTGGAAAGGGGAAAGGGATCGAGAGATGTAGGGAGAGGAGAGGAGGAGAAAGGGAAGGGGATGAAAAACTAATTGAGATGTGTTATGTGCACGTAACAGTGCCTCCCAAGGAATGTGATCATTATATACTGTAAACACGCACTAATGTAAAATAAAAGCTGAAAAACAAGTAGAATGGATGTAGTTTTACTTACTGAGCTGGGTTGCTATAAGATCAGAGAGGATATACTGTGTAATAGCACAGATGCTCCCAATTCAGAGCAACTACTGAGCTATTGTTAGGGTTGGTATTGTTGGTGGTGGTGTTTTTTGTTGTTGTTGCTTTTTGTTTTGTTTTTGTTTTTTTGGTACCAGGGATTGAACTCAGGACCTTGACCTTTCGAGACAGGCTGTGGCACCACTGAGCTAAATCCCCTGCCCTGTTTGTTTTGGTACAGGGGATCGAACTTGGGTCCTTGCGCTTGCGCAGCAGGCAGTGAAACCACTGAGCTAAATCCCCCGCCCTGTTTGTTTGTTTTTTGAGAGGGTCTTGTTATGTAGTTTAGGCTGGCCTTAAACTTATGGAAATTCTCTTGGCTCAGCCTCCTGAGAGCTGGGATTACAGGCATGCACCATCACGCCTGGCATGTTTTGTTTTGTTTGAGACAGCTTCTCTATATAGCCTAGGCTGGCCTTGAACTCATGATCTTCCTACCTCAGCTTCACAAGTGCTGGGAATATAGATGTGTACCAGCACACTCAGTTTAGCATCTTCTTTCTTTTTCTTTTTTTTCTAGTTTGGTTTTTTTTTTTTTTTTGGTACCAGAGATCGAACTCGGGTCTTTGCGCTTGCATAGCAGGCGGTGAAACCACTGAGCTAAATCCATGGCCCTAGTTTGGTTTTTTGAGACAGAGTTTCACGGTGTAGCCCAGGCTGGCTTTGATCTCACTGTGTAGCCCAGGCTAGCCTTGAATTCTTGGCGATCCTCCTACCTCAGCCTCCCCATGCTGGGATTATAGGCATGTGCCAACAAATCCGGCTAGTTTAGTGTTTTCTTTGAAGAACAGAAAGAAAGTCTTCCTCTTGCTTGAGGCCAGGCAGGGGCAGGTTTGAAAAGAAAGGCAAGGGATCCATCCTGGGAGTGGATGGGGGCCTGGCCCTTTCTGGTGATGGGCCCTTGGGAGCGGGGAGGGCTGTGCATTCGCTCAGGTGGTGGAGTTGCAGCTCCTCTGCTATTAGGGTTTCCTACTGGTACAGGTGTAGTGTCACCTCCTGGGGAGGAAAAAGGAAGAAAAAGAAGGAAAGGGAGGAGGGAAAGGACGTCAAAATATAAGGTGGTTTCTGTGCAGTATCTTCACACAGGCTGAGAAGCAGTAAGAGCCCAGGCCTTGAAGTCCAGACCCTTGGGGCTTCCTTTCCCTCTGTTCAAGGTCCTCAGCCTGAGAGAAGTTAGCAATGCCACCCCCACCTCCTGTGCCTGAGCTGATTGGAATGGGCATCTTCTAACAGAGCCCCTGTCCTCTTAGGAGCCAGCCTGAAGCACAGGGCTTGGCTTTGTGGGGATCAGAGCTGACCCAGAAAAAGGAGAATCTCAGAAGACAGGGTCCTGAGAAGCCATGTTCCCGGTGATCCAGAGCCTGCAGGACCCTACAGTTCTGGTCTGGCTGCCAGTCTAAGGCAAGTCCCACAAGCACTGGCTTGACCCCGTAGCTCCTTAGTAGCTTTTTTTTTGAGAACAAGTCTTACTAGATAGCCTAGGTTGGCCTCGAACTTGAAATCCTCTTGTTTCAGCCTCTGAGTATTGGAATTATAGGTGTGCACCACTATGCCTCCCTGGCACCACTACACCGTCTATGGAGTCCATTGCCCAGAATGGAAGGGTAGATGACAACTTGTTGCTAACTTGTTCTTCAGGGGCTGCTTCTAGGCAGCCTTGGTCTTGCTAATCCTCTCTTCCTCCTCCCCACAGGTACCCAGTTCTGGCCATCAGGACGCTCTGTGGTCCAGCATCCCTTTCCTACCTGGGGGAGAGTGGCCAATAAACTAAGCACATCAAGGAACTTCATTGTTTCCCACTCCTGCAGGGCAGGGACTGGTATGCCAGACTGGATTGGATTCTTTGCAAATGAAGAAGCGAGAAGGGAGAATTTTGGGAATATCCCTACCCACAAAACCATCTTCCCTTCACCTAAACTCGCTTCCTAGTTCCTCTTCTCTCTGCTCCCACCTTCCACGAACTAGCTCTCCCAGTGTGGATCCATCTGTCCCTGTCTCTCTCTTTCCCTATTTGGGAAGCACTCGATACCTTGGGCAGGTTACTTACCTTCTTTGTAAAACAGGGCAATACCTACAGCTGTTCTAGGATGAAGCTCAGCGTTCCCTGGTTGGTCTGGATTCCCTCCTGAAGACCTCTGGGCGGGGGACCAACTGGCTCCTGTAGTCTAAAGTCCATAGGTCCCAGGCAAGGAGGAAAGAGCTGGGTGGAGGGATTCTGAGGGCCTGGCAGCTGGAAAAAGGACTGACTCATTGGGAGAGGAAGTGAACACAGGGTTCAAAGGGCCTCCACCCAGACCTTGTGACTCCAGCACTGGGCTAGAAAGTGTCCTGGCTTCTCCCTCATCCCCACAAGTCTCAGAGATCAGGTGCTCAACCAGTATCTCAAAGAATACCCAGAACTGGGCCTGGGGTGGGCTCTTTTGCTCATTTTGTCTTCATTAGTCAACACGAGATAGACGTTATTATTCCCATGCAGTGGGGAAATGGAGGTTCAAAAAGACAAGACAGTTGGTGAGTAGAGCTTGGGTTTGACCAGTGTCAGTGAAGTCCCCCGAGCTGAGAGGACCTTGACACCGACAGGGGTATCTGGTAAGGTCTGCGGTGAGTGAGAGCAGAGAACCATGAGTGCCCACAGAGGCCTCTCCCCCAAATCGGGGGAACAGAGACAGTGCTCCTCTGCAATGTCAGCCCAACAGCAAGGCTAGGTACAGATGGCACCTGCGAGGACCCCCTTCACCTCCCAGGGGCTCTACCTCTTACCACAGGATAGCAGTATAGCAGTATAGCAGTCCCCACCAGGGGCTAGGGAAGAGCCAGCTCTGGCTTTGCATCTCTCGCATGGGCACAGCAGGTGCAGCCTCTTGTTCCATCCCTCGGTGGGCCTGGGAGCTGTGCAGGGCAATGGGGTGACAGGCCACACTAGGTCCTATCTTCTGCTCTGACTGTATTCTTCCCACATTGTCCACAATGTCCTGAACCTAAGGCAACTCCTTGCCCCTTCTCTTGCAGTGCTGAGGATGGAACCCAGGGCCTCATGCAAACCAGGCAAGTGCTCCAGCCCTTTCCTTGAATTCTCAGTGCCAGGAAATAACCCTCCCCTTGCTCTTTTGAAAATTCTCTGGGGGCACTCAAGAAGTATGCCTGAGCTGGGTGTGGTGGCACACAATGTAGTCCCAGGAGCTGGAGGGCCAAGGCAAGCCTGCCCAATCCCATCTCAGGAACAGAAAAGGATTGAAGTATTCCTGCCTAAGAAGAGGCAGAGCCTCCCACTTCCCCTTCCCCTTTGCTCCTTTCGGGGAAAGGAAAGAAGGGAATGGAATTAATATGAGAAAATGAAAAAATGGAAACAAGGTGTTTGTAAATAGGGAGGGATGGAGGGGTTGGAGGGAAGGCAGGGGAATGAGGAAAAATAAGAACCAAGAGAGATTATGTAAAGGTGCAAATTTCCAATGATGAATGTCATTATATTGCATACCTAAAATGTACCAATTAAATTAATGAAAAAAAAAAAAAGAGTCAGAGCCCATGTCTCCTTCATACTCACTTCTTCAGGAAATAACCCAGGTAGGTATGCTCTAGACCTGGGGCCTTTCCTAACCCAGACTGCACTTTGGTGGCATCTCAGATCCAGTATGTCCTATGAGAAGCCCCCAAGGGATCCATGGTTTAGCAGTGGCCCACTGAACCTGCCCAAGCAAGTTATACAGTTATACCTTGTTTTACTGTCTCTAGCTGCAAGCTGTCTTTTGACCTGGAGGGATAGACATCTAGGAGGCTTGCTCAACCCACAACAGTTCAGAGGAGCAATCACAGAGAAGCTCACTTTGTGTACAAACAGCTTTATTAAAAAATCAGCTACAGGGGGTAGGCTTATAAGGATTCTATCAAAAAGTACAAATTTTAAATAAATGCATCAGAAAAGTGGCAGCCAGAAATGTCAGCCACAGTTGTTTCCTTAAAGGCCTTGCAGGGAAGGGAGAGAGGACTACGGTGGACATTCCCAGAGCTCTAGGAAGAGGCTGGGTATTTGGATGACTGCAGGGCCAGGTCCTGGAGCTACCAGTCAAGGGCCTTGCTTCAGTTTTCCTTTCCTTGAAAAAAATGGACAAAATTCTGGCAAGTGTAGTGAATTTTGTCTGAAGCAGGAAGACACCAAAGTCATTTACAAGGCACAACTGCTCATTCCAGTCCTGAGGCACATGGGGTGGGTGAGTCAGGGGTCAGAGCCCAGGGTCAGCGCCCCTAGCTGGTGCCACCTCTGGGGTTGGCCACAGGTTAAACTAAGGTGGACCAGGTGGCACAATCTCTGCAGCCAGGAGCCCGAAGTGTCCCTGGAGTAGATGGGACAAAACAACCAACTCACACTTGCACTCAAGATCCCCCCAGTGGGGAGCAGCAGCCTCCTGTCTCCACCTGTCTCTGAGCCACTGTGGGTACCCAACTCGGCCTAGGAGCTCTTGGGATAGTCCCTGCCATCCTGGCTTCTGGAAAAGCCCCAACATCCAGAGCCAGAGTTTCTCTAGATGGTAGGTGGAAGCACAGGAAGCTGGCATACCAGTACCCAAAAGCTGCTGGCCTCACACCCATGGTCACTGGTGGCAGGCCTCCCTGGTGACATTGGGCAGTGGGTAGGCAAAGAGGGAGAAGTCCAGGATGTACTTGGGGAGCACGTCCTGCAGCAAGGCCCGTGGGACACTGCACAGGTGGTAGTGCAGGCTTTCGGGGCTGGCTGGACGGTACCAGGCCTGGCGAGCTGGGAACCGGACATGGGGTGGTGCCCCCACCCACTCCAGCACCTGGTTGGCATCAGCCTCCAGCCTCTCATAGGAGCCCACAAAGTTGTAGTGCACGGCACAGGGTTGGCACAGGTGGTACACAGGCATCCAATGTTCGTTCATGCGCTCTGGGTCCTCTTCCACCAGGTATCTCAGAAATTCCTCGAAGGTGACATCATCTCCTGCTGGGCTATGTCCGGCTCCAGGCCGGTACCGCCTCACAATCTCGGCCCCGTAGCGCTGCTGGTACTCGCGGATCTCGCCAAACTTGTTGCGATAAGCAGAGAGGAGGCGTTCCAAGGGGTCCCGCACAAACAGGAACTTGAAGTAGTGCTGCAAGCGGTATCGAATCTCCTCGGGCCGAAGGTCTGCCAGGAACACCAGGTCATTGCGGTGATCCATCTTGAGACGGACGTCCACGCTGTCCAGGACGCCCGCCAGTACCTTCAGCACCCGCTTCCAGTTAGAGCAGGCCACCTTAGGAACGTAGCAGTAAAGGAAGCGGTGGCGGTCACTCACGAGGATGTGGCGCAGCAGGGTGCGCCGCTGACCCACCGGCAGGTCCCAGGGGTCCCTTGGCATGCCTGGCTGCCGGCACACCCCCCGCAAAGTCCGGTTCCGGACGTCCTGCAGCACTCGCAGGTCCGAGTCCCGGGCCTCCGGGGATGGTGCCCCAGGCTTGGAGGATGCAGCTCGCCAGCCCTCGCGGCTGGGCGGGTGCAGGGGAAGGGGTTTCATCTCGGCCAGGATGCCCCGCTCGATCATGAGCAGCAGCCCGCTGGAGGCCACGATCACCGCGAACATCAGCATGGACGGCAGAAGCAGGGGCGGACCCCCCGGCCCGGTCCGGGCCCGCCCCAGCGGGGCGCGTCTCGGCGCCCGGCCCCGAGTCTCGGCGCCATTTGGGGCCGCCAGCGGGGTCAGCGGGCGGGGGAGCATGGTGATTAGGGCAGGGGCTGGTGCAGGCCGGGCCGGCCCGAGGGCTGCTGCGGTGGAGCGGCTCCGGCCGGGGTGGGGGGCGAGGGTCCTGGCTGGGCCCGCAGATGGTGAACCGCTCCGGACTCGGTACGAAGGGGTGGCCGGCTCCCGGGCCGCAGCGCCGGGGCGGGCAGCGGGCGGGCCCGGCAAGGGACCAGAGCCGGATGTCCCGCCCGGCCGCGCTCCACTCCCGGCCCCCGCCGTGACACAGGCGCGGGGGCGGGCCCACGCCGGGGCGGGGAGAAGGGCGGGCGTCCCTGCGGGAGGCGGGCTACACGGGGACCCCACCCCACCCCCCACCCCTGGAGAGGGCACCAGAGCCAGGGCCTCCCCGGACTTCAGGCTTGGGGACAAGAGCTTGGTGAGACTCCGAGGGCGGCGTGTGCCCCCTCAGGGCTATGGTCGAGGCCTTGCATCCACCACCCTGCCCCAGACTCCTGTCCAGTCCGGCCAGCCCTTCCTTCCACTGGGGTCTGGAGGCCGGGAGGCCGCAGGGTGAGAGAAAGACGCACCGACCGACAGGAAAGAGGCCCGTCTTTCTGGCTGGAAGCAGCGTTCCCCAGTATGCTTGCCCCAGGTGCCTTTATCTCCCTCAGTCCAGCAGGTCCTGAACCGAGACAGCCAAGCACTGGCCAGTGTCCATGCTGGCCCTGAAGCTTAGCAGTCCCTGAGGACTGTGATGCTTATCCCCTGGGTAATGCTGGAAACAGAACCTCTAAGCCCACATCAGTGGGGAAACCAGGACACTCTGGACAGGGGCTAATGACAAGCTGGTGCCTCAGGATCACTGGTGTCTGGGCCAGGGCACTTCTTGAAGGGTGAGCTGGGGGCTCAGAGCAGAAGGGAACAGCAAGCAGCCTCCTTGCCTCGTGCCAAGTGTGTGCTCATGGCTGGAGGCAGATCAGGAGTGTTCTGGATGTCTGCAGTCAGCCATCCCTATCGAACTGGGAACCCAACTAAGAAACTACACTTGACCATGCTGAGTGTAGGCAGCCCCGGTAAGGCGCCGAAGCAGAACAGCCGTAGGATTGAGGCAGGTGCCTGCCAAGTATTTTTTTATTGCCTTTTTCTCTTGTCACAGCCACCCTGGCTGGTAGGTACCATGGGCAATGTACAGCACAAGTAGCAAAGGGGCTCTGGGAAGCTGAGACTCAGTGCTAGTTGGTCTTATTCTAGAACCTTAATTCCCAGTTAGAATCCTTTAGAGATTAATGGAGCATGGGGAATGGATGGGAGGAAGTAGATGACCTCAGGATGAAAAAGAACAGAAGACACCATGGTAGGGAGAGATGGAGCTAACACTGATCAGATGGAGGGGATCTGGGGATGAGATGAAATTACAGGGTGCACAGACAGCTTCCTGGTCCCAGGAACATGGGAGCATGCAGGATAAGCGGGAGGAGAGAAGGGGATTCTGGAGGCCTTCTGCATCCCCCTCTGAAAGCTGGGGTACATCTCAGGCCTTTAGCCTTCACGGAGCCTGCTTCCAATAGCACTAGAGATCGATTTCTGGTGGCAGGATTAGTTTCTACTGCTATCATTTTTTCTCCTAACAATATGGAGAGGAGAAAAAAGACCTTTTATGCTGGGAGAGGAAAAAAAGAAAGGTGTTTTTTAAAGTTTTTGACAAGTTGACCTCGTGTGCACTTCTCTGTTGGAGTGCAGGTTTTATGTGCTAGCAGTCAGTGAGGCAGTCTTTCTCACTGAGGGGGAGGGGGGTGCCTGGGCAAGGTGTTTATCTGTGTGCCGGTTTCCTGTCTGTAAAAGGATAGGCCACCACCCAGGTCCAGGGACTCTTGCAGGCAGCACATGCTGGCAGTGCTTCGTCAGCTCCACAGTGGTGTCTGTGTCGCTGAAAACTTCAAGGAAACCGAGCTCCAGGGCTGAGGAGCCCTGCGTTGCCTTCCTGAACCCCCACAGCATTAGAATCAGCCCCCCTTCAGCCCTGTCAACACTGACGCTTTGGGGCTGGGTTGCACCAAGGGCCAGTCCCTCACAATATGGCCTCCACTTCCTTAGCAATTAAAAAGCACAAGCTACAAGGCAAAGGCCCTGGGACAGCTTCTGCTGGCCAGACCCAGAGCGTGACCATCTGACTTCACATATCCTTAAGGACAGGCTGCCAGGTCACTGGCCAGATGAGGGCTGCCAATCCCAGGATTTCACACACCCAGGCAGATGACTGTGACCACCATGCTGTCAAGAAGTCAACCTCAAGTTCCTCTTCTGTCTACCTAGTCTCACTCTCTTTTCCCCAGTTTTCCTACCCTCATTGTTGAGTGGCCTCCATGAGCACCTGTGCCACCAGAGTTGAGCAGGACCCATGCAGTAAGAGCAGGGAGTCCCTCCACATTTACATATCGAAAATGACAGGACACATAGGAAACAATCCTTTTCTAAATCAATACAATTTCTCAAATTTATTTTGTTTTCTTAAAGAAGTACTTCTAATCTCTGTCAAAAGGAAGGTGAGGAAAGGTCCCCCTCCCTTGTAAACACTGAAATACAGATCTGGGAAACCAGGGTCAACACACACAAAAAGTGCATTTTACAAAATATCAACTAAAATATATTTTACATGGATTATGCTTCCATTGAAATTCTACCAGCTGCATTTTCAGGTTCAAAAAATATTTCCACATCTAAGATTTCAAAAGCATTTAAGTCCTGGGCAGCAGACCCTGCCTTCTGGGAGGATGGGCCTTGATCTCCTCTCCTGTAGGGGAGGCTGAACTCCTTGGCAGCACCCTGGGGATCAGGAGGCTCTAAGGCTGGCTCTCCAGGGTCCCGACTGCAAGTCAGCCAACCTCTTTTACTGCCCTGCCCTCCCAGGCTCATGCCTTCTTCCAAACAGCTTATTCAATACAAGACCAGGTCCCTTCCCTGCAGGTGTGGGAAATGCAGCTGAGGCCTTTAGGCCCAACCCAGCCCAATGACCAATCAGGAGCAAGCCAACTGCTAAGATCAGGACAGGGTCCAGGGGTGCACTCAGGCTTCACTTCCACCTCCTTCTGTGGTCCCTGTGGACTGTCCTCACCCACTGCCGCCTCCGTAACCTGCTGGGCCTGTCTGTCCCTCCCTGGGGGAGGACCCAGTGCTACCTTCCTTGGCTCCCGCCCTGTGGAAGTTTTCAGCTAGCAGGTTCTCAGCACCTGGTCCAAGCCACAGTGCACCCACTCCTTTACCCCACCATGCTCCTCTTTGGTACAAACAGGGAAGAAACAGGCCTCTATCCCCCTACAGAGAGTCCAGGATCAGGGCCGGTCTAGTCCAGGACAGGACAACAGGGGGCTGAGCTGCCTCATCAGTCTACTCCAGGGAGCAGCTTGAGGTAAGAGCAGGGCTTCTGGGCACTGAACACACTGAAAATGCAGGTCTGCAGCGCCTCGAGTCAGTGGCTGCAGCTCAGCAGGTCTGTGGACTGGTACAGTGTTGATTCTGGCTGGGATGTAAATTAGTGCAATCTACAAAAGACTAGGGGAAGGGGTGGCAGGGCAAGGGGAGCCACAGCGCTCCTTTGGTTTGATTTCAGGTGGGTGTGGCTTGAAGAGTCACGTGTGAAGTTCTGCAAGAGGTTTCCCAGAACCTCCAAGTGTAAGGCAAGAGGAAAAATCTTCAACGAATCAGGTAGTCATTTCCCTTGTCCCCTGGGCCCCCCCCCCCCCAGTACCCATCTGCCCTCTCAGACATGACCCATTCCACAATGATCCGTTAACTTTCTGGGAAGCCAGACCTTCTGGGTAGCCCTCAACAGGAGGTGGACAGGAAGCTGACTCCCGAAAGTGAGCCGCCTGTGACTGTTAAGGGCCACGTCAACTTGTCCCAGCCACCAGTGGCTACTGCAGGGGCAAAGGAGGAAAGCCAGGGAGAGGACCCAAGTCCAGAAAGAGGAAGTCAATGCTCTGGAAGCCAGCCCCTGGCTCTCTATGCCTCAAAGGAACAAGCTCAGAACTGTGCTAGAACCTGGGAGAGCCTGGTCCCAGGGTGACAAGGGAAGCAGCTGGTCACAGTGGGTGAGGTAAGCTGGCTCCTGGCCACCATGGAGGGCTCAGGGGAGGCTACAGAAGGGCCTGGTTCCTGGAGGATCTCACTCCTCCTCCTTGGACAGGCCCCTCCCTAGCCTGTGTCTCTCTGGCGTAACCCAGCCTCAGGGAAGACTGCTTCTTCAGGAGTCTCCTCCCAGGAAGCCACAGACAGGCACCTTGGGCCAAGCTGAGGCCCCTGATGCTTTTCTTATACCCTGACCTTCCCTTCCCTTTCAAGGGCCCAAAATCCATAGGGGCCCCTGCCCTCACCCCCCAAGAAAACCACAGGATAGCGACCTAGACACTGTGGCCCCTTATCCAAGTGCTGTGCTTCAAGCAGTGCCCCCTGCCCAGAACCCTACTTGCTCATGGGCAGCCCCAGTGTGGGCACAAGGAGGCTACTGGGGGTTCTTGAGGATGCGGCCATGGCGGAAGTCGTAGACATGGCGGCAAAGGAACACCAGCTCAGGGTCCGTGTCCTCCGGCACTGTGCGGTGTGGCGGGGTGGAGTAGTCTGCAGACGGGGGCACTAGTGCTGTCTTCCGGCTGGGAAGGCCCTCACCTCGGCGCTTGGCCATGGCACAGAATCTGTAGTAACAGACCACTTGCTGTCTTTACCAGAGCCACTTTTACAGGTAGAACAATTCCTTCCCCACCCTGCCCAGAGAGCTGATACAGCCCTTCCTGCTCCCAAGGGGGCCTCCTGCCTGTCTTGGGGGCTGGGATTGCTCTGCCAACCACCAGTTCATCTTCTTAGATGTGGGAGAGGTACACTGCCAGGGCCTCTCTTCCAGTCAACTGCCAGTTTTCCTAGATTTTCTACAAGAGGAGTACTGTCAGCCCCCAACTCTGCTCCAAACATGCTATCTCAGTGGGGCAACAGTTTTTCTTCTTCATTCTAAAACAATTAGATGATGGAGGCAGGTTGTAAGGAAGAAGTTCTGGGATATTAGGGCTGGTGAGTGAGACTGGGCCCAAGCAGAATGCCCTCTCCGTGGGGATCCCATGCTGCCCTCCCTACAGACCCATGGAGTCCCAGGAGAGAGGGTAGCCAGAGGCTGCAGGGCTCCACCCACCTGCAGTATTCGGCAAAGGTCAGCACGTAACATTTCTCCTCGATGCAGGCTACACTGTTCTGGTCCTGATGTCGAGATGCAAAAACTTCATTCTGCAAAGGCTCAAGGTAAGACAGGAAGAGGCTGGTTACCAGCACTGAAAGGCACCTGACTCCAGGAGATGCAGGCATTACCCTGCTGACCTAGGCTGACTCCAGCGAGCTTCTCACTAAGTGTGCCTCACTTACTGCCTCCAGGTACTCCTGCTGGGCTCCTCCCAGGTCCCATCCTACCCAGAAATAGTCCACTACCTGCTCTAGTTCCCAAGACCTTTAGATCCCTGACTGCCCACCACTGTCCACCCTCTGCCCACAGGAGGAAAGAATTGCTCCCCATCTTCCCCATTAGATAAAAATCAATGCAAAGGGAAAGGAAGTAAAAGGTGAGCCTGGACAACCGGCAGGTGGTAGGAAGAGTCTCATCTCCTGGCTTTCTCGTGCCGCAGGGAATACCAGGGCTAGGTGTGCAGCCCACCTCACCTGTTCTATGACGATGACACACCCTCACTCCCATGTGGCAAGCCCTGGCCTCAAGGGCTCCCTTTCTGCCCCCTTTAAAAGATAAAGGTTCCTTTGAAACATGAACAGGGCAGTGCTGGAAAAGGGCTGAACTCTGGTGGTTCCCCGGGTTTTCTGGAGTACCAGGTGGCAAGCCCAAGGACGTGGCCATGCATGGCTGCCTTCCCCCCGCCATGTCTCAGCACCATGATCTCATGCTCTGCCATGCGCCCTCCCTGCCCCTGCCAAGCAGCTCACCTCATGCATGCTGGGGCTCCGGCCTCCCTGTAAGTGCTCAGGTCTGTAATACCACAGGAGGCTCATCATCAGCTCTCCTGAGGGGATGACAGAAGGGATCACGCTGGAGGTGGCAACCAACCCGGCTTGCTCAGGCAGACAGGCCGGCCACCTGCTCTACAGGCTTGTCCAAGCTCGATGCCTGGCCCCGTCTTGAAGGCTCCAGGTACCATATCCCCTGCTCCAAGGCAAGCTTTCAGTGGCCGAAGGCTGTTAGGCATGGAGGAAGCCAGGGGGAGGCACTGACAGGTGAGTATGGGGGACAGGTGCTTCGCTGGCTGACAAACCAAGCCACCAGGTCATCACAGCCTTGGCACCAGGCAGACCCCAGCTGAGTGGAACACAGACTCTGTATGGGGACGGGAAGAGCTGTGGGCGGCCAAGGTCCAGGCAGGGGGTGCCCAGTGGCCTAAAGTTCTAGTGAAGGCAGCTGCCCCTGGGGTCTCCAGTACAAGGGATGTGTACCTGACTCCGGGTTCTCCCAGAGGGCAGAGATCTTGGCCACATACGGTGTGGATGTCTTTCTCGGGCCCGACTTGAGGAGAACAGTGTCCCGAACTCGGATTGTCTCTCCGTGCCGCTCTACTGCCTGGTAGCTCTTTCGGATGGCTGGTTCTGGCTCATCCTAGGCAACAAACCAGTGACATCGACAGGCTTTCAGAGCCGCGCACAGAGGGAAGACAGACGAGGGGAAGGAATGGCCTTCTCCCTAAAATCTCCTCAGGATGGTCTAATGACTAAGCACACTGGTACACTGGGCCTTTCTCTCCAAGCTTGGTTTTCAGTGATAGGGTGGGGTGGGAATTCTCATGCTAAGAGAAAGAAAGGGAAATGGACAAGGGTGGGAGACCAGACCAGTTTCTGGGCTGCTCTTACCCAGCTGGCTCTACAGAACCTCAGCAGAGGCACGTGACCTCACTCTCTCACAGGACCAGTGTCTGAGTTTAAACCCAAAGCCACTGCTTTAAATGGCACAGCCTTGGGCGAGTTCTTGAATCTACTGCTAAGCTTCAGGCTTGTCATCTGTAAAATGGGGATGATTACAGGACCATGGGGTCTACACCACAGAAGACAGAGGTGACACATGCCAAGTGCTTAGCTCAGCTGTGGCATCAAATTTAACAGGTATGCGAAGCATTTTAACTGACACTCTTCATTAGCACTGATATTCTCATACCACTAATTTTCTCTGCCCATTCCAACTTCCCCTATATATACTTGCCAAGAAAAATCTCCAGAAAGTCTTCCAATTTATAAATCGAAACTGAGTGATAGCTTAGGATGGAAGGGACAAGGTGAGCAAAGATGAGATGTGAAGAAACATCAGGGCTGCACCAGGAGTCAGCCAGATAGAAACCACCAGCCGTGAGCGGTGCAAGGCTCGGGCAGAGGCCTGGACCAGCAGAACTGGTTTCTGAGGTACAAGTGAGCTGCCAATCTTTGTCACCTGTGCGGAGCCAGAGCCATCTCACTACAGGTCCCATGTCCCTGTCCCTCCCCATCAGCTAAGAGCTGGCACTCACCAAGACATAAACGGCCTTCTCACAGGCAGCCCCCACAGGCACCCAGCCATTGGTGCGGCGGCGGCGGCGGCGGCGAGGGCGTGGACGCTGGGCACGTGGCTGCTTGGGGTGGCTGGGCCTGCGGGCAGCCTTGCTCCTGGCATTGTGCCTGCAGCCTGAGCCTGTGCGCAGACCTGACTTGGAGCCGCTGGGAGGCTTGGCGCTCTGAGGGCATGCACGGGCTACCGTCTGGGGCTCCGAAGTGGGGGTCTGAAGATGGGGAACGGGCTCCGCTGCAGGTGGCACGCTGGGCACAGGGCATCCCAGGAGGGGGTGGGCAGGTGAAGCTGGGTGGCCAGCTTCTGGGAGAGGAAATTCCAGCTGGCCCAGGGACCTGCAGCCTTCTAGAAAAAGGGGACAGTGGGTGAGGTAAGGACAAGCTGTAACCCTGCTTGCCCATCTTCTCTCAAAGCCTGCTCTTCTTTTAGTTCGAAGTGTGCACACAGAGGCCCCAAGGTGGCAGGCAAGACAAGGGTCGCTGCAGGGCTCGTCTGAGTGACTACCCAAGGCGGCAGATGTTCCGTCTCCCCTTCTAGGTGAAAGGAGAGGTAGAGGTGATCGTGTCATCAGTCTGACTTGAGCTCCTCCGGGGCTGCCACAGAGCTGAGAAGCAGGGGTCAGGCAGACAGGCTGAGGGATGAGTCCCACACCTGCATCTCACAGGTTGTGGGACTTCAGGTGAGCCTGTCTGCCCTCACTGTAAAGCCAATACTAGTATTATATAGCATTTCTTGCTTATTTTTCTTATAAACACATTAACTCATTTCACCCTTAAAACAGTCTTATGAGATAGGTCTGACTACTTTCACTTTACATGTCAACCAGTTAGTGACTTGTCTTAGGGTAATGTGGACAAGGAGCAGGGTGAACATTTCACTGCAAGCAGCCTGAAGCCAAACTAGGTGCCACACAGCCCTCCACATATAAAGCACTTAGAATGGTGCCTGCTACATGGTGTTTATTGGTGGGCTTGTTGTAAGGGTGAGCGAGAAGGGTCTAGACCTGGGGAGGGGCACAAAAGAGAAGGAAAAATCCAAGAAACAGCCTGCTCTCAGGTCTCAGTGCTCAGACTCGTGCCAAAACCTGATACAACAAGTCTGGCCAGAGCCAAGTGGTCTATAAAGTTGTTTTATAGACCCCTGCAAGAAAGGGTTGGGGGGGTGGAGCGCTGGGAAAGGCCTATCCCTTGCCTCCCAGGTAGCACAGACTTGCTGGCCAGGGCAGCTCCAGTCCCCTCACGTCCACCCAGAAGTCAGGGAGGCAACCTGGAGAGACAGGTGAGGAGACCCCTACCAGTCTAGGGGTGTTTCATCAGCTGGGTCACAGCCTCTCCAGTGTTTGGGTCTTGCTAGGAAAGCAGACACCGTAGCTGTGGGCCTGGACACTACACCAGCCATGCCAGGGACTCTGCCTGTCTGTTCTTGGCATATGCTCACCTGTCCACGGCTAGCACGGTGATGCTATGTCTGGGCATCCCTTCTCTTTCAAGGCCTGTATGGCCAGGGCAAAGCTGCTCTACCACAGATGGCGAGACCTCCTGAGCCTGTAACGCACCAACCTTTGTGTGAATGCTGACCTTAGCCAGCATGCAGATGGTCTGGGCTTCTGGAAAGTAAGGAATCCTACCTTCCCTGGGTGGTAGGGTGGGGCAGAAGGCACATGGAAACAGCCTGGTTAAAGCCCTAATTTCTGTATCTAAGAGTCTACGAATGGAAATCCCAATGGGGAGGAAGAAGAGCCCTCCTGCACCCTCCACACTGCAATGCTACCTTGCTGCCAAGCCTTACAATCTCCACTGGTAGCCTGGGCAAAGCAACCCACAAGAGCTAAGCATGGAGCCCCTTTTCTGGAAATGCTCCTAAGCTTGGAGCACAGACTGGGTGCCTTCTCAAAGCCCCTACCTTCCAGGTAGTAGCTACATTCAAGGGACCCCTGCCGGGAACCACAGCTCAGCCCCCGGGGTACCAAGTCCCAGGAACTTTCCAGCACATCCCATCCTGCAGTACTTACCTGCTGCAAAAGGCATTTTGTAGAGGCAGCCATCACAGGTAGTGCCAATTCGGGTGAGAGACAGAGGCAACACTCCACATATACTATAGCCATTCACTCCGGTGTCCTCACCAGAGCAGTAGCGAGAAGAGCTCCAGGGAGGGTGCTGGAAAGGGCTGCCTGAGGGCACGGAGCTTGGGGCCAAGAGGAGCCCCTCCTTAGGGGCAGCCACTGGAGACAGCTTGCCTTCAGGGAGCATGGGACAGGGGGAGTAGCCCCCACACTGTAGCCCATCCTGGCCACAGTACAGGTAAAAGCTGCCGGGTGCAGTGAGCTCAGGCCCTCCACAGAGACCACTGTAGTCGGCAGGGTTGCCAGGCATTGGTAAGGGGGCCAGCTGCGGAGCAGGGAAAGAGGGCTGATGCAGTTCCTGCTTCGGGGCAGGTGACTCCTCGCCTGGGCGCCCAGGCTCTGGTTTCAGGGCTGCCTGACCTCCCATCAAGAGAGGCAGGTGGGGACGTAGCCCCAGTGGACTCTCCAGAGCTTTGCCCAGGGGCTCATAAGATGGCTGGATGGATGCCTCTCGAGGAGTGGCTGATGGCCTTGGCTCATTAGGGCGCCCTTGCCAGCCTGTAGCCTCCCCAGAGCCAGCCCCATGACGGGCTTTGGGATAGTTCTTGCCATTGATCTTGGCCCACTTTGGCCTCAGGACCTTGGGTGCTGGGGGCTCAACAGAGCGCACATCTGCTTCTGCATGGGCACGAGGAGGCCGAAGGGGCAGCTCTCGCTCCTGGCTCAGCTTTAGGAAGGCGGCTGCATTCAGGCTGGCCAGCCTCTTGGGAGCGGGGTCTCCATCTCGGCGGGCACTTTCATCAGGTGCTGGCTCTGGGGACAGGTCCCAGCTTCCTTCTCCAAGGTCCCCCAGCCGAGGCCGCTTCTTGGAGGAGGACCAGCTGCCAGTGGCCTGGTCTCGGTCTCGACTGCGGTGTGGGTCCCCCCCTCGATTGCGGCGGGTACCTGTCACACTGCTGGTGTCTTCCCGCTCCAGCAGCAGGTTGTTGAGGGCTTCAGCATTGAGGGAAGCCAGGCGCCGCTTTCGGGGCTGTACGAGGCCAGCGTCCTCACTAGATGGAGCAGGGCTGGGGGGCTTGGGCAGGTCAGGGGGCAGCTCGTCGGCCTCATCTGCACTCCGTGGACCAGCCACATTTTCTAGGCGAGTCAGCAGCACTTTGCAGGCCTTGGGTTTCTCAGGAACCAATGGGCGCTTACGCAGTGGGTAGTTCTTGCGGCGCCCAGAAAGGTGCCCGGGGCTCTCAGGAATACCTGGCTCCACACTCTCGGCCCCCTGCTCCATATTACTGTCTTCCATTTGCAGGGGCTCCTGGCGGCCAGTGGGGCCAGAACTCAGCATGGGAAGGGACTTCCTCCTAGTGTGTGTCATGGAGTCCCTCCAACCTGCAGGACACAAGTAAGGTGTGCAATGAGAGGAGGCTGCTCTGGCCCGCCCCTCCCTCCTTTCTCCCCCACTGCAATCCACCCAGCCTCACCTGCAGGAAGTCTAGCCATCCCTACTGTGTCCAGTCTGCATTTTCCTGAAACCCCCTTCCGGAGTGCAAAGGTCCAGAGAGATCAGGCTATCAGGAGCTGTACAGGAGTGATTCCTTCATTAGCCTTGCAGGCCAGGGTCCCTCTGAACGATGGCTCTGGAGAGCCTACAGAGCTGTATAGACCCCAGAGCCAGGGGACAGGAGGATCTCAAGGCAAAGCTCTGGCTTCCCTGCCTATTTTCCCACTAAAACAGCGATGGTGAACCTATGTCACACATGCTGCAGTGGGCTGTTTGTATCACTGAAAGCACTCAAAAGGTTCACCATCACTGCACTAGAAACTCACTGCAGGGCAAGAGGAGGCTCTGAAGACAAAACTAGGACAATGACTTGGGTATCAGAAGCCCATCTATTCCTTCAAAAGCATTTCCAACTCTTCCTGCAACTCCAGGCTTCTGAGACTAGCCAGCAGAGGGTAAGAACAGGGACAATGAGTTGAGATGGGGAGCCTTACTGCTGGGCCATAAAGAGGCTAAGTCTAGCCACTGAGGACCCTGCCTAGCACATCAGCCAGAAAATCCCTAACTAGGTCTTGCTGGAAAAGCTGAAAGGGTAAGGAGCCCATGGTCAGGGAGGTCTCCGCCAGCCCTAGGAGCCAGCTCCACTTCTGTTCAGATTCCAGGGAAGCACAGCCCAAACACTGCCTGTACTAGGAAAGGGCATCAGTAAAGTTAAGATCAGCACACTCCCGGGGAAAGGCTAACTCAGGAGACAAAGAGGGCTCCCTGTCAATCCAGTGCTGACCCTTGGTTCTCCTTCTTGGTAAGCAACAGGAAGGAAGGAGTCTCAGGAGGCCCAAAGCTCCTGAAAAGATGCCCACAACCAGGCATGATCTAGCTTAGCCTGGGGTGGCAATAAACACACCAGTAGTGATGGTAACAGCCAGAGCCCCAGTTCTGGGGTGAGGCAGGCCAGAGCCAGCTTTGCCTTGCCCAAGAAAGGCCAAAGCCAAGGCAATGCAGAACTGTATGAAGGAGGCAGGAAGGGGCTGGTGGTTAGAGACTTTGCAACTGTTCAATGCCTACCTATTCCCCAACCCAGAGCACAGGCACTGCAAGGTGAGGTGCCAGACAGGGCTGCCCTCACCAGTGGCCAGGTGACCATTCCCACCCAGCAGGCCAGGCTTTTCAGCTTAGTTTCTCCACTACTACTTATAGTCACACTCAACTCTTCTCAGAGCTGGAAGCAGCCCTTGCTGGGCCAGGATTTAACTAACCCTGGACGTCCCACGCCTGAGGACCCCCCAAGGGTTGCTGGATCCCTCCTAGCTAGCTAGCACCTGTGGCCTTGGGCCAGAGGGTGGGGTCACTGAGCACCTTTTCTCCAGAGATATGCAGTACTAGCTGAGAGGATAATCAGAAAACCTAGCTGAGGGCAGTGTGGGCAACTTTCACCCCGAGAAAGGATTCAGAAAAGAAAAGGGTAGACAGAACAGCATGCCAGGTTTTGCTCTGGCCACATGCAGGGACCTGCTACTATCCAGAGACCAGACCCCAGGCAAAACAGTCCCAGGAGGCAAATCCATTCATTCCTAGAGCATAGACAGAGCACTCCAAAAAATCCTAGGTATCTGCTAGTCTCCGTAAGACTCTTTTCTCTGAATCAGGGTGACTACTGTCCCTGACTGCCCAGCATGCTTACGAGTAATGCTTCTTTTCCCACTCAAAAGCATCCCAGCCTCTTCCAAGTCACAGGCCCTTGTCTCCAAACCAGGGCAACCCTTGCCCTAGGGAAAGGAACACACAGCAAACAGCAAAACCCATCCGAATTTCCTAGGAAAATCCAGGGGCCCGGAGATGGAAGCTGAGTGGACAGACCATGTCGCTGAGCACAAGCCCAAAGTTAGCAGAAGGGTTGGGCCTGGGAACGGCTGAGGGCCACGGCTGAGGTCACCTGGGCCTGTGGCCTTTGAGGACATGGACACCAAGTACCAAGCAGGGAGGGATTGGAGGGGAAAGCACCAGCTAGGCTCTTAAGAGGGCTCCGCAGGAGTGGGTGGGACTGGCCTATTTAGGGGCCACTAGGGTGGATGGTCCAGGGGTCCTGGCACATCTGGCCCCACTCAGTCTTTTTCTCTCACCACACAAAATGCCCTAAGCAGGGAGAGACGGGAAGGGAAGGCAGTGCCTTGACTAACTGCTCACTCTCAGGAGCCTGTGCCCAGAAGCTGAGAATGCGTTCCCTGTAGAGAACACTGCTCTTTATCCTCCCTCCGAATTCAGCACACCAGTCCCACAGGGATACCCACTGTGCCCAGGGGGTGGGCATCTGGAGAACCCTCTAAATCGCAGTGTGGGTCTCACTTCCAAATCAAGCACAGGAGCCTCCTTCTAGCCAGCCCTGAATCTACCCTGTCACCTGCTAAAACCACCCAAAGCCATCAAAGGACATTGCAAAACAACTCCCAGCTTTCATGTGACGCCTCAGGCGGCCACATCACTGTCCTAAGAAGCTGGGGTCTTTGCAGCCTGCCTCTGCTGCACTCCTAGACAGATGAGGAGGGCACATGTGAGTCATGCTTTGAAGCGCCTATGAGCCTGTGAGAACCTCGGCTGCAGCTTTTCCCTAGGCTGGGCCGGGTAGAGGGGCTCTGGGGCTGCCAAGGCCCCTCCAACCTGCAGGGGATGGGCCCAGCTGGGCTGGCTGGGGGAAGATGATCTTACAGTAGCTCAACCAGAAACTTTCTACCAAAGCCAAGGGATAAGGCAGGCTGGGTCTCCTCAGCACTGGTCTCCCATCTGGGAAGCCCTGTCCTCCCAGGTACCAGTAAGCCAGGCCCCTTTGAGAGAAGGCTCCCAGGAGGACTCCATGTAGATGGTGTCGAGCAAGGTCCCACTGGAGAAAACTAGTCTTAGTATCCCCAGCTCCAAAGAGCTGCCATGAAACACAGCGGCTGGCCAGTGTGCCTCCAGGCTGAACCCCAAATCCCCACAGTATACTCCAAGGTCAGCTAACAGACTGATCTACCATAGGCACACCATGGTTTCAAAATTAAGACAGAGATCAGCCCAGTTCCAGTGCCATGGTGGAGTGTGGGCCTTAGTGCCATCTAAGCCTGCTCAGGGCTGGAAGAAGTTGTTTCCACAGAGACCCAAAGGGTGACATGTCCTGTCTCTTACCATCAAGTTGCCAGGCTGAAGGTAAGAGCATGGAAGCCAGGCCTAGAAGGGCTGGGCAGTGGCACTGCTGAGAGGAAAACCAGGGTGGGGCCTGAAGGGCAGGGCACACCGCACAAACTACCCCCACCCCCACAAGCAGAGGCTGCCTCAGGGCAGAGGCCTTTGGCCTGGTCCCCTACTCCCTCACTCTCTCAGTTCTGGGTAGCACGCAGCCCCCCATTCTCTCTTGCCTGGGCACTGCTCTTCTCAAACTCTCTTACCTACTGTACTCAGAATTCTGCTTTATTTATTTTTATTTATTTTTATTTTTTTGGTACCAGGGATTGAACTCGGGTCCTTGTGCTTGCAAGGCAAGTGACGGAACCACTGAGCTAAATCCCCAGCCCTTCTGCTTTATTTTCGATGGCCGGGGAGTGTTTGGGGGTCTTGAATAAGGGCAGACATGTCACCTGGGTGAGGGCCAGAAAGGGTACTGCCCAGCCACCTGCCTCCAATCACAGTTCAAGCCATATGACTGGGCTGAGCTGAGCAGGGATAAGTTCTTCCCCCTGAAAGAAGTCATGTGTGTCAGAAGCACTAAGTTTCTTGAATCTTCTGTCAAAGAAAAGCACCAAGAGCACAAAGGGAGGCTCTTTCTTCTAAATTTACTTGCGCTTACTGCATGGAAAAACACGTGATGTTGCTGTAGTTCTTATGGTAAAGCCAGGTAAAGGCCCTGGCATCTCGTGAATCTCTTGAAAGTAAGAAAGGGAAAGAACCAAAACTCTGAGGCAGGCAGAGCTAGATTTAAATGTTAGCTCTGGGGTAGGGTGTAGCTCAGTGATGGAGCACTTGCCTAGCACATGCAACAACCTGGATTCAATCTCCTATATAGCAAAAAAATAAAAGTAACTGCTGGCTCTGCCCATTATGAGCAACTTACTTTACTTCTCTGAACTTTGGCTTTCTCCTCTAAAATGGATATACCAAAACAAACCTTAATTAAGGATGGTGGTAAGGAAGTCAAGTCATTGTGCCCAGCAGTGAGAGGGAGCCTGGGCAGCTTTAGCGGGGACGCCAGTCTTCTGCAGCTGTGAGAACCCTGAAAACCCAGGCTACACCTGAACTCTGCTCTCCTGCTGTGCCCCAAACACCCAACCATCCACCCTAAGGAAGGGTGACTACACTGCTCCTCTTCCTTGCAGAGCCAGTGTAGAGTGAGTGGTGGAGGCAGGCGCTGGGCTCAGTTTACAACACTGCCAAGAGGGCAGGGCAGATACTATATATCCCAGCAGACCCAGACAACAGTCCCATGCCTCAGAAGGTGAGTTCCTCAGAGGCCAACATCAGCATCAAATCCAGGATGAAGTGAGAGAGAGTACACTCTGCTGGTCAGGCATCTGACTGAAGTTTCACGGTTGACACCCACAGACAGCACAATTCTCAGTTCTGGCAGCACAGGGCTCCACCCCGGGCACTGCCTGTGAAGAGTAGTTGTCTGGACCACCAGCACTGCCCATAGGTTGTCATTCAGTCTTAACTGCTGCAGGCACCCAACTGTCCCTGCCACCAAGCTACGGCCTGGACACACCTGGGTGGAAGCACAGCATACAACCAAACAGAACTGGTCTGACCTATATGGACAAAGAGTTGAGTGCCCTTAGATCTGGTAGCCATCTGAAGATCCAGGCCCTTCCCCCGGAGGCATCAATCCTATCTATCTATGGCCTGTCATGCCATCTGCCCCTCACATGTCACAATGGGGCTCTGGGAGCCTAGAGGCAGGAGTAGCCATTCAGGGAAGGTTCACACCTATCCCATGCAGGTAGGCTCTGGTCTGCCATCCAGCTCAGCCCTGCGGCCAGGCCCTACCTGTGGGTCCTCCTGACCACTCTGGCCACTCCAATGTGAGAGTCCAGGCACACAGGACCTAAGCCCAGGGCTGCACCCAAGGATCCAGAACCACTGCTTCCTTCTAGCTTCGGGAACAAAGCTGGACATCCCCCTCCGTAATCATAAAGGCACACAGACCTGGTAGGGGTGAGGGGAGTTCTAACTTATGCAATAAACTCCTTCAGGTGTGTTAGAATTCAGGTTCAGCAGAGGCAGGTAGGAACCACCTAGCGGAGGCAGGGCCACTCCCATAGGTGGGGATGGGGTGGAAAGACAGGAAGGCTTTCCTCACATCTCCAAGTTGCCACACAACAAACAGCCACTGAGCAAGGGCAGTGGGCAGAGAGCACTATAACTCAGCTGTACTACAGTGTTCTGCTTTAAGAAACTATAATCCGCTGAACATGGCACCACATACCTACAATCCTAGCTACTTGGGAGGCCAAGGCAGGAGAATCACAAGTTTGAGCCTGGGCAACTGAGCACAACCTTGTCTCAAAACTTTAAAAAGAAAAATTTTTTAAAGGCTGGCGATATAGATCAGTGGTAAAATGCTGCTGAGTTCAATCCCCAGTACCACCAAAAAGGGAAACAAGAACAAAAAGAAAACCCTAAACTGACAAATTAGAGATAATCACATGCCAGGCACAGTGGCCCATGCCTGTAATTTCAGCTACTCCGAGGCTGAGGCAGGAGGATTGCCAAGCTCAAGGCCAGCCTGGGCAACTGTGACCTTGTCTCAAAAATAAAAGGGGCTGAGGGCTGGGGATTTAGCTCAGTGGTTCTGCTGCCTGCCTCACAAGCACAAGGACCCGAGTTCGATCCCCGGTGCCAAAAAAATAAAATAATAAAAGGGGCTGAGGCTGTAGCTCAGTGGCAGAGGGCTTGCCTAGCATGCACAAGGCCCTAGGTTCCATCCGCAGTACCCCCAACCCCCCAAAGGCAATCACACTCCCATGCAAAACTGGTGTTGAGGGCCTTTCCTTAAAGGCTGGACTACATTAGGTGGCCTGTCTTCCCGTTGCTCTTCCTGGTGCACAGCTACTGTGAGCATGAAGCAGACCTATATCCACAAGTGCAACTCCCGACATAAGCCAAGGCCCCCGCCACTTGTTCCCAGGCACAAGGCACCTCTTGTGACCTTTGCCCATTCAACCAACATGCACTCCCCCCGCACCCAAACAGCAGATGGGAGACCCGCCTGGGGCTGGAAGCTACTCAGGCTTGGTCAAGGGCTTGAACTCTGAGCTCCAGCTTTCCTGCCCACAGAGCACGTCCATGGTGAGGATTAAGTTAAAGAAGAATGTACATGCCTAGCAGAGGGCCTAGCATACAGCAGATGCTCAGTAGAAGTCAATCCTTTTTTTTCTTTTCCCCCTCCATGTAACAGGCTGAGAAACTAGAGTGTGGACAGGCAGAACACAAGTCAAGACACCAACAAGGCCATGGTAAAGGGCTCAGACTTGGCTGAGAGCTTTCCAGATGGCACTTTGAGCTGGGTCTTCATTCAGAAGCTTAGGGAGGGCCTACTTCATGCCTGGTGGATTATGGAAACAAAAGTCAAGTGAGGAAGGTGGCGCTCTACTCACATCATTATTTTGGGATGTGGGAAGGAGCAACCAACAAAGGCCGAAGTCTCAAGGCAGCAGGCAAATGCCAATTTCCCTGGACTCAACCCTGTGGGCTCTGTGGATGATTATTTCAGGTTAGGGCACGAGGGCTTTAGGCTGAGGCACTCAGATCCTTCCACCCAGACACACACTGACCAGGATGGGCCAGAAGCAAACTTGCCTGGAGCAGGAGCCATTTGCTCTGGTCAGTTAACAGAGTAGGAGAAATAAAACAGAAATGAGGATCAGGCACCCCAATGTAAGCAGTGAGCCTGTAACAGACCTGAGGGAACTCTCTTACTACTGATGCAGCTTTGTCTGTGCGCATGTGCATATGTATGGTCCTGGGGATTGAACCAGGGGTGTTCTATTACTGAGCTACATTCCCTAGCACTTTTATGTTATTTTTTATTTTGAGATGGAATCTTGCTAAGTTGTCCAGGCTGGACTCAGATTTGTGATTTTCCCACCTCAGCCTTCTTTGTAGCTAGGATTACAAGTGGACCATTGTGCCTGGCTGATACATTCCTCAAAAACCATGCCAACCCACTTCATGCACCTGCCCAGGTGTGGCAAAA
Source organism: Heterocephalus glaber (assembly GCF_000247695.1). The sequence goes on along the minus strand of NW_004624804.1, from coordinate 7,751,167 downwards.
GATATGCACCCATTCAATCACCAGGATAGTGCTAGGGATGCAGCTTAGTAGTTGAGCGTTTGCCAAGTATGTGTGAGGCCCTATGTTCAACTCTTAGCATTATAAAAATAAAGTTTAACCTGGGTATGGTGGCCCAGGAGTCCAAAACCAGCCTGGGCAACACAGTGAGAGCCCATGTCAAAAAATGGCACAACCACAGGAACACTCCAGGAACCAACAGCTTACGTTCAGGCTTTTACAATGGCTTGCCAAGACTAGGGGTGCCATGTGCAGTAAACAGAACTGGCCACCCTGGCCAATATGGAGCTCTGCCCTAGACCTTTCCAACTCAGCAGAGACCTCCAGGACAAGCCAGGCATGAAGGACAAATGCTCAAGACTAGGCCTTCCTAACACTCCACTAGCAGAAGCAAGCCGAAAGCCAGACTCCACCAGAGTCAGGGGCACACAACAAGTTCACCTCTAAGTTAAGTGACCACTGCCACCCCCAACAGGACACAAGTTCTATGGGGATGGGTAGGTTCAGCCTTCTGTACTAAATCCACAGGGCTTATAAGAGTTTATTGAATGAATGAAGATCTGGCTGCCCACCTGCTCCACCCTACATTGGTCAAGAATCCCTTATCCAAAATGCTTAGAACTAGAAGTGGTTCAGATTTGATTTCAGAGTTTTTCGGATTTTAGAATTTAGTATATACACTTTACCAGTTGAGCATTCCTAATCTGGCAATCCAAAATCTATATCCCTAGCCCTTAAAACTTTAAAAAAAAATTTTAAGACAAAGTCTTGCTAATATGCTTAAATTGCCCAGGCTGTGCTCAAATTCACAATCCTCCTGCCTCAACTTACAGATGTGTACCACATTACCTGGCTTCAAATCCAAAACTTTTTGAGTGCCCTCGGAGTTTTGTTTTTGGATCAGGGACCTTCAATCTGTGTAACTTTTCCATCATAGACTAATGGCACCACTCGGAGCTCAGGACAAATACCCTGACCCCAAATTCTCCCCTATCCAGAGTTCACTGTGTTTCTTCAACTTAATTCAGTCAGCATATTTTCATATTTACATAGCACTACCGTCCTTTCTTCTTTCTCCCAATGTGCCCACTGTGTAACACCCAAACCACTGAATGAGTGGACTACTTTATTACTAGGCATCCTTGTGTCAAGACAAAGAATGGCAAAGACATGAAGGTGAAACGAGCAGCCAAGAACCAGAGTTAGCACTATCAAGCCCCAAAGTCCCCTAAGAACGTAGGTCAGGGAGCTCTTGACCACAGGAGCCTCTGTTATGACAGAACAGCTACCACGTGTCAGATATGCACTCACTCACTCCGAACTGAGCACCACCCCTTAGCACTGACACTTACCATCTCACTGTCCTCACAGAGCCCTGGGAAGTAGCTGCCAGCTTCTCACCAGGAGGCAGGAGGTGGAGCCAGATAATGGAATTAAAAGAACCTGCTGTGAAGGAAGGCAAGGGAGGTGCGGTGCACCAGGGGTCCATCCCAGAGCTCACATTCCCACATTCCCACCTCACCACCCACTGCTCCCTCTACCTCAGAGAACAGCTGCTGGGTGGCAGACCAACAAAAAGACAGTTCACTCATTTAACTTACTTTTTTTGTATTGTTTTAATTATTACCATTATAACATATTATTCATTCCCCCCCAATTTTTACCACAAAGGAATTGAAGATGACTTCCATTTAAATGGCATCTGTGGGCTGGCCAGGGAACATAAACAAAACTTTAAAAAGTGTTTCTATAGAAGTTTGCTCAGAGGGCCAGGGATTTAGCTCAGTGGTTCCACCACCTGCCTCAAAAGCAAAGCACAAGGTCCTAAATTCAATCCCAGGTACCAAAAAAAAGAAAAAAAGTTTGCTCAGGCTGGGCATGGTGGTACAAGCCTGTGATTCCAGCACTTGGGAGGCTGAGGCAGGAGGATTGCCATGAGTTCGAGGCCAGCAAGACTTGTCTCAAAAAAAAAGTTTGCTCAAAGTTCTCATTAAACTCTTACATGGACTTTTTTTTTTTTGGTACCGGGGATGAACTCGGGACCTTGTGCTTTTCAGGCAGGCAGCGGAACCACTGAGCTAAATCCCCGGCCCCTTACATGGACTTTTGAAACAAACCTATTTTTGTCCTAAAAAGTGCTGAGAGCTCCAAAGATATGTGGTTCTAATTTCACAGTATATCCAAAAAAGGTGTCTATAAACTTCCCCAAAGCAGCTATACACATCCTTTGCCCCAGCTGAAATCCTCTTCCTTCAGCACAGACTGAAATGAAGACTGACACTGGTCATCACAGTCCAGACAGTTACCTTAACAAGCAGAGACACAACTCCCACTAGCTACCTCTCTTTGGGGCAAATAAATCCCAGTACTTTCAGTTTTCTCTATAGATCATCTCTCATAATCATCTTGCATTTTTAGAATTCCTTTCTATATCCTGTCCAAACTGTGTGAACCGCTCTAGGCACAGAGCAGGGCACATCCTTCACTCCTGGGGAGAGTCCAGCCCACCCCTGCCACTCTTTCGGCAATTTGTCAGGATCTCCTGCACCAAGTGGCACCCTACTAACAATCTTCTCCCAATTTCCACAAAGAGGGGCTGGGGATTTAGCTCAGTGGTTTCACTGCCTGCTGCGCAAGAACAAGGACCCAAGTTCGATCCCCGGTACCAAAAAAAAAAAAAATTTCTACCAATTTCTACAAAGAGTCTCCTAAAAACAAGAATTCTTCTCTAAACCTCCCGGCCACATGGGAATGTGATAAACAAACCAAATTATCCCCACACATTTCAAATAGGTAGCTACAATTGAAGGAGGATAAAAGTCTGGGCCTCCCTCTCCTCTGTGGCAGGAACTAAAATGGCTTCTTCAGTGAGAAACAGGGAGTCCCTGAGATCTGCGGCGTTGTAAGAAAGGCAGAAGCACACCACATCCCATGCCCTTACCCACAGCCAGAAGGGCAATACACCTCTCCTTGCTAGAGCCACTGGAAAAGGAACTAGAGTAAGTTTCTGCCTGGCACTGATACTGCTCAGAACAGGCACACACTTTCTCATTCAGGTAACTCAGTCATGGTACCTTAGAAGTAAGTTCCCAATCCACACTGGCCAGGCTAAGAGACAAACCCATTTTCCCCCTGGTGGACCGGGCCTGCAGAGGATCTCAGGGACAATGCTATTGGAGCGTTCGGCTGGAGGCACTGAGCCCAGGGAATAACCATCCTGCAGGTACTTTCCCACTGGGGGAAGCAGAATCCAATGACCACCCCTAGGATGTAACACAAAATCCTGGATGCGACTGCATTCTGGGGCCTACTCACCAAATCCACAGGCCTCTGACCCCCAGCTTCCAGACCAGGTCACTGGGGGCAGGACATTCAATCGCCATTAGGACCCGGGGCCAGGCATTCAGTGGGAGGGAGGGTGCCTGTCAGACCCGCTGGCCCTGAGGAGGCCATCTGCAGCTGCTCTTCCTCCATCTCCCTTTTAGCCATTTTACTGCTCATTAGTGGCAGTACCAGGAGGTGGGCTGGGGAAACATAAAGGAGCTCAAATTCAAACCAGTCCGTTTTACTCTAGTTAGGTGCCTCCTATAAACCTAGGCAGGATTTCATCATCAGGACCTCCCCATACCCTGTCCTGGGGAGGTCTAAGCAGCCTGAGGGGTCTGGAACAGCAGAACGTCAGGACCCCAGGCATTAGGAGCTTAGCTTCTAATTTTCATCCGCTCTTGATCATACAGGGGATTTCTCATCTTTCCAGGGTTAAAAAGCACTTCAGTCCTGAGCTGGCCTATCAAGTCAAGGCTGAGAGACTTGCAGGGCGGGAGTGCTGAGGCTGCCCTCAGAACCCAAGCACACTCTCCTTGTCCCTCCAGAGTCCTCAGCACAATGGCAAGTTCACAAAGGAAGTGAGCCTTGCCAGACTGTGCTAGCAAATTCCCATAAATACTTGGGTCGGGGTAGCCCTGCTTATGTAAAATGTTTCCCCATTGAGAGATGCTGCTTTATTTACATTCTTCACAACCCATTCATAAAAAGGAGGCCCTTTAACGTAGGGGCTGTTCATATAATGCTCCATAAACTCGGCAGCTTCAGCTGGCAGCCGGAGTTTAGCACAGGCTACTTCTCAACTCCACTTTCTTCCTTAAGGGTTTTTCTCCTCAGTGATTCACCTTGTGATAGGGACACTGAGGCCAGATGTTGCCAGGTTAAGGTCAAAAGGAGTAAGAATAGATAAAATGAAAACATGAAATCCTTTTGGATGCTGGGACAGAGGTGGGGAAGAATGAAAATAAATAATTTGCAAATCCCCACAGAACTCCAATTTGAAGTATGCATGCGAGGAGTTTGAGTCTCTTCCAGGTCTACAAAAATTTCCTTTGTGGATGTCAAACACTCCTTACCTCATACCTCTAAATACCAGAGAAGGTGTGAAGGGCACTTTTTCTATCTCAAAAGGAAAAGAGAAAGGAAGCCTCTTTCCGGTTTTTAATATGCACTGTGGATGAATAAACAGCAATTTTCTCTCCTTCCAGGTAAAAGTGTTCCAGGGTCTGCTGGCTCCGAAAAGGGGAGCCCAATTTGCTCAGGGTAAAGAAACTCAAGCAATCCTCACGAAAAGAGGAAGGATCGTGTTCTAAGACACACAGCCAAACATCATGAGCAGCTGAAGACAGCGCCCAGGAGAGGCATTCTGAGATAGCTCTTCTCTTGCTACAGTAGAAGTAGTAGGGATTTTTTTTAATTGACAAGGGAGAGGTCTGCATTGCCATGACAACTGTGAGGGGTGGCCTTCCCCTAGGAAGGGAAATGCTGGTCCATTAATCAAACTGGGGCACAAAAGGAAGGTATGGGGGTAAGGGGTGGGTACTGAATATGTTTCTCACTGTCCAGCCTCACACCAGTCACCCCATCAGTCCTCTTTCCCGTGTGTCCCAAGGCTGATGGAGAAGTTCTGAGAGAGCTGGGACCACAGCTTTCCTTTCTGACAGGTCCAGTGTGGGGTGAATCATACGCACAGTGTCTGTGATGCCCTCAAAAACACCTTCTACAGCCAGGGATTTAGCTCAGTGGTTCTGCCGTCTGCCTCGCAAGCACAAGGTCCGAAGTTCGATGCCCAGTACCAAAAAAAAAAAAAAAAAGACACCTTGTAGAAAATGAACCCTAAACTCCCATCTATCCACAGGCCAGACCCAAGGGTTATTGTTCTTTTCTATTCTCAGAATGTTTTCTCCCTCATTTATGCCCAGTTCAAAAAAAAAAAAAAAAAGACACCTTGTAGAAAATGAACCCTAAACTCCCATCTATCCACAGGCCAGACCCAAGGGTTATTGTTCTTTTCTATTCTCAGAATGTTTTCTCCCTCATTTACACCCAATTTGAGAAAAGATAAAACATATGGACTCATTTAGCACAGACAAGGAAAACTGCCTAAGAACATGAACAGAGACCGGGCTGGTGGGGCAGGAGGAAACCAGGATTATAGTCTTCTTCCAATTCATGTCTACGTGGTATCCGGTGAGCAATTCACAGTGTACTGACTTCACCAGCAGCAGTATCAGAAATGGCAGCTAAATTCCCGTGTTAGAACACCCAAACATGCCCTGCCTATGTGCCTCTGACAGAAAAGGTCAGAAATCCCCAAGGACTCCACACTGAGCATTCATGGAGAAGCCAAAAGATTTTCCCTCTGTTCCCACCCAACCAGGCAGCCAACTGCATCTACTCATTCAGCAAAAACATGTCGGGACTGGGGGTATAACTCAGTGGTAGAGTACTTGCCTAGCACATGCAAAGCCCTGGGTTCAATCCCTAGCACCACACACACACACAAAAATACAAAACAATGTGCACAGCACTGTATGAGAAATATGGGAAGGTTCTCACACCCAAGTCCTGCACTCATATTGTCCCCCTTGTTATCTGCAAAACCACTCAAGATACCATGTTAGAAAAATCCCCAAGCTCAGAGGCAGATGACTATGTTGGCCTGGAGTAGCCTGAGCAACAGCAAGACTACAGATAAGTGGAAAGAAGAGAGGGTAGGAGCAGAAGGAGCAAAGGTACAGGGAGACAACGTGCATGGCAGGGCTAGGGAAGAGCCTCAAGGACACTGCCTGGGGTCAGACTGCAGGGAAGGGAAGGAAGCCATCACAGTTCTGTGGGTAAGGGACATGCAGAAGGGGTGCTTTAGGAAGAATGATCTGGTAGCTATGTACAGAAGGGCCAGAGGAAGCAGGAGGGAAAAGGAGGCTGTGATTACAACATAGGTCTGACAGGACAGTGGAGCAACAGAAAGGAAGAATGGGAGGGAGATATCAAGAGAGTGCCCATCACTGGTTCAGTTCCCCAGAGTCAGTCCACCTAAACACTGGTCTGACACGAAAGCGTCTCCAGCCAGGTTAAGAGCCCTACCTATCAAAAAAGGAAATGTTATTTTGGCAACTTCCCCTCACACAGGAGCTGGACCAGGTCACCCCTTTTGATGGCCACCAAAATAAATCACACATGGTGTAACCCCACAGAAAGCACAAAGGCTTTCTGCCTTCTCTGGATTTTAGGCATACAATTAAATTTTCTCAGAACAAACTTTTAAGTCTCCTGTGTGAAGTAATACTGCTCTTTCCTGCAAGCCTCAACTCCAGCCAAGCAGGGGTCTATACCCTTCTGGGAAGGGGTGTAAGGGTGACTATGAATTAATTCCACACCCTACGCCCTCTGGCACCACTTACAGGCAGCTTTGCCAGGGTGGGCTTACAGCCAACCACAGCTGAGAGCAGTTCCTCACCTGCCCTACTATGGTGTGACTTGAACCCAAATCCTCCACAAAAACACCCCTTGAACAGCCTGGGTTTTTCTGTTTTTATGATCCTGGGTCCTCCTTCAGGTGTGAGCTCACGTGAGGGGCACGAGAGCTGAGAGTGGTTTTTACAAACGAATAAACATCCAACTTAGACAGCTGATCATGGATAGGGTTAGAGGCACGCGTGGCTTAAGCTAGTGGTTCCCAAATGTGCTCCAGCTGGCCAAGGACAGTGGTATCCTTCTGAGACATGTGGTTCCTCTGAGGCCCTTTTCTGCTTTTCTGTGGAAGTTGTGGTGGTAAGGAGGGTAGTGGGGGGGATGTCTCAGGTGGCACAAAGGAAAAGGACTCTTGGAAACCTTGTTTTATTTTATCATTACATTTCTTCCTGGACTTACAAACTTATTTCCCTACCTGGGAGCCTTTTCAGCAAAGGCAAAGCACTGCCGGTAGTTGTGGAGGGATAGTCGGAGCACACTTAGGGGCTGTCTCTGGTACCACTCAAACTAGTCTTCTGCACCCTTAATTCCCACAATGGGTGACCAGGAGACATCTAAGTGGAGTTACACCTCTCCCTGTAGGCAGACTCAGCTTGCAGAAAACACCTCAAAGCCAGGCTCTAGAGCAGCTCACAGGACTGTCGCCTCGGGTGAGTTCAACAGCTCAGCTCGGTCGCCACCGGCCAGGGCGCACAGTATGCACACCCCCACCCTGCCCCTCCGCCTTGGCCAAGTCGACCCCACTCTTCCCAGAGCCTCGAGTCGATCAGAGCGGCTGGAACCTCCGGAGAGCCAGTGCCGCAGCTCCTCCCGGCGGGTGCCCGGGCCCCCGCAGTCTCGGACAGTCTGGCCATGTCGTCGCCTACTCCTCAGGGTGGGTGCCCCAGACCTGCTCCCCTCCCGGACACCACTACCTGCGCCCGCTTGGGCTCCGCCTTTGTCCAGCTCTTCAGCGCCAAGCGGGCCCCTCGGGCCCGACCTGACCCGGCCCCCCGCGGAGGAGAGGCGGCTGGGTGGTCAGAACAGGACTAGGCCGAACCGAGAGCACGGGGTCCCGCTGTCACTTGGAGGCGGTCTGACAACTTCGATTCCCCCCGCCCTACCTCGGACTCGGTAGCCGCCCCGCACGGTCCCCGCCCGGCCTCCCTCGGCCCACATTCGCTTTTCGTACCGGTCCCCTTCCGTCTTCGGCGCCTCCCTTCCTCACAGCCTGATTGGATCAGGTCTACACTACCCCCAGCCCTGGTGGCCCCCATCCCCGCCCCCCTTGCAATAAGCGGTCAGCTCGGAGCGTGGGGGGGTGCCCCCCACCCCGGGCGGGCGATCCCGCGTCGCTGGCCCTGGCCTCGGCCCCTTGCCTCGGGGACCGCGATGGGGGAGGGGGCGCGGCAGGGACCTCTCCGCCCGCGCACTCGGGAAGCCGGCTCCGTAGCGGCTAGGAAACGATCGGAGTCCTCCCGCCCTCTGCAGCCCGGGACGCCCGCGCCGCCGCCGCTGGCCGAGCTGCCACCGTGCGGCCGCCACCCACCCAGCCCCCGGCCTGCGAGGCGGGCAGCCCCCGGGGGCTGTCACCTCGACGCGCGCTGCGCTCCCCGATGGCGGGACGGTGGCGCTGGACCCGGGAGAGGGAGGCGGCGGAGCGGGCGGGCGGCCGCACCTGCTTCGCGTCGTCCGTCTGTCCCTTCCCGGGCTGGCGGGGGCGGCGGCGCGCTCGGTGGGGCGCGCTGACGGGCGGCGGGTCCTCTCCCCTTCGCTCGTCCGCCTACCTCGCTTGCTGGCTCCCGCCCGCTCGCCCCTTCCCCCTCCTCGATCTCGGCCCCTAGCTCACCAGGACGGGCGTCACGGACTGCACGGCTCTGGGCGCCCGCAGGCCCCGGCCGGGCTGGAATCCGGCGGCTGGAACCCCCCGGGGGCGCTCAATTCCCGGGCTCCACGCTGCTGCGTCAGCGCCTCCTCCTGGGGGCCGGGGCCGGGCGGGCGGAGCGGGGGCCGGAGCCGGGCGGGGCCGTCGGAGGGGCGGGCGCGCCTGGCCGGGGCAGGCGGCTGGCGGAGGCCGGACGGGCGGGGCAGGCAGCCGGACGGGCGGGCAGCGGGGGCTGAGCTCCGGGATCCGCTACGCCGCTCGCGGTTCCCCCACAAACTCCCCGAGAGCGGAGCCTCCGCCGCCCTCCTTCCTGCTTCCTCGTCCCCAGCCAATCGCGGCGCACCCCTCGGCCAGCTCCGCCAATCAGCCGCCCCGCCCTCCGCTGGCCCCGCCAGCCAATCCGCCCTCGGCTCCCCCTCCTGGTCTCCGACCAATCAGAGCCGTGGGTCGGTCGTCCCAACGCAGGGGGCAGCACGAGGCGGCCGGGGGAGGCGGTGCGCGGAGTGGTGGGGCCTTGGGGGAGGGGTACGGTGCCAAGGGTGGTGGCGGGAGGTGATTTTCTTTACCAGCTTCTTGCATTTTTCCCTTCGTCTCCTGAGCCCGTATCCCATGGTGACCCGACCCTGAAACCCCAAACCCCCGCTGCAGCTCCCCCTCCTCCGAGAAATCTCACCTCGTCCCCCGCCGTGACCGTCACCTCTCCCACATCCCCTTTTCCCCCTTATCCCTCACTCCCGCGCCCGCTGGAGAAAACTGCGGGCCAAGGGACGTCCCACCCTCACCGGAGGCTGCTGCCCCCAGGGCAAAGCTTCGGGAAGACTGGCCGAAAATAAGGCGAGAACAACCCCCCTTTCCTGCAGAAAGGGCCCCAGACTCCAGCAAAAGGGCCCCCACTGCTGAGAAGCCCCTCCTGCCCTTGGCTCATCTTTCCGACTTCCCTGCCTGCCACGTCTCCTTTCCTTTCAAGCAAGGTCGGTCCTGGCTCGGTAGTCCTGCACCCGCATCTCTTTTTCCTCTTTCGGCCCTTCGCCCACCGCCCTCACCCCAGCTCCCAGTTCACCCTCTTCAGAAGCCGAGTGTGGAACGCTCTTCCATTTCCAGCTGACAGCAGAGCCTGGTCTGTGAGTCCTTGACACCCACACAACCTCTTTCACCACCTCGGGGAACATCAGAGCTCTCCGGGGGAGGGGAAGGGACGGGCAGCCTGACAGGCGCGGCTGGACTCCCTCCTTCGCGTCCCCAAGCCAGGATGGGACCAAATGGAGACACTCACCTGGCTTCCCCTAGTCGCTGACTGCTGTGGCTCTGTCTCACACCCACAGACGTGCCTTTCCAAGCGCAAGCACGCTCTCGGGGTCAGCAGGGTGGGTGGGCACCGCAGGCTCAGGTCACCCAGAGGCAGGGGAGGTCCCTACGAGGTGCGGAAGGGGCTGTGTCCTGGGCTCCTAGGAACGAGAGAGCCTGCGCAGGACTTCACTTCCACAAGCACAGGATGTGCACACAGTAGGTTCTTAAGAAATGCTGAGCCCACCCCTGAACAAAGCCTCATTCCCAATTCAGGCGGGGGAGGGGAGCTTTGGGAGGTGAAAGGACCGGCTGCGAAGGGTAGTGTCAAGTCCCCCGGCGCTGGGAGCAGCCGGGAGGGGCTGGGCCCAGGAGCGCCTTGGGCACCGAGGAGCTCCCTGAGTGCTGAGTGCCTGGACGAGCAGGACGAACCCGGCCTCCATGTGACAGGGGGCTTCTGAAGCCTCCAGTCCCCAGGCTTCCCCAGACCTTGGAAGTCAAGCCCTCACCCAGGCAGCCTGTTAGAATCAAGGCAGCCAGCCACTATGGTTAGGAAGGAACACCCCGAGTCAGCTCTCTGTCTGCCTCCGAAAGGTCAATGGGAGCCCATCCTGTCTTAGCTGTTCGGGGAGACATTTAAAGGAAGGGCCTAAAAAGACGTGTAGCCTGGAAGCTTTTAAGGGGCTAAGCTCTCCTGGGACAACTGCCTGTCCTTCTTCCAAGTCCCACCTTTGAGGAAAGCAAGATCCCCCGAATGTATAAAAGCAGGACATTAAAGGATTTCTCCTTTCCCTGAGCAGCCCAGGACAGATTCCTAGCAGCCGTGCTCCTCCTTCAGCACACACGAGGCAGCCCTTCTCCCCACCTCACAGCATCTCCCTCCCTGTCCTAGTCTGTCACCAAATCCACAGAAGCCCAAGCCCCTCAACAAAGACGAGTGGTGGAGGATAACGGCAGTGGTGGCCACTGGAGTTGAGCTAAGCCACAGGCTGAGGCAGAAGAGGGCACAGGGCTTCTGTCAGCAGACAAGCCTCGACCTTGGCGACTGCTTCTCCCTGGGTAATACACCGGGATTGAGGCTGAGGGTTAAAGAGAAGTGTACCTGGTCATAGGGAAGGGGACCCGAGTGGCAGGAGGGAAGTTCAGCCTTAGCCTGGGAAATAACAGAGTGAGGTTGCAGGAGTGGACTCTCGCTGGCATCTGAGGGTAAAGATCCAATGGTCTTGGGGTAGGGAGAAAAGAGAAGTCTTATCTGGGGTCTGGCTGGGAAGGAAGTCAGGGATCTTGACTGGAGAGGAGGCAGAGCCCACTTTAGCCACCCAGCCTGCCCAGCCTGCTTGGCAGCTGGAGGAACTCTGCCGAAGAGCCTTCCATGTGGGTGGCTGTCTCCTCTGCCCCAGGAGGCTCTGGCTCAGTGGGCTGTGGTTTGGGGACACGGGCTGGCTGAAGGCACTTAGGGTTCCTTCTGTGCTGCCCAGTGATCTACCCCTGCATGCCTGTTCCCCCACCATGCTGTAGGAGATGGTCAGCAAGTCAGTGAAGAGGGGCTCAGGGGAACACAGCCTGCCTGTTTCCCGAGGGGGACCCCTCCTATCCTTCACCCCATTTCCAGGGGACCTCTGCACCTGGGCCTCTTGCCTTCCACACCTGGAAACAGCTCCACCTCTTCCTGCTTCCCTCAGCTGCTCCATCCAGTTCCTGACTGCCCCAGCATGGGTTGGGCCCATTAGCTTTCCTCTCTGTCCCTGGTGGCCCAGCAGCCCAGAGGTCCCACACTGAAAAGGGTTTGCCACTTGGTCAGGAAAGTGGAATGGATCCATCAGGTCTCCAGGGCCACCCCTGCTGTGCACCCAGGCAGGGGTTCTCTCCACCTAAGCACCTCCATCGGGAAGGGTTAACTGCCTTGCAGCGGGAGAGTGGAGGGAGACGGGGAGAGGAAAACGTCCAGGGCCAGAGAACACGCTGCACACCCCTCCCCCACCGCACACCACCAGACCGACAGCCAGGACAGACCGGCTGCTCCGTCATTCCCAGTCCAGCCACCAGGCACCTCCCCCCACCGCCGCTGCAGTCCCTGCAGACCGCATGCCCTCTTATCCAGCCACCTGGCACCGAGTAGGGCACCCCAACGGGCAGCGAAGTCCCTGAGGTGGTGGCAGTGACCACCTCCTCTTCCCTCTATTCAATGCCCAGGTCCTGCTTTCTTTCCTGGGAGTAGAAAGAAAGGTTCCTAGGTTCCCACCCCACGCCATCCCTAGCACCTGAATCCTAGATCCCAGGGACTCTGCCCCACTGGACAAGGTAAAGGGCACGGTGCTCGAGGGAGGGACACCAGGGCAACAATTGAATTCGCGGCAGCACTCGCCCCCTCCCCCATCATAGGAAGCCCCCGGGGGTGGGGGAATAAAGAAAGCTGGACTTTTATAGTCCTTTTGCTGTGACCCACCGTCTCTTAAAGGGATTGGAACACCCCTCCTTAAAGGGATCTCCAGAAATTATTTTCCCCCAGGCAAAACCAAGTACCGCTGGAGGGCCCCCCCATGAGGCAAAAGTGCTCCTCCTGCGACTGAGCAGAGGGGCAAGGTCCTCTCTTGTCATCAAGGAGCCAGCTGTTGAATGCCTGGCAAAGAACAGACCTCTCCCTCCCCTAAGGGCACCCACTGCCACAGCCTGGGGTTAGATCAAGGTGAGGTAGGACCCAGTTTGTGGGACCCAGTTTCCACGGGAGAAGCTATAAGGGGCTACATGTCCTCAGACTTTGGGGACCACGTGCCGTGGTGCTGTGTCCAGAACCCCTATCTGTCCAGCGCTAGCCTACAGACTGCTGGCCAGGGTAAGTCTTTGCAGGCTGCTTCTCCCAGCAAGGGCTGTTTCTGCATTCTCCTCTCCTCTGTGACGCCCGCCCAACTCTTGGCCTCTTTGGGGCCCCAGGCCTTCCCCATGGGGTGCATTCTCTACCCCTCACGCAAGTTGCCTCCACTGCAGCCCCAACACCTGCCGACTACACCCCATTTCAGGTTCCTTCTTGCCCTAGTCGGCGTGTCCCTGGGGTCCATCTCACCCGCCCAGCTGCGAGCACACCACACACACACACACACACACACACACACACACACACACGTGTCAAGGGTGGGGGATGGGCACGCCTCGGCTCCCGGGAGCCCAGCAGAGCTGCATCCTCTCCCCGCCGCCTACTGGGCACCTAGCCTCACCCTGCCCTTGGGGCTGCAGGGTTCGAGGAAGGGTGGGTGTGGACAGCGGGGAGGGGTCCGAGGGCACACCAGCCTGAGAGGGGCACGGTAGGAAGCCACCCCATCTGCTCCCCGCCTGGCACCGAGGAGGATGAGGGTGGCGGGGGAGGGAGGGCGGCCCGGGAGCCCGCCGAGGCCCCGGCCCCCGCCACTCCCCGGAGGAGCACTCCCCCGAGGAAGGGAGCGGAGCCCTCCCCCGGCAGCTGCGGCAGCCTCCGGCGGAGGTCAGGCTCCACCCCTTTCTCCGGAGGGAGAGCGGGGAGGGTTGTTTGTTGTTGGGGTGTGAGAGGGAGAAGGTTCGCGATCACCTGGCTGGGTGGGCAAGAGTCGAGCATTGCGAGCGTGGCTGGGTGGGCCGGGTGCCGCAGGCGCCTGCGGCGGTGGGCGAAGAGCCGGCTCCCCAGCCCCCACCCGGAGGTTCTAGAAGCGCCCCCCATCCGCTGCCCAGTGGGTTCGGTCCCCCGACCGTGCCCTCGCCGGGCGCCCCGTCCCTGCCCGGCCCGAAGGTTACTACGAGGAGCCGGGCTTCCTACTTTCAAGACGCTTCCAGTCGGGACTGGCGTGGGGTGTGGGAAGAGGGGCAGGGAGACAGAAAACTGGGCGATAACTTTAGGACAGCACCCCAAAAAGGCTGCTGGGGAGGGGCGAGGCTGCCAAGGTCGCCTGCGGGGTGGGGTGGGGTGGGGTGGGGCGCGGTCTCTCGGGAAGGGGGTCCGAGCCGCACGCCGACTTCCGGAAGGAGCAGGCGCTCTCTGGTAGACCCTCCTAGCAGAAGCTCGGAGCTGGGAAACCAAGTGAGGCGGGGGATGCGGCTGGAGAGGGCCCTGGGCTACCCGAGCTTCCTGAGACCCACTGAGGAGCTCTGCGGCGGCACTGGGACACTTAGGATTTTGAAGGAAACTCCTGGTCTGAGATCCTGAAGGCCGGATTAGGAGAATAGTGGAATGTGTGAGCATGCGTACCTGGGGGCTGAGGGGAGGGGGCCGTGCCTCAGTTTCCCCCCTGGCTCAGTCCAGGAATGTTTAGCCCTAGAGCCCACACGCCCAGGTGAGGGTTGGGTGCAAAGGGTCCCTCTCGGGGCGGGGAGGAAAGAGCCCTCTCTCAGGACTGCTGCCAACCCCAACCGCACCTGTCCTGCCTAGCAAGGATTCTACCCTGCAACTCCAGGAGAAACCCTGCAACTCCAGCCTCCCAGCCGAGACTGGCATCCCTGCCCACCCCAAATCAGTGTTTCCTGGAGCAGCAGAAAGACTGGGAAACGGAGATCCGGGTCACCCTCCACGTGCTTTTTTCACACTCCACTTGAGAACAGAACTCTAGGAGTGGACATTGCTGATAAACCCACATAGGAATGGAGGTAAATGGCTTCAGGGGTTAGTTACTCATGCCCGAGCCCTGTTGGTATTCGAAATTACTGTCACTGTTTCACATATTAGAAAACTGAGGGTTAGAACAGTTCATGTTTATTCCTGCTCACATGAGGGAGCATACACCCAGCATGCCTGACCCCCATGTCCAGGCTGGGAGTCTGGCTGGAGTTGTCCCACTTCCCCCAGCCCACAACACTGCCTTCTTGAGATTGGAGGCCTTGAGCTGGACATCTACTGGCTTTCCCACTCTGAGATCAGTTTGGGATTGCTAGATCAGTGGGGAGCATGTCAGGGTGCCAGCGAAGCCTCATATTGTATCCCCACTCTCTGCAGGGAGTCTTCCCATGACACCTGGAAGCAGATTCTCTAGGTCTTTTCTTTAGGGTCTCTAGCACAGGTCATACCCATTCATCTTTGTTTGCAAAGTTCCCCAGACTCTGCCTCTGGAATTGCCATCCTCAGAATCAAGCCTGACTTCCTAGAAAGGCCTCCTGAAGCTCAGTTCTACCTTGTACAATGCTGCCAAGCTCTGGGAGTGCCCAAATGTCTTCTGTTCCTACCTTCCTGGCCACCTGTTGCTTTGCCTGAATCTCTGTATGGGACTATAAGCCTCCAGAGGGCAGTGCTATGGCTTCCACATCCTCTTTGTTGTTCCCTGTGAATCTAGTACAATCTTGGCCCCAAGAACAGATGCCATTCCAGGTCCCTTGGAACCTAATGCTGTGACACACATCCCTCCACATCTCTCTTTCCACAGATCCACTTAGGGGTCCCAAATCCACAGCCTCTGAGCAGAATTCAGCAGGCAGACAAGTTCTGTTTGGCCCTCGCAGGACTTTCAAAAAGGAGCCAATGCTGAAGTTTTTGGAGATTTAAAACAAATATCCAGTTGAGGATGGTGGTGCATGCCTGTAATCCCAGCGCTATGGGAGCCTGAGAGTTCCTGGCCAGCCTGAGGTACATAGTGAGTTCTAGGTCAGACTGGACTGCATAGCAAGAAGAAAGAAAAAAAAAGAAAATAGAGCTCCAGTTTCTTTTGAAGACTCAGCAGATCTGTTACCTTTAGCTCGCATTTCCTCTTGCAGTGATAGGGTGGTGCCCTGAAGCAATGCCACCTTTATGGGACAGGCATGGTGCAGTTTGGTATGGTCTCACTGTCCCCACTTGAGACACTTAGACCTGCCTGAGCTTTGAAGCTTTTCAGGTTCTCAATCCTGGACATGCACCGTGGCCACAGAGTCATGGTTGGATATCATGGGCCAGGTACTTGGAGGGTCCACCTCCCTTGGACCTACTTGGAGAGCCTTGTGGCATTCTCATTCACATCTCTAAAAGTACCTCATGATCACCCCAGGATCAGATACTTACTGAGCAAATTTCTTCCAAGATGCACAGACCATGCTGGAGATGAAAAGGGAAGTTTTTTTCTTTCTTTTTTTTTTTTTTTCGTACCTGGGATCGAACTTGGGACCTTGTGCTTGCAAGGCAGGCACCAGAACCACTGAGCTAAATCCCCGGCCTTAAAAAGGGAAGTTAAACAAGAGACAGTTTGTGGGTACTTCTAGATGACCAATCCCGAGAACATGGTGTACTACCTGGCAAATAGTACGTGCCTAAAAACATTAGGCGAACTGACTAGTGAATAACTGGTAAATAGCAATGGAGTGAACACGTGGCAAAGGGAAGTCCATCCCAAGAAGTGTAAGATGTCTGTGATGGTCTAGGTGTGGGTTGCTTGGGACCTCAGCTTCCTCGGGGTCAGGTCTTTGACTGTTACCAGAGTGGGACTTCCCCCCTGTGAAATCTGGAAGTCCTGTGGCCTGGTGAGTCCAGACCCGTGGCCCCCTGGATGATAAAGAAACCAGATCTGGAATGGGCAGGGTTTTGAAAACCCCCAAAGTTGGGGTTCTTATAGAAAGCAAGGGCAGGCACCCAAATTCCTTTATTTAATCCTCAGCAACTGTATTAGTTAGCTTTCTCATTGCTGAGACACTATACCCAACACTTACAACTTAACGGAGGAGAGGTTTCATTTGCTCTTGGCCAGCTTTTGCAGTGGGCTGGCTCTGAGGCAGAGACATGGCAGTAGCCATGGCAGAGCAAAGCTGCTTAGTTATGGTGGCAAGGGAGCAGAGCATGCCAGAGAGAAGGGGCCAGGGACCGGACAAAGACCCCAAGGCCACACCTCCTCGATCTATCCCAACACACCCAGAAGTGTGACTGCCAATCTCCAGGGCAGATTCAGAGCCAATCAGGTTGAAACTCCACCCTAATTCTACATCCCCGCGCCTTCGGCTTGCTAGTCAAACACATCTCATCCTCACTAATTGGTGGTTATTATTCTCCAGCTTACAAACGAATGAGACTGAGACCTAGAGGTCTAAGTGTCTGCTTGAGATCACACAGGCTTGGAGTGGTTCCAGCACCTTTGCTTTTTTGATTTGGCATTTAGCATAAAGGTTAAGCAGAGGTCTCACCCTTTGTAGGTCTAAAACCTTTATTCTTTATACATTTTACAGTGTAATGGTTAAAAGTACAAGCTCTGAAGCCAGACTTCCTGAGGAGGATTCCTGGCTCTTCAGCTTCTTAAAACATTTAGATTACTTAGAAGAGTCCCTAATCATAGCCAAGTGCTCCCAAAGTATTAGCATTTGCAATCTACTTCATCATGCCTGGGTCCAGCCCTGCCTGCAGCCAGCCCGCTTCCATGGAATCCATTCCTGTAATCCCTGTTTGCACGCCCTGGCTCCCATCTGGCCCTCGGCTCCCTGGTGCCTGTGGCTGCCTTCTGTCTACCTAGCTGCAGCATACCTCACTCTGTCCTCAGACAGGCTGGATGGCCCTGGCCTCTCTCTAAGGCTTCCCCACTCCAATGCAACATCGCGGCTGACTCCCTGGCCTCAGATATCTGCCTTCGGAGAGATTCTCCATGCACCCCTAACCATATTCCCCAAGGCAAGGTGGCTCCACCTCCTACAGGCTTCTTGGCAAGCCACCAACCTCTCTAATCTCCCCAAACCCAGAGCCACGTTTATTCAACTTCTGTGAATCTGCGCTGAGAGCCAGGACCAGTCCTTCCCAGTAGAGTCCACAGTGTAGGCCACAAGGATGATGCTCACCAACCTTGGTGCCGTGCGTGTCCAGCACTGTTCGGGGACCAAGGGCCCTAGGAGGTCATGCAGACAGTGTCGTTTCTAGTCCTGGGAAGCCTCACCCTGGAGAGAAGAGACTCTGAGAGTCAAGAGCTCATCTTCCTTTTTTTTTTTTTTCAGTACCAAAGATTGAACTCAGGTCCTTGCATTTGCGGGGGCGGACCAAAGAACTAGTGAGCTAAATCCAGGGGCCTCAAGAGCTCATCAAAGAGCCATATTTTGGTACCGACTGCTGTGAAAATCCTCTTATTTGGTCCTTTATGCATTCTGATACAAAATTGGGTACCGATAGTCATCATTTGTTTGACACTTGGCATATAAGCTAGAACTTGTCAGTGTCACTTGCCTCCTGACTCACTAACCCTTTCCAGCCAAAACAGTTTGGTACTTGTCACTTTGGGTACCTGTCATGCCTCCCTGACCAATTAATGATGAGTATGAAAGTACCACTGTATATGACCCAGGCAAGATGGGGCAGGACAATTGGGCAGGACAGGTATCATAGACTTAAATACAAGATCTGACCAGCATGCTTCCTGACTTAGAAATATTATTCTTTTTATTTTATTTTTTTTAAGTATTTGTGAGCTGGGCGTAGTGGTGCATGCTTGTAATCCCAGGACTCAGGAGGCTGAAGCAGGAGGATTGCCTCGAGTTGGAGGTCAATCTGCATTACATAACAAGTTTAAGGCCAGCCTGAACTACGTAGTGTGACCCTGTCACAAAAAACAAAACAAAACCAAAAATAGTAGTAAATTTTTTAAAAAGTATTTGTGAAAAGCACAGTTACATATCAGGCATGGTGGTGCATGCCTGAAATTGTAGCACTCAGGAGGCTGAGGCAGGAAGATTACCATGAGTTCAAGGCCAGCCTGAACTATGTAGCAAGACCTTGTTTCAAAAAAAAAAAAACCCAATTACATAGGCAATGACCCTCCCTCCCTCCCTCCCTCCCTCTCTCCCTTCCTTCCTTCTTTTCTTTCTTCCTCAGGCTGGGCTGAAGATTTAGCTCAGTAGTTGCACTGCCTGCTTCGCAAGCGCAAGGTCCCAAGTTTGATCCCCTGTACAAAAATATATATATATATATATATATATATATATATATTTGTCTGTCTTCCTTCCTGCTAAGGCTCAAACCCAAGGACCCTGAGAATGCTAGGCAAGCACTGTACCACTGAGCCACATCCCCAGCCCCAACTCTCCTTTTTTGAAAAGCATTGTGAGGCTGGGTATGGTAGCACATGCATGTAATCCAACATTCTAGGAGGCTGAGGCATGAAGATCACAAGTTCAAGCCCAGCCTGGGCAACTTAGTGACTTAGCAAGACCTTGTCTCAAAAAAAAAAAAGAACTGGGCTGGAGATACAGCTCAGTACAAGGGCCCTGAGTTTAATCCCCAGCACTGGAAAACAGACAAAAACAAAAAGAACAAGAAAGCATTGTGGGAAAGTTGGCAGTCTCCTGTGTGTCAAGATATATTTTGTAGTGATAGGTAACATTCCTGGAGAGAGTCCACGAGTAAGCTGTGTTAAGGTCTTTATACACTCTTTAGTCTTCAACCAGTCTTTTGAAATAGGTACCGTTATCATTTCCTCTTTACTGATGAGGTAACTGAGCTAGACAGAGGTTTGTAAACTGGCCCAAAGTCACACAAGTAGTAAGTAGTGGAGCCAGAGTTGAGATCTCAGTCTGGTTCTCCCCACCCCCTGTAACTGAGGATTGAATCCAGGTCTTTTGAACTGAGCTACATCTCCAGCCCTTTTTATTTTTTATTTTGAGACAGGGTCTCACTAAGTTGCTAAATTGCCCAGACTGGGCTTGAACTTGAGAGCCTCCCACCTCAGCCACCCAGAGTGCCAGCTACAGGTGTGTGCCAGCACACCTGACCACAGCTTGTCACTTTTAATCATTCCTCCATCACTCCTTGCCAAATGAGCTCCCCCCAACAATTCCCTATTTTTTATGTTTTCCAAATATCTGTTAGCAACTCATTTGAATTTTACACATGAAGTTGATGGGAGCAACATTTATCTTGCTATTCGATTAGGAGCAAAATGTTGCAAGTGGATCATCATATTTCTTTATGGAAAGAATATGCCTTGGGCAAAGCCTCCTGAAAAGCACCCTTTCCCCGCCCTGTGTGCTTGCTCTGACACTGAAATAACAATGTGGTCTTTCAGCAGCATCCGAGACACTTCAGCCGGCTTCCAACTGCTGGGAGCCAGTGCACTCCATCTCCATTTGGGGGAAGACATGCCCTCCCACCCAGTTTTTCTTTCTTTTTCTCTGAGCTGTGTTCCCAGCCCCTCCCACCCAGTCCTCCTCAGCACCTCCCTTTCCCTCCCCAGCCCTTGCCCACGTCTGCCATCACACAGAGGTCTGCTGCGTACCTGGAGGAAGCAATTGCACCCCTCCCCCACCCCCAGCGACCCAGCCCAGCGCTGGCGTCCTCCTGCCACCCCAGTCTTCTGGGCTCTTTCCAAAAGAGACTGCCTCATTCTGTTCTCTCTCTCTTTTTTTTTTTTTTTGTACTGGGGATCAAACTCAGGACCTTGCACTTGGCAGGCTCAGTGCCACTGAGCTACATCATCATCATTACCATTGTCATCGGCCCCCTCCCCGCCATTGTCCTGCTTACACCTTCCTTGGCCCAAGGAAGAATGACCACCGAGTTCCCAGCTGGGGGCTTTTCGGTCTCATCCCTGGGCTCAGCTGAGCTCCTAAATTCACCTGCAAGCCAGGCTGTGTGGCTTCTGGGTGCCGCCTCTCCTCCTGCCCAGGCTGGGCTGGCAACCACGTGCCTGGTGTCCTGCTGTGTCCTTCAGGCTGTGTGAGTTAACAGTTACTCAGTGCTGAATGAGTGGCCGAGAAGCCACATCTCTGCCTGTGCCGTGTAGTGGCCCTGAGTTAGCCTGCTTGTCCATACCAGCGTAAGCCAGGTGTGGTGGCACACACCTGTAGTCCCAGAACTCAGGAGACTGAGGCAGGAGGATCACAGGGAGTTAGTTTGGGCCAGCCTGGGCTACATAGTGAGTTCAAGGCCAGCCTGAACTACACAGTGAGACCCTGTCTCAAAAAAACAAACATTAGCTTAGTAACTACTTCATACAGACTTACTATGTGCAGGCCCTTCCACTACCTTTAGACTCACTCTTTCTCACCCAGCTTGCCTGTTTTCTGGAGTAATTGTGACATTACCTTGGCCTCTGAATCTCCAGCATTTGTACTTTTTGTGTTTTGTGCATTTTTATTTTATTTTATTTTGTGAGTGTGTGTGTGTGTGTGTTTTGTGCATTTTTGTTGTTAGTGTTTTTGTTTTTGGTACTGGGAATCAAACTCAGGGACTCATGCTTGCCAGGCAACTGTGCACATTTTTGCTATAAAATTAACTGATTTCTTAGTGCACACCTATAGTCCCAGCACTTGGGAGGCTGGGGCAGGAGAATCACTGCCAGCCTGGGCTACCTGGTGAGTTCAAGGCCAGCTTGAACTACACAGTGAAATCCTGTTTCAGAAAAAAAAAAGTTTACTGACTTGATTCATTTGGTGAGTGGATTATATGGGTTTGACAAGGCAACTCATTGAAACTATAAAAGTACCTAACCAGTCCTGGTGGTACATGCCTGTGATCCCAGGGAGGCTGATGCAGGAGGATCGCTGTGAGTTTGAGGCCAGCCTGAACCACAAAGTGAGACCTTGTCTCAAAAAAAAAAAAAAAAAAAAGAGTGTCTATGGTTGGGGGCTGGAGGTGTAGCTCAGTGGTGCAGTGTGAGCTGGAGGCCCTGGGTTCAATCCCCAGTACCACCACCACCCCACCACCCCGAAAAAAGGAAAGGAAGGGAGGGAGGGAGGAAGGAAGGAAGGAAGAAAGGAAGGAAGGAAGGAAAAGAGTAACAGAAGTCTGGGCCTTGTGGTCTGGACAGCTTCCCCAAGGAGCAAGGGACCAGAGGCTCCAGAACCCTACTCTTACAGCTACTGCTAAAAAGATGGGTGCATTTAGTTCAAGGCAGAGTCTTGAGATTTCCCCTGCCTGCCCTTCTCCCTCCTTGTTTTAAGGCTGCCCCAGATGTTTCAGTTAAATCGGATTTCATTTAGGTAAACTTGGTAGAGGGGAACAGAAAGAGAGGGGGTCACGCATTGTGCATTAAGCCAGGTCCCAGGTCCTAGGGGCACAGCAGCAAACCAGGCCTGTGGCTGGGTGGTGCTCATGCTGGGTCTTAATGAGTAACATAGTTGCTGTGGTGGTGCATACCTGTAATCCCAGCACTGCGGGAGGCTCGAGCAGCAAGACTGCACTGCTCATTCAAGTCCAACCTGAGCAATTTAGCGGCTTGGTGAGAACCTGTCTCAAAAAATAAAAGGGGCTGGGTGTGGTGTGGCACATGGCTGTAATCCCAGTACTTGGGAGGCTGAGGCAGGAGAATTGCTGTGAGTTCCAGGCCAGCCTGGGCTACATAGTGAGTTCAGAGCCAGCCTGCACTACGAAGCGAGACCCTGTCTCTAAATAAATAAATAAATAAAAATTTAAAAATAAAAAGGGGGTCCAGATATAGCTCAGTGTGAAGGCCCTGGGTTCAATCCCCAGTATGGGGGTAGGGGTGGAGATTGGATAACATTGAGCCAAACATGGTGGCCCATGCTTGTAATCCTAGTTCTCGAGGAGGATGAGGCAGGAAGATCACTAGTTCAAGGCTAGCCTGGGCAACATAGTTGGATTCTATCTTAAATAAATAAATGGATAACCCTAAAAATGGAGGGCTGGGGATGTAGCTCAGTGGTAGAATGCTTCCTAACATAACCATGGCCTGGAGTTTAATGCCCACCCCAGCAAATAATAAAATTGGAGTGACTGAAATGATCCATTCCCCGCTGAGACCCGACAGCTGTTATGGTCTTTGAATCCACAGCACCCCTAGCACTTAGTGGTACCCAGAAAACGACAGTTGTTCTTAACTGGGCAGAGGACTGGCAGGGTTGGGTTGCCAGGGGCCCAAGATGGGGGCTGGCCGAGCAGGTGCCTCTGTGGCAGGGGGGCAGGACGCTGTGGAGGCACAGGGGCTCCTGGCCAAGCTGCAGTGCAGACCGCTCAGGGCACAAGGGGAGTGAGCTGGCAGCAGCTCCCAGAGAGGCCAAACTTCTGGGCAGGGGCAGCTGAGCATGCTGAGCTCACATGGGGGACACTGGGGTTCTGAGTGTGAGATGCAGGACACACGAGCCCCTATTGGGGTGAGATGCCCATGCTGGAAGGAAATGTGGCTGGGACATGTAGGTTGTGAGTTCTGAGACAGCCAAAGATGTCCTAAGTAGAGGCAAGGAAGTCTGTGTGGGGTTTTTTGGTGGGAGGGGGTAACGGGATTGAACCCAGGGTCTTTGCACTGAGCTACATCCCGGCCCTTTTTATTTTGAGACAGGGTGTTACCAAATCCCTACATTGCCCAGACTGGACTTGAACTTGAGACCCTCTTACTTCCGCCTCCCAGAGCCCTGGGATTCCAGAGTGTACCACCACACCTGGCTCAAGAGCTTCTGCTCTTTGACCTTTCTCTGGGGAGGCCTAACAGCCTCTCTTACAGAGATGGTCCTGTCGCTGGTTGGTGACAGGCCCCACACTTTGAATTGTGTCCCAGAGAGACTCTTACCACACACCTTGCCTCCTCTTCCCAGACTCAGGAGTCCAGAACAGGAGGCTTGTGGGTGAGCAGATGGGGAAAGCAGGAAACAGCAGCAGCGTGAAGGTCTCCCAGAGCCCCGGGGCCCTGAACCGTGCCCCAGTTGTTCTGAAACACAGCTTTGCAGAAGATGCCTTCTGGGAGCGGGCGGATGCACAAGGTGACTCCAGGCGGGCGCCCATCCCCGGCTTATCACCCGCTGGCAGCTGCATGTTCATGCTACCTGCCTGTGCTCCTGCAGCGTGTCTGACAGCCTCTCTTGGCATGTGCAGCGGTGTGCACATCCGTGTGTGTGCTCAGCCGTGTCTGCTCTTTCATGGGCACAAGGCGCAAAGCGTGCTTGGCTGGATCTGGAGTTGTGTCCACCTCTATCAGCACATCAGTGGGGCACAGACTTGGTTCTCTCTCTCTCTCTCTCTCTCTCTCTCTCTCTCTCTCTCTCTCTGTCTCTCTCGTTCTCTCTCTCTCTGGCTATCTTTGTCTTGTACTGGGATTGAACCCAGGGCTCAGGGACACTCTACCACTGAGCCACATCTCCCCCTGCCTACGTGCTCGTTTTCTTGACCGAGTCTCACTCTATATGTTGCCCAGGCTAGGCTCACACTTGAGATCCTCCTGCCTCAGTCTCCCTAGTAGCTGGGACGACAGGTGTAAACCAGGATGGCTGGCTAGTCTTCTTTTTTGCTCTTCCTTTCCTGCCTGCCAGGGCAGCCTTCTGTGCTTCATCCACTGATCCTCTGTCCTCCTATGCTGAGATATCCCTGGGCCTAGAATAGCTTTCTTCTTTTCAAGAAAATTTCTACTTACCCTTCTAGCTTTACTTTCCCCAAGGTCTTCAGGGCAAGGCAGAAGTGTCTGGCTGCCAGCTGAGTATGTGACACACCGAGTCCCTTGTGAGGTTGCTCTGTGCTGACTCAGCCCTGTCCTCCGGCCCCTGGCCCACACACAGCTCTCCACAACTTCTCTGTAAAGCTTTGTAGAACACATGGTCTAAGGGCCTGGCCAGGGAAGCAGCACTGGACATCCAGAAACCCCCAGGGCCGCCTCTGGGGCTGACATGCCACCTCTGGAAGCAGACACACCGCCACTTTGGAAGACAGTTTGCACTTCCTCAGGGAGTTGATCAGGCACTTGCACTACAACAGAGAGAGCCCATTCCAGAGAATGGGCCTAGAAATCACACACCTGCCCCTGCGTTAGAAGGCACCTGCAGGGAATCTCTGAACTGCCGCATGCTCACTAGCATGTGAAGAATTGATTATTATTTTTTTTCGGTATCGGGACTTGAATTCAGGACCTTGTGCTTGCTAGGCTGGTGTGGTGACACTCAGCTAAATCCCTAGCCCACCAGCAGAATTTAGATTGCAGTATTTCCACACAATGGATTACTATACAAAAACAAAAAACAAAGCTGAACAAATTATAGTTCTTCTCATTAACAAAGAAAACTATATAACAATGAGCCAAAGAAGCAAGAATATATATAATAGATACATACCCAACCATGGAGAGTTTAGAAAAAGTATTGTTAGGAACACATAGAGAGGTTGGAATCTGTGGAAAGGCAGGAAAATGCATTGGGGGTAGTGGTGCACCTGTAACCTCAGCTATTTGGGAGGCTGAATCAGGAAGATCACTTGAGTCCTCAAGTTGAATGCCAGCCTGGGCAGCACAGTGAGAGTACCTCTATCAACAAACAAACAAAAAACAAAACAGAGGGCTGGGATTTAGCTCAGTGGTTCCACCACCTGCCTTGCAAGCACAAGGTCCCGAGTTCGATCCTCATACCCCCAGAAAAAAAAACAGAAAGGAAAAAGGCAGCTATGGGTGTACTTCAGTGGCAAAGCTCTTGTCTAATATGCATGAGGCCCTGGGGCTCCATCCCCTGTACCAAAACACACAGTGGGACACGTGGGCTTTGGGGCACTTGGAATGTTCTCTTCGCGGACCTGGAATTCCAGGCCCATTCTCTGGAATGGGCTCTCTCTGTTGTAGTGCAAGTACCCGATCAACTCCCTGAGGAAGTGCAAACTGTCTTCCAAAGTGGCGGTGTGTCTGCTTCCAGAGGTGGCATGTCAGCCCCAGAGGCGGCCCTGGGGGTTTCTGGATGTCCAGTGCTGCTTCCCTGGCCAGGCCCTTAGACCATGCATTCTACAAAGCTTTACAGACAAGGTGTCGAGAGCTGTGTGTGGGCCAGTGGCCGGAGGACAGTATACTGGAGGTTTTGTTTTTTGCTTTTTTTTTTTTTTCTGAGATAGGGTTTCACTATGTAGCCTAGGTTGCCCTTGAACTCTCAATAATCCTCCTGCCTCAGCCTCCAGAGTGCAGGGATTACAGGTGTGCACCACCATGCCTGGAGTTTTATTACTTTCTACAGTGTACGTATGCACATTGCAAGCTCTTCCTTATATGTCACACATTTAACACACACACAAAAAGGATGGTGTGTGGCCCTGCTCTGCTTCCTTTTCTATCCAGCCTCATTCCATCTCCAGCTGCAGAGGAGAGGCCAGGTCCCCCAGAAGACTGCCTTTCTTCAGTTCAGAGCTGGTCAGAGCACAAGGAGCGCGAGGGCCTCCCTCTCACAGCGGGGCCTTGGCCACTCCAGGGTGGGAAGGCCTGGGAGTGCAGGGCCAGCCAAAGCTGGCTGCCCTGCTGCCTGTGCCAGCTCTGGGATTAGGCTGAGGCCCTGGACCACCTGTTGTTTCACTCATTCAGCATGAACAGAGCGGCTGAGCGCTCGCTTCGAGCTTTGGGTGTTGCTCCCCGGCTGAGAGATGGAGGAGATGGTTTTCAGCCTCAGAGATCTTAAGTACACTAGAGGTGACCGCACACACAAATAACTACGACGCCAGTAAAATGGGAGCCATAAACTGTCTCAACGGACGTGTGAAGGAGTTGAGCACCTACCATGTGCCAGGAATTGTGCCGGATTCTGATCATATAAAGATGGGGAAATCACACTGCCATGCCCCTCAAGTTCACGGCCTACTGAAGGGGAAACAGACACAGGTAAAATACGTGCACCTCTATGTAAACCCATGGTTGCAGGACATGGGGAGGGAGCAGGGGTGGCCCAGCATGGACAGGCTCAGGGACTGAGGGCCAGACAGAGGTGGGACAGGAAAGGCCTTCTTGAAGGGCGAGGCTTCAGGGCTGAGGAAGCAGGAGCACAGGGTGAAGGCTGGAAGGGCTTCCTGGGCACAGGGACCAGCCAGGGCAAAGGCTCCAGGGTGGGGGACCTGGCAGGGAGGGCAGCTTGTAGTGAGAGCCCAGGCTCAGCAGGAGAGGGTGAGCAGCCAGCAGGAGGTCAAGGTGCATCACAGTCTTATTTGCCTTGCAAAACCTTAGTTTGTTTCTTTTCTTTTTCCTTCCTTCCTCCCCCTTCCCTCCCTCTCTTTCTTCCTGATGGGTTCTTGCTATGTTGCCCAGATTATCCCTAATTTCTGGGCTCGAGCTCTCTTCCTGCTTTAGCTTCCTGAGTAGCCAAGGTTACAGGCTTGTGCTATGAAGCCCAACTACAACCTCTATTTTAGAGGTTCTGGGAGCCACTGAAGGGTTTTGGGGAGCTTGGTAACTCCCTCTGGGTTAGCATAAAGGTTGAGGGCATGGACTGGAAGAAGGGAGGCAAGTAGGCATGTTGTTGTGAGGAATAGTTAGGAGACACCAGGCTGAGCGAGGGCAGCACACAGGCAGAGGAGCACCCCCCCTACTAGTGTGGCCCTGGGCTCTGGACATGGCCAGAAGTGGGGCCAGCCAGGAATGTGGACAGAACTCTAGACCATCTAATCCCAGGGCTTCCAAAAGCTGGCAGGTGGGCAGGGCCAGTCTGAGGAAGAGAAAAAAATATGAGTGTGTAATGAGATTGCATAAAGCAAATGTGTGCACTTTAAAGAACTCTCCTTGGAAGTATCTACAATCAAATCTATCAAGAAGTAACCGCATCCCTTAGAGGATGCATTTCCCAAAGAAATCCCTTCAAGACTCAGAAGCGGCTTTGTCCTGAGAGTGGGAGGGAGAGCAGGAGGGAGGGACAGGGTACAGGATTTTTTGCTGTTGTTTATGTTTTTAAATAAGCCCTAGGGCTGGGGGTGCAGCTCCGTGGTAGAGCACTTCCCTAGCATATACAGGCCCTGGGTTCAATCCCGAGTATCAAAAAATCTTTTAAAATTATAATATTTTAAAAATGATATACAGAAACAAAAATACAGCACAGGTCTTTCTGGGGTATTTTTTTGGTACCGGGGATCGAACTCGGGTCCTTGCATTTGCGCTGGAGCAGCAGGCAGTGAAATCACTGAGCTAAATCCCCGGCCCAACAGGCCTTTGTTTTGAGCTTATGTCCTTTCTACTTTTAAATTGTTGAAGTGGCCTTTCTTGTATGTAATTATCATGGTAAAGACCGCAGCCCCATGACTTCAGTTAGTAAGTAAAATAAAACACGGTGGACCCCTGCGTGCGCTGAAACTCAGACGTGGAAGCAGCGCACCCAAAGCACCCTGGAAAGGCGGCGAGCGGCTGGCTCTGCACGCCTGCAACCCCGCAGCCAGCCGACAGGGGGCAGACGAGCTCCACGAAGCGCCGCGGCCACGCGGAGCCCCGGGGGAAGGGGACAGGAGGGCTCCGGACCAGCTCAACGCTGCAGATCCTGACCGACGGCCACCGGGGTCTTGGGTCTCAGCTCCCGTCAGGCAGGCCGTGGGCTGGGTAACCTTCCCCAGCCTGAGTCCCTGGCGTCTGGGCGCAACGGCTCCCACCCAACCCACTTGCCTTGGTCCGGGAGACCCTTGGGCGGTTCACCTTGCCATCTTCACTTGATCTTAGCCAAAAGGCCGAGAAGCGATCACACCTTGCCATCTTAGGAAGGGTCCCCAAACTTGCCTCCTGCACCCAGTGGTAGCGAAGTTCCAGGAGCTAAAGTCTAAAAGGAAATGGAAGATGGGTACAGAGGTAAAGGAATTGCTATCCCCACACTAGAGGGTGAGAATTAGGACCGAGGCCAATGGGTTATCTGAGAAGGTCCAGTATCACCCTGCAGAGATTAGGTCTGGGGCTGGGATCTAGGTTTCTCCATTTACAAGTTGCCTAATTCTGACCTGGGGCCTGCCCAGACCACACTTCAACATGCCCTTAGCTTCTCTTGTCCTGCCCCAGGACCAGCACTGTGGCCATCTGGAATCTGGAGTGGAAGCAGGCACAGCCTGGGAAGGAATGACATGGTGGTGGGAGGCTCCCATCACAGAGAAGCGACTCGAGCTGCACAGTTCAGGTTGAAGTTTTGGTTTTATTTTAAACACTCCTCTTATGCTTCACATAAAAGATCAGGAGAACAATCACATTCTTCCTTAGTCTGATTCCTGTTGCTGTAAATGAATACCACAGCCTAGTAGCTTGGAGAGGCTTTTCTGCTCTCAGTTCTGGAGGCTGGAAGCCCAAAAGAGGCACTGTGTCTGGTGAGGCCCCTGCTGCATAGTAACTGGGTGGAGGCCTTAAAGGACAAGCAAATGGGAGATCATGTTCATGCCACTGGGACCCCTCCTCCAAATACCAGTAACAAATAACTCAGGATTGAAGCTGCAACACATGCACTTCTAGGGGTCACACCCCAAACTGGCAAGGCTCCAGCAGCACTGACAGGACCACACCTTGCGTTCTAGCACATTTTGAGTGTCTGCAGGTGGCTTGTTCCAACTACTTGTTTGAAATGATCACCATTTCAGCTGCATTCAAACATAGCATGGGGTGGGACGGAGACATGAAATGGATCTTCCCCTTAAGATGGGACAAGACTGGGGTTGGTGAGGAGCTGACCCCACCTCTTGCAAACCTACGCTGCAAACAGCACTTGGCTGAAGGCCAGGACTAAAAGCTGGGAACAAGTGTCACTGGGCTGGGAGCCAAGAAAGCCAGTTCCTCCCTTGGGAGCTTAGTGGGTCCAACAACCCAGACCCAGGTCTCTCAGACAGTACCCGGTCTAGCGTGCTGTGCCCTGGAACCCAGGGCTGGTGTGGTCAGAACACTTCCATATGTGCCGTTAGCATCTGGATCCTGACTCTAATTCTGACTTTGAGACTCAAATTGTCTTTTACTGGGAGGGGGGTGTACCAGGGATTGAACCCAGAGCCTTCACACTGAGTTGGATCCCCAGCCCATTTTAATTTTTACAGACAGGGTCTCACTAAATTGTGAAGTTGCCTAGGGGTTGAACTTGTGCTCTTCCTGCTTCACTCTCCCAGAGTGCTGGTACTACAGGCGTGGACCACTAGCCCAGCTTGACTCAGTCTTTGAAAAACCTCAGGGATGCTATCAAGTATGGTAGCACATGCCTGTGGTCACAGCTACTCAGAAGCCTGAGGCAGAAGAATCACAAATTCAGGTCAGCCTGGGCAACTTGGCATGACCCTGTCTCAAAATAAAAAGGTCTGGGGATGTAGCTCAGCCCTCTGTGGTTCAATCGTCAACACAAAAAGAAAAGAAAAGAAAATCAGAGAGATTTGGGGCTGAGACTTCCTCTATCCCAAGGGCTGATTCTACCTTCTTCAGGTGTCTCATGACTGAAGAGCAAGCTGCCGCCCAGGAGCAGCACCTGGACCAGCCATTCTCCAAGATCGGATCTAGACAGGAGTCAGGAGCAAGTAGATTGTTTTTCCTCCAAACACTGGTTTAGGAGCAGAGAGGGGCTGGGCTGTCTCACAATGTTTAATACAAAATGGCAGCAGCCACTGGGCAGTGGTAAGACAGCCACAGGGCATCTAGAGAAATGCTCACAGGCAGCCTTGGCTGGAATTGGGCCGGGTGATTCAGGCCTCCTTGGCCAGGGCCTGTGCCTATTTCCCAGTCAGCTCTGGAAATCACCTGGCTGGGACCATCAGTGTGGTGAAGAAGGCTCCTGGGTGCTGCCCCTCCACACATCTGGCACAGGTGTCCTGAGCTGCTGGGAGTGGAGGCCTCAAGAAACTGGCAAACAGGTTAAGGGTTTGGGCTGCACTTGAGTGGGTGGGTCTGCCTGCCAGAGGTCCCCACAAGAGAAAGAGGTGGGCACCTGCGTGTCTATGGGTGCCACCCCTGAAGATGGGAAGTTGCAGAGCCAGGGCACGGTTACCAAAGCGCAGCCAACACTTGGGAAAAGACCTGCCAAGTCCGTGGGAAGCACTCCCGCTTGGCTGACCCAGCCGGGAGGCTGCAGTGTTGGCAGCCAGTGTGGAGAGCCCAGCCTCCTGCAGAGGCCAGCAGGCTGGTGGGCAAAGGCTGCAGGGCCTGCTTTGGTGTTCGGGAGAATGCCAGGTCTGCTTCTGAAGAAAGGCCTCTGGGTGCTGGGACGCGGGGCTCCTGGCCGCGGGGCTAGTGGAAATCTGTGTTGAAGGCTCTGCCGATGACCAGTCGTCTCACTTCGCTGGTCCCAGCCCCGATCTCATACAGCTTGGCATCTCGAAGAAAGCGGCCCATGGGAAAGTCATTGATGTAGCCATTGCCACCTGCAGCCAAAGTTTGGGCAGAGAAGAAAGGATAACACAAGCGGTGGGCGTGGGCAAAGGACAGCAAACAGAAGGCGCAGTCCAGCTGTGTCTGTGGGGTCAGTCCCAGGAGCCCTGAGGATCCCAGCACCGCGCATGCTCACCTCCCTTCCGGCCTCACCCTCCCAGAGAGCTGGTATTGAAGGCGTGCACCGCCACACCCAGCTCATCTCAATCTTTTTTTTTTTTTTTCAGTACTGGAGATCGAACTCAGGACCTTGCGCTTGTGAGGCAGGTGTGGTGCTACTGAGCTAAATTCTCAGCCCTCAATATTTGAAAAACCTCAAGGATGGTGTCAGGTATGCCTGTGGTCCCAGTTACTCAGAAGGCTAAGGCAGAAGAATCACAAATTCAGGTCAGCCTGGGCAGCTTGGCGCGACCCTGTCCCAAAAGAAAAAGGTCTGGGGATGTATATAAAATGGTACCATGTCTCCACATGACCTACACACATGCACCCATGTTCTCTAAATCATCCATAGGGTACTTATTTAGATACTTGTATGTTTGGAGAATAATGACAAGAAAGGAAGGCTATGTGGGCTTGGAGAATATCGTGTTGGGGGTCAGGTGGGCAAGGGCTGGAGCTGAGGCTAGGAGGTCACCTGGGGTGGCAAGGACACCAGGCAAAGAAAGAGCCGAACTGCTGGCAGACACCGCAAAGCAGGAGGAGAAGAGACTGGCACAGGAGTCAGACCTGGGCTGCAAGGCTCCAGTCTGTGTCTTTACCCACTGGGCAGCAGGGAATCGAGGCAGTTCCACCCGAGGAATCTCTTTCCCCCACGTCCCCATGAGGCCAGGTGGGGAGGAGGAGAGTGTCACTGCTGAAGGTGGTTGCTGTAAACATAGTTTATAGCAGCATAACTCACAATTGGTAAGTTATGGAAGTGGCCTGTGTGCCTGTCAGCAGATGAATAGAGGAAGTAAATGTAGTATATACACAATGGAGTACTACTCAGCCATAAAGAAGGATAATTTTGGCCCAGGGATTTAGCTCAGTGGTTTCACCGCCTGCTGTGCAAGCGCAAGGACCTGAGTTCGATCCCTGGTACCAAAAAAGAAAGAAAGAAAGAAAGAAGGATAATTTTAAGTCATGTATAGGAAGATGGATGGGTCTTGGAACCATAATACTAAGTGAAATCAGACACAAGTTAAATAATACATGGTTGGTGTTCACAGCCGCCACCGTGCCGCTGCCGCTCTCCAATGCCAGCGCCGCCTCCGGCTCGCCGAGCTCCAGCTGAGGGAGAAAGGGGTTAAGGAGGTTCCTGTACCATGGCTCGTACAAAGCAGACTGCCCGCAAATCCACTGGTGGTAAAGCGCCCAGGAAACAACTGGCTACAAAAGCCGCTCGCAAGAGTGCGCCCTCTACTGGAGGGGTGAAGAAACCTCATCGTTACAGGCCTGGGACTGTGGTGCTCCGTGAAATTAGACGTTATCAGAAGTCCACTGAACTTCTGATTCGCAAACTCCCTTTCCAGCATCTGGTGCGAGAAATTGCTCAGGACTTCAAAACAGATCTGCGCTTCCAGAGTGCAGCTATTGGTGCTTTGCAGGAGGCAAGTGAGGCCTACCTGGTTAGCCTGTTTGAAGATACTAATCTGTGTGCCATCCATGCCAAACGTGTAACAATTATGCCAAAAGATATCCAGCTAGCACGCCGCATACGTGGAGAACGTGCCTAAGAGTCCATTATGGTGGGAAGCATTTCATTCTCAAAAAAGTTTTTTTCTCTTCTTCCTGTTATTGGTAGTTCTGAATGTTAGATATTTTTTTTCCTTGAGGTCAAAAGGTACCTAAGTACATGATTGCGAGTGGAAAATAGGGGACAGAAATCAGGTATTGGCAGTTTTTCCATTTTCATTTGTGTGTGAATTTTTAATATTAATGCGGGGATGTAAAGCATTAATGCAAGTCAAAATGTTTCAGTGAACAAGTTTCAGCAGTTCAACTTTATAACAATTATAAATAAACCTGTTAAATTTTTCTGGACAATGGCAGCATTTGGATTTTTTTTTAAACAAGTAAATTTCTTATTGACGGCAACTAAATGGTGTTTGTAGCATTTTTATCATACAGTAGATTCCATCTAGTCATTATACTTTTCTGAGTTGTCTTAAACATGCTAGTACATATTTTTAATGTTGTCTGTCTTTCTGTGCTGTTCCTGTAAGTTTGCTATTAAAATACATTAAACTGTAAAAAAAATAAAATAAAATAATAATAATACATGGTTTCTCTAATATAAGTAATTTAAAGAGCAAAATAAAAGAGATGGCAATAGGCCAGGAATTTAGCTCAGTGGTGCTGTTACCTGCCTTGCAAGCACAAGGTCCTGAGTTCGATCCCTGGTACCACAAAAAAAAAAAAGAGATGGCAGGAAATGAGGGGGACTCTGGAGATGGGAAGGGGACCTGTGGAAGGTGAGGAGGGTGTGGGGAGAGGCAATAAAAATGACCAAGATTCCATACGTATATGTACCAGTTCCCTAAGATGAATGGAATTATTATGTATCACAAACATATCATTTTTTTTAAAAAAAGGTAGTAGCTGCTTGTGTCCCCCAGAAGTTTTCTCAAAGTGCTTTTCCATTTCCTCCTAACTGGGGCACCAAAAGGCTGTGGCCAGCTCAGCCGGGGCTGGCACAGGTGGAGAGGCAGCTCCAGAGGGAGGGTGTAGGACACTCACCGAAGCACTGGATGCCATCCAGGGCCACCTGCGTGGCGCACTCGGCCGAGAAGAGAATCACCCCGGCACAGTCCTGGGGAGGAAGCCGGGTCAGCAGATCCCACCTGCATGTGGTGTAGTCCTGACCGCCCCCTCCGGCTGGCCCTCACCTTGGCCGTGCAGTGGCCCTCATCACAGGCCTTGGCCACGTTGTAGACGTACTGCCGACTCGCCGCAAGGCGGGTGTACATGTCCGCCATCTTCCCCTGCATCAACTGGGCCCAAAGGGAGGTAGAGTCAGAGGGCCAGGACACTTCCCCTGTCGCCAAAGCTAGTCAGCAGCAGTGGCAACCTGGCAGCCAGGAATGGGAATCGGAACACAGAGGAGAGAGGACTCGCCTAGGATGGCAGAAACGGGAACAGATCTTGGAGGAAGGCCAGAGCGCTGCTGCTCCCCTGGGGGAGCTGCACCCTGGAATGGCCCTTTCGGTGTCCCAAAGCCCTTGTCCCCAAGGCACTTCGGATCTGCCTCAACTTGCATCAACATCCTGCAGCTTCTTCAGACCAACAGGATCAGACTAGAAAGGCCACCGCCCTTCCCTTAAGCCCCCCACAGGCTGCACACGCCACCCCCAGCCTCCCTACGTCTAGTTCATACATCTCAACTAGAAATGGGGCAAGGCGGTGCACAGCCCGAACACTTTCAAAGCCAGGCTGTGTGTGCACGCAGCTGGTGCTCTCAGCATGTGAGGTCCCTGTGCTACACAAGGGCAGTCAGTGTCCACAGTGCAGGCCCTCCTTCCTTACCCATGACACCAAAGCCCATGCCAAGGAAAGAGGACTTCCCGGCAAAGTAGTCTGCTCACCTGGAAGTGCCCGATCTTCTGGCCAAAGGCCTCCCTCATGTGTAAGTAAGGAATGGTGTGGTCAAGGACAGCTTGCATCAACCTGCCAGGAAGGACAAGAATGTTGTGGAGGTGTGTCACCATCCCACCGGTGCCAATTGGGTCAGCAGCATGTCAGAGAAAGGCCTGGTAAGAGAGCTCAGCAAGATAAGGACCTGCGAAACTCCTTCTACCTTGCCTGTCACAGCACCAGCTGCCCACACTCTACCTGTTTTTCAAGGCTGGAGGGAGGTGGGAGAGGGCACCTCCCTATAGGGTGCCTAAGGCCAAGGCCTGGCCTGCCTCTCCTTTCACACCCACCTCAAGCAGAACTACTGCTCTGCTCTGTCACATGATGACATTTCTTTCCCTTCTGTGTAAAGAAATTCAACGTAGGGAGAGGGGTTTGTCTCCAAGACAGGCACAGCCAAAAGGTCGCTCCCTTTGTCTCTAAGGGGAAGGTTGCTACTGCTTCTGAGGCCTGCTCTTGCCAGAGAGGTTGAAGGACCTCAGTTCCCAGACACTTTGTGCTTACCCAGAGGGGCCCCAGCTACCCCTGTGCCCCCAGCCTCGCACTTACCCAAGGGGCCCACCTGCCAGCACCAGGCGCTCCAGGTCCAGCCCGCTCATCAGCACATAGACACCCTTACGCTCCTGGCCCAGGATGTTGGCAGCTGCCGGGATGAATGGTGATCAGAGAGGGCTGCTGGCAGCCTCTGCCCTTTTTTTGTTTTTATTTTTGCAGTCCTGGGGATTGAACCAAGGGCTTTGACACGGAGCTATATCCCCATTCTGGTTTAGATCTAGAATGTCCCCCCAAAGGTTCAGAT
This sequence comes from Heterocephalus glaber, assembly GCF_000247695.1. The sequence continues at coordinate 7,715,868 of NW_004624804.1, read as the reverse complement.
GTTTGGAAGGTGATTGGATCTTGGGTACACTAGACCCACACCAGTGAATTAATCCACTGAAGATTCGATCTCCGGCACCAAAAAAAAAAAAAAAAAATCCACTGAAGAGTTCAGAGCTGTGTGTGCAGTTAGGAGGTGGGGTCTGCTTGGAAGAGGCAGGTCATTGGGGCATGATCTGAAAAGATTTGTCCACGTAGGCCCTTCTACCATCTCCTTTCTGCCTTGTTTGTATTGGGCATTTTGTTCCAGTGACAAGAAAGTGACTAAGACAATTCTCATCCCTTCTTTTAAATTTTTATTTTCAATTTTAAAAGATTTTTTTGTTGTTTTTTGAGCCAGAGTCTCGCTATGTCAGCCTGGCCTTGAATTCACGGCAGTTCTCCTGCCTTAGCCTCCCGAGTGCTGGGATTACAGGCATGTGCCACTATGCTCGGCTCTTAAATTTTATTTTGAAAGAAGGTCTCACTAGATTGCTAAATTGCCCAGGCTGGGCTTGAACTTACCACCCTCCTGCCTCAACCACCCAGAGTGCTGTAATTTCAAGTGTGCAACACCACATCCCATTGCCTCTTCACATTTTACAAAAGGTACTGGGTTTAGCTCAGTGTGGTGCAGCACACCTGAAATCCCAGCACTCTGGGAGGCTGAGGCGTAAGGATCACAAGCTGGAGCCCAGCCCGGGCAACTTAGCGACTTAGTGAGACCCTGTCTGGAAATAAAAATAAAAAGGGCTGGAGATGTAGCTCAGTGTGAAGGCCTTGGGTTCAATTCTCAGTACTGAAAAAAGGGGGTGGTGTTGATAAATGCTTTTACCCAAGGCACGGAGATGTTACTTGACCTTCCACTAGGGTTCCGGTGAGAGCAAAGGACCCTTTTTGCCATTTCCAGTCTGAAATGGAGTTTCCAGGACCCCCACACCGTCCAGAACACAAGATACAAAGCCCTAAATTGTCAGATCTTTCCCTGCTCTCCCTGGGCTCCTTTGGATGGGAAAGTAGAAAAGCTAATTGGTCTCGGAGATCCCCCGTTCCTCTTAGGTTCTTTCTACACCTGGACCCACAGAGGAACCACAGAAGTGCTCTCCTCCAGCTGTTTGCTTTGGTCCAGGGTCGCCTCCCCACAGGGTGGCCTATGAAAGCTGCTTTGTCCAGGAGCCGGGCCATTCCATGCCAGTCACTGAAGCTGCCGAGCAAGCACCTGTCTTGCTAGAAAGCTAGGAGAATGGATGACCTTGGGAGGTGTGGGCAGGAAACTCAGAGTACAGAGATTCGACACCACTGACCTGCCTTTCATGCTGCTGACTTGCACAGGTCCCCTCCCTAGACGTCCCTTCCAACTACAGCAGACTTTTTGGGGGTGGCAGGTTGTGGGGGTGGGGGGTAGTCTGTGGCTAAGGCATGAGCAGTCCTACTTGGTGACCAGAGCTATGCCCTTGGGTGTGCTGGCTCCCCATGGTGCTACATGGGGTCCTATTTCCAGCTAGAACTCAGGGGAGAACACCCGCCTACCACGACCACACTGCCTCTCGTGCCCTGAGCTTCTTCAGACGGCTTGTTAGTGTCACGAATGAGTAACACTGAGGCTGCACAGATAAAGGTACAGGAAGTCTGAAGGCTAGGAGCAGGCAGGGGTAGCTCTGACCTTTTGCCCCAGCTACTGAAACACAAACCCCAGTCGGTGCATAATTCACAGAGGAAACATCCCCTTCCTCCTCCCAGCCAGGCCAGCATTCCTGGTCCAGCCGTCCACATGCCTTGTCAGGGACCAGCTAATGAGTAAGCACAGGGGCTTTCTCTCAGCCTGAGAACAACCAGATGAGGTCGTGAAGGGGTCAAGGCGGAGGAGGGCTCCTCATTCTCAGAGACTCTTACCAGGAACTTTGCAGTCTTCGAAGATCAGCTCACAGGTGTTCGAGCCCCTCATTCCCAGCTTGTCCAGCTTCTCGGCGGTGCTGAAGCCTGGCATTCCCTTCACAGAAAACAAAAGGAGGCCCTGGCTAGGCTTTCCCAAGGGGGTCTGGTAAAGGAAAGGCCTTTTTCTTTTCCGCAGGTCCCCACACCTGCCCGGCACCCACGCCGGGGTGAGACTGCTCCAGTCCCAGGACCCCACCTCCTCTGCTGCTGCTTTGCCTTCTCCCCAGTTTTCATGGGAGCAGTTAGCTCCTCCCCAGTGAAACTCCCAACCCTGCCTGACTCTGCTTCCCTCCTCCAGGGGCTATTACTCCCAGGGCATTCACTTCCTCTGACCTTCTTGGTTTTCTGCCATCTGTTCCTAATGGAGTCCTGCCAGAGACGGATGCAGCCACTTGCATGCCTGTGTGCTGGCAGGTGCCCAGCAGGGCGCTGGCAATGGACTCTGGGCAGGTAAGGGCGGGTGGTGTTACCCCACAACCTGGAGGTTTCTAGTCACAGCCAGTCCCCTTCTGTGCCAGTCCTGGACAGCTGTTGTTCCCTCATCTAGGGAGGGTGCCTCAGACCTCTGCACACACATTCATCTGTCTCTCTACGGGGCCTGGGGCACAGCTCAGTGGCAGACTGGCTTATCTAGCCGGGATGAGCCTCTGGGTTCCATTCCCAGTACCCTTCCTTCTTCTTCCTCTTTACTAAAGCATTTGCTCCGGTTCCCATACTTTGAAAAACAGCCCAAACTCCCAAGTTTTAATTCTGAGGCCTGTTCTACCTTTCTCTTGCATTCACTGTCAAGACTGTCTCTCTCTTGCCCAGCTCACTAAGGACATCCTGGCTGTCAAAGCTAGTGGCCTTCTTTCAGTCCTCCTCTTCTTGGACCTCTTTGTACAATCCAGACGTGACCCATCCTCCCTGGATTTGACTTTGGTCACCCTCCTCTCAGTCTCCTTAGCTGTCCTCTCTGTCTCCCCATGCCACCGGAGCAGAACACACAACACTGACTGGCCAGACGGCGCTACCTCTGGTCTCTGCCAGGATGGAGAAGCCTCCTTGACCATGCATCCACCATCCTTACCTTCTCTACAATGAAGGCCGTGATGCCCCCGGAAGCCGGCACAGCAGCCACATCTGTCTTGGCGTAGACAATGAGGACGTCGGCATCGGGGCCATTGGTGATCCAGAACTTGTTGCCATTCAGGACATAGTGATCTCCTAAGGGCAGGACATGGGCTCCCTGCTCAAGCCAGCTTGGCCTGTGTGAGTCAGGTAGTCACAGAGCTTCCTATGAGGGAGAAGCTGCTCAGCTGAGAAGCATGCTGGAAACCCGGCAGGGGCCACCCCAACTACTCCCTCATTCTGCAAAAGTTTGTTCCTCTGCCTGTTTCAGCTCCGTAAGTTGACAGTGGCCTTACCTTTCTTTTCCGCTTTCAGCTTCATGGAGACAACATCAGAGCCAGCATTGGGCTCGCTCATGGCCAAGGCTCCAATGTACTCGCCACTGATCAGCTACGGGGAAAACCACAAGCTTGATTAGGGCCCTTGCAGCTTCTTCCAGCTGCTCTGCCATGGCCTCTTCCTGCTGGCACTGGGTCCCAGCACACTCTCAGGACAAGTTGTCCCCAGCATCCACAAGGCCAGTAGTGCTGCAGGTAGAACCTGTGACCTCATGCACAATAGGTGAGCTCTCCCTGAGCTGCACCACCAGTGCCCAATTCCACTGAATGCCTGGCCTTCTATTTCTCTTCAATTGTTGCCTATGTAGTGCCCAACTCAGGAGTTCTAGCCCTATTTTCAATTTGTTTTGTACATAAACTTTATATTTTTGCTGGGTATGGTGGTGCATGCCTATAATCCCAGCCCTGGGAGGCTGCAGCAGGTGGATCACAAGTTTGAAGCCAGCCTGGGCTACATAGTGGCTTCAGTTCAACACCAGCCTGAACTACATAGCAAGACCCTGTCTCAAAACAAACAAACCTAAAATTGTAGTCAAAGCAACTCTGGGCCCATGACCTCACCTTGGGAAGGTATTTCTCCTTCTGAGTCTCATTCCCGTTGCGCACAATCTGGTTGATGCAGAGGTTGGAGTGGGCGCCGTAGCTGAGGCCCACTGATCCAGAAGCTCTTGATATCTCCTCCATCACCAGCACGTGCTCCAGGTAGCCCAGGCCAGAGCCACCGTACTGAACTGGGAGGGATAGCGGAGGGGGCAGAAGGGCAGCTGGTTATACTGGAGCACAGCAGGAACCTCACGTTAATGGCTAACTCTTGCAGCACCTGTTCCAGTTCCCCAGCCAGGCCAACAGGCAGTTGCTGTAGGCTCTTCTAAGCCCACAGAACTGATCTGTTTTGGGGAGCTGGCCAAGCTACAGTTCAGAAGACAGTCATTGCCACTCCCAGCCTTACCCCATCTTACACAATGAGCAGCACTATTACAAAAGCTACAGAAGCAGAAGTAGATGAGTGAACAGAGAGTAACAGAAACACAAAGGTGGACCAGTAGGCTGCGTCCAAAGCACCAAGAACCAGAGATGAAGCCAAGAACATGTGCAAGGACCTTGGGAAGGCAAGACTTTTTTTTTTTTGGCAATACGGGGATCAAACCCAGGACCTTGCGCTTGCCAGGCAGGCACAGCACCACTGAGCTACATCCCCAGCCCAAGGCAAGACTTTTGTAGAACTGCTTTGGACCCAAAGTGGGACCAGTAACAGGTGAAGTGACAGATAACAGACAGATGAGTAACCACTGTCAAGTGGAAGCCTGGGACACATAGTGAGTTCAAGCCCAGCCTGTACTACATAGTGAGATTTTGTCTCTAAAAGAAAAAAAGCTCTCCCTTTAGATGGTTTTATCTGATTTTTCTTTTTCTTTTTTTTTTTTTTTTTGGTACCGGGGATCGAACTCGGGTCCTTAGCTTGCGAGGCAGGCGGTGGAACCACTGAGCTAAATCCCTGGCCCTTTCTTTTCTTTTTTTAAACCTGATCCAGAGCTTTCTGTATGCTAAGCCCACATTCTACCACTGAGCTGCATGATTTCTTTCTTTCTTTTTTTTTTGGTACCAGGGATCAAACTCAGGACCTTACGCTTGCAAGGCAGGCAGCAGAACCACTGAGCTAAATCCCCGGCCCTACCAGCCACTTGTTGGACAGAGCTTAGGAATCATAGCGGTAAGTCTGAGTCCCTAGGACAACTGCTGTACACAGAGAATTTCCCAGGGCATATGAAGAAAGTGTTCTTTCGGGAAAGAAGCTATACTCACCCGGGGCTGTGATGCCCAATACCCCCAGGCTCCCGAGCTGTTTCCAAAACTCCTGTCAAGAGAATGGGGTGGACGGTGCTGTAAGAAGGCAGCCAGCCACATTTGGGTGGAAAACAGACCTGTGCTTCCACGGAAAGAGCTCCATCTTTCGGGAGGTTTCTGTTACCAGGAAATGATGTGAGCTCTTTCAGGCAACAGTGCAACTTAACCACCCGCCAACCCAACCCCACCCACCCCACCCCACCCCTGCCTTGGACTTAACTCACTCGAAGGTCCTTGAACTCGTTGCTCTGATCAATCTCCTGGGCCTTGGGAGCCAGGTGCTCCTGAAGAAACTTAGACATGGTCTGACGAAGCTAGAGGGAGAGAGGTGGGCAGATGGCACTGAAACCAAGCCACTGCAGCAGCATCTCCACTACTGAGGACAAAGTTAGGGAGCCAGGACACAAGTGACCACACCAAACGGCATAGATCAAAACTCGGGCTTCAATAGTTTATGCTTCCTCAGAATAAGATCACCTTTTAATTTTTGGTACCGGGATTGAACTTGGGACCTTGCGCTCTCGAGGCAGGCGGCGGCACCACTGAGCTAAATCCCCGGCCCAAGATCGCCCTTTAAAAAATCTCGGTTTAAATGGCTTGATGATTTAAAAAACGCCTAATGTTGATGGTTTTTCTAATTGCTACTCTCCTGTATAAAGCTAGCCCATCTCTTTCCTTCATACTTATAATGAAATACAGGCTCCTTACCCAGGCCTACAAAGCCTGCAGGAAGGGCCCCCCGGGGCCTTCCAGGTAGATTCCACCCCCCAACCCTCGAGGAGCTCTACCCACGCCTCCATCAGGTCTCGGTATGTGTCAGGCTCTTTACTAACACAGAGCTTTAGACTAAAAAACGTTGTGATTACAGAATCCCTTGGGTGGAAAGATAGAAGTAGGATGCAAGCCTGAAATCTCTGCCAGCTACGACCCAGGTGCTTTGTCGTTTAGTAGACGCACAAGAGCACGCCTGACGCTACCAGATAATCAGACGGCTCTCAGGCAGCCCAACCAGGCCCGGGGCCAAGCTTCGTTCCGAAGGCCCCGTAAGCACCGGCGGGCTCTGCAGAGGCGACCTTGGGATCGGTCTCCCTACTTGCTTCTGCTCCTCGCTTAGCCGGTTGATCGCATCGTCCACGGGCAACACAGAATGGGCCCGCCGAGAAACCAGGTTGACGAGGGGCAGCAGCGGTGGCTGCAGCCTCCAGCTCGACACAGGCCGACAGAGGAGTCGGATCGCAGTCGCCATCTCTGCCTTGCTCCAGGAGCCAGATGTACCACTGAGCCAGCCAGCCCTTCCGACTGTACCAATCCGGGCTTCAGCGCTATGTCCAATCGGCGAGGGGGGTGGGTCTCCAGTGGCCATTCACCTTCGGCGATGTGCTGAAGGCCCGCCCTTGGCCTGAACCCGAGCCAATCAGCACGACCTCCCGTAGCCAGCTGCTCCAAGAGCCCGCAGGGGCAAGCCGGGGACTCTGGGTCAACTGGCGACCTCCCCCTGTTAGATTGGGGGGGGGGGGCGTCTTTTCTCTTGATCGGTAATACAGTATTTCCTTGCGTTGAAAATAGCAGCTCCTAAATTGCAGAACTTGGAAAGCCAAGTGTTAAAACCGAGAACTAACTGCCCGAAGGTCCAGTGTTTGGGAATAAATTGGACAAGCAAATTTCCGATAGCTAAGTTTGGGGAAGTAGCGCTCGCTCGCTCTACTGTGCACACTGATGTAAGTAAAGTTTCCTCCATATAAGACAGGGTGTGTCGATTTTGATTCAGGTTTTATGGTAAAGAGGTCGTTAGGGAACAACTGCCTACATACAAAATATGTAATATACTGTAAGGATAGCCAGGTGTTGTGGCGCATGCTTGTAGTCCCAGGACTCAGGAGGCTGAGGCAGGAGGATCGCGCGAATTCGGGGTCAGCCTGGGCTACGCAGTTCAAGGCCAGCTGGAACTACATAAGGAGATCCTGTCTCAAGAAAAGAAAAGAGAGAGCGAGAAAAATTAACAGGCTGGAGCCTAGTGTAGTGGAACACATCTGTAATTCCAGTACTGTGGGAGGCTGTAGCAGAAGGATCACAAGTTTGAGCTATACTGAATTAGTGAGAGTCCGTCCCACAAAAAAAAAAAAAAAAAAAAAAAAAAAAATACAGGGGATTTAGCTGAGTGGTGCTGCCATCTGCCTCAAAAGCACAAGGTCCTGAGTTCGTTCCCCAGTACCAAAAAAATAAAAATAAATAAATAAAAAGGTCTGCAAATATAGCACAGTGTGAAGTTCGTGGATTCAACATCCAGTACTGAAAAAAAGAAAGTAAGTAACAGGCTGGAGGTGTAGCTTAGTGATAGAGTTCCTGTAGGAAAAGTTGCCACAAATATAACTGCTGAGACAGACTGGAGGGGCTGATTGGTGGTACAGCACACCTGTGACGAAGGGAAGTTCCCACCAGGGATGGGTGGGTGTGCAGGTTTCTAACTGTCATATCGGTGACTGCCCCTTCACAGAATCACACCAGCTCACACTCCCACCAGTGTTATCAGAGTGCCTGTATCTCCGCACCATGGCCAAGAGTGAATAAAATACTTCTGGAACTTTTACATACTGATAGGGGGAGACACAACGCCACAGGGTAGTTGTCATTTCCATTTCTCTCCTTACAAATGAGGTGGAGAATCTTCCTATCTCTGAAACCTCCTACTGTTCTGTGGCTCCTCAGATCACACCCTTTGGCTGTATTCGGGGCCTTGCACAAGTAGTAGGCAAGTGCTGTACTACCTGGACTACGGAACCACCTTCCCAGCCCTTTCTTCTTCCTTTTTTTTTTTGGTACTGGGGATCGTGCAGCAGGTGGTGAAACCGCTGAGCTAAATCCTCAGCCCTCTTTCTTCTTTCTTTCTCCACCCTCAACCCCCAATCCACTACTGGGGATTGAACCCAGGGCTTCACATTGAGCTACATCCCCAGCATCCCCAGCCTGTGTGTGTGTGCACGCGCGTGTGTGCACGCGTGTGTGTGCAAGCATGTGTGATTGGGCCTCCCTAACTTGCGCTGTTGCCTGGGCAGGGCTTGAACTTTCGATTCTCCTGACTCAACCTCCTAGAATGCTGGGATTACAGGCATGCCACCCACCCTCTGGCCCTTTTTTCAGACAGCCTCACTCTGGAGTCTAAGCTGGCCTTAAATTTATGACCTTCCTGCTTCAGCCTTCCAAGTGCTGAGATTAGAGGTGTGTGCCACCATACTTGGCTAGTCTACCTATTCTACCAAGTAGCCTGTGCATTAGTTTTTTGGGGTTTTTTGGTACCAGGGATCTAACTCAGGACCTTGCGCTTTCGAGGCAGGTGGCGGCACCGCTGAGCTAAACTTCCAGCAGCTGTGCGTTAGTTTTTGCACTTGAGTCTCCACGGTATCTGAGACTGAAGGTTCTTTTGTCCTATTCGGATGGCAAAGTGTTGCTCTGATGCAGTTAATGGCCCTGGCATCTGAGTGTCAGTGGCTCTTAGGCCTCAGTGCCACAACTCTGAGCCTTGAGTGTCAGCACCTGTTAGCTCTGAGAGTCCTTGGGGTTCCAGTCCCCCAGCTTCTCTGCTTCCCCTAGCAGTGCCATGGCAGCCGAGGCTTAGGGCCCCGTGGCAGTTCTCTAGAGGCCCACCACAGCTTCGGCTGCCTTTTGGGGGCACTTTGCTGCCAGCCTCTCTGGGCCTCCCCCTTCTCTCTCCTCCACTGCCACCCACGGCAGCCTTGGGCCTGGTACCTCTAGCCTCCACCTTCCCTGCTTCCCAGCCTCAGGATCAGCCTTAGCCCTTGGCATTCGGGCCTCTGCCACCACAGGTGTTTGTTCACCACCCCAAACCTCTCTCCGAGTGTGTGGGCACATCTAAAATCCTCAGGCTGATAGTGTATCTTAGTCATCTTCGTGTTTCGGGGACAAAATGTCCGACACCCATAAGTTAAAGGAGGAAAGGTTTACTTTGACTCCTGTTTTCAGCGCATGGTCAGCTGGCTCCCAGGCAGAAGCGGCTTGGTGGAAGGGCCTGAGCAGAAGAGAGCAGCTCCTCCCGTCTTGCTGGGGCTGAGGAGACCGCTCCCCTCTGCCCAGGACCATACCTACATAACTCCAGACCAAAGCACATACAGGCTTTTCCTTTTCTTCTCCTTTTGGACCCTGCCCCTCTCGTCCTGGCGGTGATCCTCAATAAATGTAGCGCTCTTCCTCCCCCACTGAGTAGAGTTGGCTTGCTGGACACCAGAGCTTGGAATCTGTATGTTGATCCACCACATGGTTACAATCCCAGGACAGCAGGAAGCAGAGAGAAGGGAGGAGCCAGGTAGGAGATCTGCCCTTCCAGGTCAGCCCTTAGCAACTGCCTCCTCCAGCCAGACTGGCCTCCTAACTACACACCAGAAACTCATTAGCAGATGAATTTGCCAGTCACTTTCAAAAAGCCCGAAGGGGCCCATTCTAGATCTAAACCACAACTCAGTGTAATATCGGTGGTCTACAGTTTTCTTCCGAAATGGAATGATCTGTTTTTTCTGTGGCACTGAGGACTGACTCACTGCTGGCTACGCAAGTGCTCTACCACGGAACTACACCCCCAGTCCTAATTTTGAGATGGGGATCTTGCTAAATTACCCAGGTTGGCCTCAACTTGCCAGGCTTCTGCCTCAGCCTCCTAAGTAGTTGTGAGATAGGTTAGAAGAAATAAAAAATAGGTAAAAAGGAGATAAAATCATAATTAAAAATTGTACTTTGTAAGAAAGCTTGCAACTTTCAGGACATCCCTTGGCTAGATTTACTCCTCTTCCCTACCGGAGCCACCCCTAAAACCATAAATTGGCCCAATTAAGAAAGTAAACAACACGTTGAGGGAATTCAGGAATGTGAAAGAAACAAAACACAAACCACCCAAGTGTGGGGAAGGAGGAGGAGGAGCACTTCCTTCCGGGCTTTCCCGCCCACTCGCAGGAACAGCTGGAGTGTTGCTAGTTCCTCTGTAAAGCCAGCCTGTACTCTGCCTAATGATCTCTACTCCTGCCTCTTTCTGATGGATCCTGACCAGTTTTTCTGAGACTTGTAGTTGGCAAACCTGCTACAGCGGGGTGGGTTAAATTTGAGAGACTCGACCCACGCAGCCCAGGCACGGCCCACCAAGCCCCACCTATACAATCTTTTTCTTTTGCAACAGCACTAAGGATTGAACAAGCCTTTGCAATGAGCTGCCTCTTCCTAAAGTGCTGGGATCACAAGCGTGTGCCGTCATACATGGCTCTAATATTTGCCATTTTAACTTTTAAAAAGGATCACTGCCCAGGATCAAACCCAGGACCTCTGCTGTGCTATGTACTCTGCCACTGAGCCGCACCCCACAGTCTTGACAGTCTGAAGTGCTGTCCACAGTGCAGCCGAGCCATCGCTGTCGTCATTTCCAAAACTCTCCCATCATCCCACACAGAAACTTGGTGGTGCAACCCCCTCCCTCCTTTCCTTCAGCCTCCGCCAACTTCTATTTGTATGAATCTGCCTAATTTAGCAGCCTTACATTAGTTTTCCGTTTGCTGTTTTCAGACAGGGTTTCCCTATATGTAGCCCAGGCTGGCTTCAAAGAGAGGTGATCCTCCTGCCTCCGCCGCCTCCTAGAATTATAGGCATGTGCCACCACACTCAGCCTATTTGTGTTACTTTTATTTTTTTGAAGCCCAACTTTTTTTTTTTTTCCCCCAACTTGAGATTTTAAGGTCCACTGGAAGAGGAGGAAAACAATGAGCTAACACAAACCTTGAGGAATTTGATGGTGGATATAGGGAAGGAGTTTTGTTTGCAGAGGGAGGATCAACCCAGGGCCTTGAGCATGCTGAGCACAAGCTCTATCCTTGAGTCACAGCCTCAATCCCAAAGGTGTTTTTTGTGTTTTTGGTTTGGTTGTCTTAAAGATGGTTGTAATTTGAGCCTACAAGTCCAGGTTGAGTAACCAGTTCAGAGGGAACTGGAATGCTCACACAAGCGTTTTAAAATCAGGACACTTTGTGGTGTTTTGTTTTTGTTTTTTTTTTTGGTACTAGGGATCAAACTCGGGTCCTTGCGCTTGCATAGCCGGCGTCAAAACCACTGAGCTAAACCCCGGCCCCAGGACACTTTGTTTTGGGGTAGGGAGATCAACACTGGGCAAGCTGGGGGCAAGATTATAAAGGGACTCTTTGCCATGTTTACATTTTGAACTTTAATAATATTACCATCAAGATTTGAAGCCAGGCATTGAGGCACAAACCTGTAATCCTAGCATTCTGGGAGGCTGAGGCAGGAGGATTGTAAATTGAAGCCTAGCAGCCTGGGCAATTTAGCAAGACCCTGTATAAAAATAAAAATGGTTGGTGATGCAGCTCAGAGCAAGCCCTAGGTTCAACCCCTAGTACCAAAAGAAAAAAATATACATACACACACTGATCAAAATATAAGGCAAGAGCTGGGGATTTAGCTCAGTGGTGCCACACCTGCCTAATAAGCGCAAGGTCCTGAGTTCGATCCCCAGTACCAAAAAAAACCAAAACCAAAACAAAATATAAGGCAAATGTTTAAATTAAAAATATTACACCCAGGCGTGGTGGCAGACACTGTAATCCCAGCACTCTAGGGAAGCTGAGGCAGGAGGATTGCCACGAGTTCGAGGCCAGCCTGGGCTACAGAACAAGACCGTGTCACATAAAAACAAAACAAAAATTACAGTAAAAGAGGGCCAGGATTTAGCTCAGTGGTTCCAGTGCCTGCCTCGAAAGCAAAAGGTGCTGAGTTCCATCCCTGGTACAAAAAAAAAAAAAATTACAGTAAAAGACACACTGCCATTAGGATCCCTTGCTTCCAACATACTTGTCCCATTGTTCTCACTACAAAGCATTTCTGGAAGTCCTCTTTCATGGTGTTTTAAGGAGGAATGATCATAAATACAGTGAATACTGCTGCTGAGTGCCACTGAATGGAAAGGCTGGCTTGTAAAATCATGAAGACTTAGGGGCCAGGGATTTAACTCAGTGGTGGCGAACCTGCCTGGCAAGTGCAAGGTCCTGAGTTTGATCCCTGGTACTGGGGCAGGGAGGAACCCACAAAAAAACCCACAAAGGGATTTTCATCTGCTTGGTCACCAGTTCTGGTATTATGTGATGTCTGGCTCTTTCTCAAAGTCAAATAACCATGAAAGGTAAACATTTTTAATCAATTCAGGACACCGAGGCAGCCACAACGGTGCAGCTAAAGACACAAAAGGTGAACTGCTTCAGAAAGTGGGGAGGACATTGGATGTGTTCAAAGTGAGGGGGAGTATTTTGGGGGGGCATTAGTGGCAATGTATCTTTTTTACTATAATGATTTTTTTTTAATACCAGGGATCGAACTCAGGACCTTGCGCTTTTCTTTTTGGTACTGGGGATTGAAGTCGGATCCTTGCACTTGCAGGGCAGGCAGTGGAACCACTGAGCTAAATCCCTGGCCCTGGACCTTGCGTTTTTTTTTTCTTAAATTCTTTTATTGGTACGTTTTAGGTATACAATACATTTACATTTATCATTGGGTGTTTGTACCTGAACATGATGTATCTTGGTTCTTATTTTTTCCCCATTCCCTGTGCGCCCTTCACACCCTCCACCCGTCCCTATTTACATACTTTGTTTCCATTTTTTCTTTTCTCATAATTTTTCATTTCCACTCTTCTCTTTCCCCATCTCCTCCCACCACCCCTTTGGACCTTTTCCTATTTTAAAGTATCAATTGTTAGTTATTAATCCTTTTAATCCTTATTTACACTCTTTCTCACACTAGAGAAACTATTCTGTATTTACACGTGTGTCCTATTTATTTCACTTAAGAG
>NW_004624804.1:7691051-7701133 GCF_000247695.1 Heterocephalus glaber | reverse complement strand
CTTGTCTTGTTCCTGATTTTAGCATGAAAGTTTTCAGTTTTTGACCATTTAGTATGATGTTGGCTGTTGGTTTTTCATAGATAGCCTTAATCAGGGTGAGATAAAGACCTTCTATTCCAATTTTCTGTAGCATTTTTATCATGAATGGGTGTTAGATTTTGTCGAATGCCTTTTTTGCATCTATTGAAATGATCATATGGTTTTTGTCCTTGACTCTGTTAATATAGTGTATTACATTTATTTGATTTACGAATGTTGAACCATACTTGCATCCCTGGGAGACCTTGTACTTTCAAGGCAAGGTACGGCACCACTGAGGTAAATCCCCAGCCCTGAAATGCATTTTCCATAGTTTTCAATCATGTTTATATTTTAGACTTATATTATTTTTTTAAGTCTGCATACCTATTGCTTGGACCTAACCAGTTAACAGAATGGAACTGTTAGGAATTTCTTTTGATGTGTTATTAAAAAACACAGAAATAGCCAGATGTGGAGACACAATTCTGTAATCTCAGCACTTGGGAGGATGAGACAGGATTGTGAGTTCAAAGCCAATCTGGGCCATATAGTGAGTTTGAGCTTCATAGTGAGACTTTTATTTTTTGGTACTAGAGATTGAACTTGGGACCTTGTGCTTTCGAGGCAGGTGCCAGAACCACTGAGCTAAATCCCTGGCCCTTTTTTTTTTTCAGACAGAGTCTCACTATATAGTTCAGGCTGGCCTCAAACTCTGGACAATCCTCCTGCTTCAGCCTCTGGAGTGCTAGGATTAAGATGTGCAACACCATGTCCAGCAAGACCATTTTAAAAAATAAAAACTCACTGGGATTTAGCTGGGTCTGGGATTTACCTCAGTGCCACTGCAACTGCCTTGCAAGCACAAGGTCCTGAGTTCAATCCCCAGTAAGAGTAATCCCCCAAAATAAAACAACTCAGAGTCACCAATGGCACCGTGAAGAGAGAAGTTTGGAAACCTTTGGCCTAGATGATCAAAGTCCATAATCCTTAGCCTGGCATATCCCTGTACCTTCTATCCCTGTCATTCCTTGGCTAAAACCCTTTTCTGATGTTCGTTTGATCTCAGGCAATTAAACTTCTTTGGGCCTATTTCTTCAGCTGTAGAAGGTAGTAAATAGCACATAATTTGCTGCCTGTAATTCCAGCACTCAGGAGGCTGAGGCAAGAGGATTACCGTAAGTCTGAGGTCGGCCTGGGCTACAGAGCAAGAGCCTGTCTCAAAAAAAAAAAGAGGGCTGGGGATTTAGCTCAGTGGCACCACACCTGACTTGGAAGCACAAGGTCCTGAGTTTGATCCCTGGTACCGGAAAAAAAAAAAAAAGTGCATGACTTGTATGATGTAATGCATGTTACATAGGGAGCATACATAGGCACCTCGGGTGGCATGTTAAAAGCACTGTTAGCTGGGCGTGGTGGCACATGCCTGTAATCCCACCATGAGTTTGAGGCCAGCCTGAACCACATAGCGAGACCCTGTCTCAAAACACCAAAAAAAAAAAAAAAAAAAAGACAGCTAGTCAAAGAAAGACTAAGAAAGAAAATTTGGCTGTGACTTTGGCAAACCTGAGGGGAAGCTGTTTAGACTTTGGGCCTACGGGACCCAACCCAAGATTGGCTGTCAAACTGCAGGCATCTAGGGAGAATATAGTGACTGGGCAAACCCGTGGGAGCCTGGCATCTGCTGCTACAAATGGGGACACCCAGTGACCCTGAAAAGCAAGGGTGGGTGGGGGTAGGGGTGTACTTAATGAGTGGAAGAAAACATTCTGGGTAAATCAGAATATAGAACATATCATAATATTTGGCTGACACACTTAGGTTAAAAGGCTATTTTCATTCCTCAATGTTACAGTCAAAATTTTATGGAGATATTTATTTTGAAAGTAATCCTTTTTTTTTGTTTGTTTTTTGAGACAGGGTCTGTGTAGCCCAGGCTGGCCTCAAACTCACAGTGAACCTCCTGCTTCAGCCTCCTGAGTGCTGGGATTACATGTGTGCGCCACCATGCCT
The DNA here is from genome assembly GCF_000247695.1 of Heterocephalus glaber. The sequence goes on along the minus strand of NW_004624804.1, from coordinate 7,699,102 downwards.
GGCTATTATTTTTTTGTTTTTTTGGTACCAGGGATCAAACTCAGAACCTTGTGCTTGTGAGGCAGGTGTGGTGCTACTGAGCTAGATCCCCGGGCCTATTATTTTATTTTTTGAGCCAGGATCTCACCACGTAGTTCAGGGTGGCCTTGAAACCATGGTGACCCTCCTCCTGAGTGCTGGGACTGCAGGTGTGCACCACACAGGTAGCTTAAAATACTTTAAATAAAAAGCAAATGCCATTTAGAATAAAAGCTCCAGATGTATTTTTTCAGGCACTGTTATCAATACCTTCATCCCATTTATTAAGCCAAAAAACTTCATGCAACTTTAAGTTCATAACTTTCAATTAAATACAGAGCCCAGCCAGGACGGGACATAGCACATCACAAGTAAGAAGAGGACAGCATGGCTTCCCAGTGTGGTCTCCCGTGGAATTAAGGTGCTCCAACTGTAATCAAGGGCTTCTTTCTGCAAATCTGACCGTGACTGCCTAGGTCCTCCCACGTGGCTGGTTTAGTTTCCTGATTTGTTTGCTCAGTTGGTGTCTTGCTATGTTGCAAGGTTTACCTTGAACTCCTTAGCTCAAGTGATCCTCTCCCTGTCTCAGCCTCCCCAGTGCTTGGATTAGATGTGCGCCACTACGCCTGGCTCTCGTCTCTTGATCTAATGTGTGTTGTTGAGGTCCCCTTCTTGTGGCCTCCGTTATCCACTGTGAGGCTCAGAAGAGTCGACCAGTCTAAAGAAAAGGGAACTTGGGCTGGGGATTTAGCTCAGTGGTTTCGCCGTCTGCTGCGCAAGCCAAGGACCAGAGTTCGATCCCTGGTACCAGAAAAAAAAAAGACAAGGGAACTTGCTTAACAGAGAAGCTGCCATTCCAGCAATAAACTGCCCTAATCTGATTCCACAAACTGTTTTCACTCTGAAGACGGTGAGTCCTAGAAGACCATGGCCAAGATGTCCTAAGTGGCTTCCTCAGAGTTCATCCCTGAGAAGGAGCCATCTGGCCACTCTCCTCTGATTACATTTCCAATAGCTGCTCCATTTCCTCCAGGGCTTTTGTAAAGTCGGTAACTTGCTGCTTATATAAGGTTCGCTGTTCTAGAAATTGGGCCCTCTCTTCTTCTTTCATCTTTAATTTTACTTTTAAGGTCTGCCAGGAAAGGTATTGCAAAAGAAAAAAACACAAATAAAACTCTTGAGTCACAGGAAGACAATACCCACACCAGAACAGTATGCTTCCATTCCACTGAGGAAGGTCACAAGAATACCGACAGACATGGGCTTTCTGTCTTGGACCCTGTGCTGCATTTAGGAGTTGTTTATGCTACAGACTCCTCCATCTAACTAGAGCAATGAATTCCTCTGTCTCACGCAATACCCCACGATTTGAAGAAGTCCATATGCAAGAATCGGGGTTTCTTACTACAGGTCTCTTCTTGAGACACAGCCTGGATCTCACACAAGCCCCCCCCCCCAACTCCCGTCACCTCAGAGCACCCTACAGAGTTGTACACTGTTCCCCCTCATCCCCTGGAGATGTAAACTTTTCTTCTTTGTGGTGTTGGGCATGGAACTCAGGGGCTTGAACACAACAGGCAACAGGCAAGTTCTCTGCCACTCAGCTGCATCCCCAACCCCTAGTGGGAACGTGTCTAAGAGACCTCAGGAACAGAAAAAGGAAATAAGGGAAAAAACTGGTGAAGTTCAAATGAAGTCTTGGAACATAGTTAATAATCCAACAATGTTTCTTAGCTTTGAAAGATATATAATGATAGTATAAGATGTTACTATTAGGGGGACTGCATTTTCCCTCTTTGCAACTTTTGTGTAAATCTACAATCATTTCAAATAGTTTATTGAACAGAAAATAGGAAAGAAAGACTCCACTCTAATCTACCCAGGGAGGTAGGAAATGCTAATCCTGCCTCAGAGTGATGTCTGCCCCTCACCTGTAACTCCTCCATCTGCTTCTTGGCAGTTTCATTAAATAGCTTCAGCTCATCTTGCAAAGTTTCTAACAGCAGCTAAGAGGAGAGTACAATGTAATGAGCAGAGATATTCATATAAGCCCAGTAAACTCCAATTAACATCCCACTTAACAGTCATCTCTCACTGAGGACTGACCACACCTGCAGGACTCTCTACTGGGTCCCTCAAGGACTGTTTGGTGACTGAAGTGACAAAGATGCAGACTGTCCCATTGCAACACACTCTGTGCTACACAGACCTTAGGAACAAAATGTGCCAGCCAGAGAAGGGGTGACTGACAACTTGAGGGAGCAGAGAAGGGCTTCCTGGGTAGTATTCTACGGCCTGAAATGAAACCTGATCTTCCTGAAGAGATCACACGAGTATGAGACTTTGGGGCCAAACATAGTATCTTCCTTCTTCAAAGAAGGAACAAAACAAACACTGCAAACTCAAACTCAACAGACTGGACCTTTGCATCATATAATTCTCAGCAAAGGAGGACAGGAGAAATGTGATAAAGTGCAGAATGGAGAAACCAGAAAGCTCTCTACACTCTATCATGTGATTTTGTTCTTTTAGAACTGGGGATTGAACTATACTAGGCAAGTGCTCTACTACTGAGCTACATCCCCAACCCTTGGTACATTTTTCTTTCGAGGCAGGGTTTTACCAAGTTGCCCAGGCTGGCCTCAAGGTTGTAATCCTTTGGTCTCAGCCTCCCAGGTAGCTGGGATTATAAGCCTATCATATGTTTTAAAGTAGTATATTTTCACTGGGTATAGTGGTACACGGCTGTAATCCTAGCATTTGGGAGGCTGAGGCAGGAGGGTTGTCATGAGTTTGAGGCCAGCTTGGGCTACATAGTGAGCTCAAGGCCAGCCTGGGCTACGAAGCGAGATTCTCCAAAAAAACCCCAAAACCAAACAAAACATAAATAAATATAGTACATTTTCAATTCAGAATATTTGTAAGCACAAAGCCATCTTTGAAGTAAAATATGCTACTGAGCACACAACAGAGGCCTTCTCAGGCCACCCGGCCCTGCCCCTTCCCGGCCAAGCCCTCACCACAGAGTCCATGCGGTCTGTAGTGGCTTCCTGCTGTAATGCCAGGGTGTTGCTGCCTAGAACAGATGGGTACAGCAAAGTCAGCCTCATCAGAACCACACTGCAAACAGAAGAAAGCAAAACCCCCTCGACAGACAAGTGCAGGAGTCTTCCTAGGGACACCTCTAAGTGCCTGGTCTTGGGCAGTCACCCACTCCTACCCTCCAGAACTCTATTTCACCTCCTTGCTCTTCAAGCTTTCATATGGTCAAAACTTATTCTGCTCTCCTTAGCTCAGTGGAAAATTTGTCCAGAGGAAACCTACAGGTTGAATTTTTAAATTTTGTTTACAATACATAAAACTATTCTTAAAAATCTTGATCCAACCAAAAAAAAAAAAAAATCAAATCTGGGCGTGGTGGTGCACACCTGTAATCCCAGCACTGGGAAAGCTGAGGCAGGAGGATCAAAAATTTGTCTCAAAAACAAACAAATGCAAAACCAAAAGAACAACAGTTCATATGCACACAGTAAAATCATACAAAATGCTTATGGCAACTATAGAGTATCTAAACTGGAGTTGAGGACATAGCTCAGTAGTAGGGCACATGCTTCAAATTCTTGTACCCCCCAAAACACACACACACACACACACACACACTCTCTCTCTCTCTCATAAAAACTACAACCCACAGGCCAGCTGTTCCCACTGAAAGTCAGTATTCTTTAATTCCACTTTTCTGGACCCTCTGGTTCCTCACAGCTTCGGGCTGTGTCACAGTCGTCAGACAACTCCGCCTTCCACTCTCCTCTTTGCTACTGACTGCTCACAGGCAGTGTCTGAACCAGGGTCACTTCTTTTTGAGTATCCTAATCACACAGTCTACCGCTACACCTCTAGCCAGGAGTGACATTTTAGCCATTGTGATATTGCTGATTAGTTGGATTTAGGAACCCCTGAGATAACAGAAATCTATCTCTCATTCATTCATCCTTATTCATCTCATTCACTCTCTCCTCCCACACCTCCACATGGCTAAGTTACCAGTAAGCGTCACTTCCCTGTAGAGAGACAGTGTTCCTAGTCTATCTGCCAGGTCATATCTACCGGCCCCAGATGATGTCATAGAGGGCTCGGTAAGAGAGAGAAGCTTCCTTCTCTCTGCAATCCTCTGGGTTAGGCAGAAATCAACATCCCATAAGAACCAAGACAAGCTCCCACACCTCCACATGGCTAAGTTACCAGTAAGCGTCACTTCCCTGTAGAGAGACAGTGTTCCTAGTCTATCTGCCAGGTCATATCTACCGGCCCCAGATGATGTCATAGAGGGCTCGGTAAGAGAGAGAAGCTTCCTTCTCTCTGCAATCCTCTGGGTTAGGCAGAAATCAACATCCCATAAGAACCAAGACAAGCTCCCACAAACCTTTAGGGCTTTGCCAAGCAACTCTTGTACCCACTTGGCCAGCTCATGTGGTGCTATCAAAGGCCACCCAGGAAGGGCACCTGTGCTGCCCCCTCAAAAGTTGCCTACCTGTGTGGAGGTGGTCTCTCACCTGGGTTAAGACCTTTGCACTCCAAAATTGCTAAACAGTTGTCCTGAAACTTCTCCAGCAGCTCCACCTTCTGGGTTAGGTCCTTCAGCTCTCCCTGTTGGTGCATCACACAGAGACGTCAAAAACTGCCGGCCAGTGCTGGGTCTCCTAGCCTGTGCTCCCAGACAGGCACAGCTCAAGCCTGGCTGCCTCTCCTCTGCCTGTGCAGCTCACTCCACCCAAGCGATTCCAGGTGCTGAGGACAGAGGTCTGTCTGTTCCTTATTTTCTTTTTATTTGAGACAGGGTCTCAGTGTAAGTATGTAGACCAGGCTGGCCTAGAACTCATAATCCTTCCTCAGCCTCCTGGGATTACAGGTGTATACTACTGCATCAGGGTCTTACCTGAGTTTTAATCAACTTCTGGTGCAACTGCTTGTTGACAGTCTCTAAGAGCTCATTCTTATCCTTCAGCTCTTCCTCTGATTTTTGCTCCCTCGATGGCTTGCAGCTGTAACAACAGTTGTACTTACATGGAGAAGTAGAAGAGTCCAGAGTGCAGATTACAGACCTACTCTAACAGATCTGAATTATGGCTTTGTTACACAGTGATAACCTGTCTGAGGCTCTGTTTTCGAATTTCTAGAATTAAGATAATACCTCACATATCTTATAAAATATATATGGGATATATGAACTTCAGTGAGTTATATCACTTGACTGTTTCCTCATTTCAAGAATTAAGATAACAGGGCCGGGGATTTAGCTCAGTGGTTTCTCGCTGCGCAAGCCCAAGGACCCGAGTTCAATCCCCTGTACCAAAAAAAAAAAAGAATTAAGATAACATTTATATCTCATAATATTATCATGAAGAATAACAGAAAAAATCCATGCATAATGCTTAGCCCAGCTACTGACACATGGTAAACATATAGTAAATAGCCACTATTGCTGGTATGGAGGTATGCACCTACAATCCCAATGCTCAGGAGGCTGAGGCAAGAGGATCACAAGTTTGAGGCCAACTTGTGCTATGTAGTGAGTTCAAGGCCAGCCTGGACTATGTAGGCAAGGCCCTGTCTCAAAAAACCAAAAGAGCAAACAAAAAATAGCCATTGCCATCATCAATATTAAACTTCATTCTGAAGTTTCTGTCTGCTAGATTTTTTTTTTCTGCAAGATTTTTTTTTTTTTGAGACAGAGTTTAGCTATGTAGCCCAGGCTGGGCTTAAAGTCACAATCCTGCCTTAGTCTCCCGAGTGCTAGTATTAAAACTGCGTGCGTGTGTGGTGCTGGGAACTAAACTCAGGGCCTTGCATGTGCCAGACCAGCACTCTACCACTGAGCTACCTCCCCAGCCCCACCTGCCCCACAACATCTATCTCGCTGTCACTGACCACACACAGCACCCCATCCTAAAGGCTGATGACAGGCCAGCAGCAGCAATCTTGGCACAAAGGCGAAAAGGCATTGTCTGGGACCTAAGACAGTGGCATTACTGATTCTTGCCCTGCCAATGGCAACACCATACCCAGCTGAGCCTTGGCCCTGAAAACACGACACAGGTATCCGGGGGGAACTTGCACTGTGACACATGAAACACGCTCCATGAGAAGGGGACCAGAGTGGGGAAGAAGGTGGTGTAGAACGAATTGAGACGAGTCTGTACATGTACCAACTTCCCCCAAGGACGGTAATCATGACTGCAGACATGTACTAAAGCATTTTTAAAAAGTGACTACAAAAAACAAACCAAAAAAACCCCACAGGTCCCATGAACAACTCTGACGTACACTGGGGCTGCAACCAGCCCTCTAACAGGGTGGCCCAGTTCATTTCTCTTATGCTCACCTCTTTCTGATGTTCCTCTTAACGGTGGGCTCTGCAGCTTTCATCTGCCTAGAGAAGCAAAACCAAAGAACCTAAGCAGTAGATCATATGCCGGTATACTGTGCTGTAGGGCAGAGCAAAGGGCTGAGTTTCTGAGGAAAGAATCAGTGATTACATATGAGGCACACAGCCCAGGCCTGAGAGACCATGGGCTCTGTACTTGGGTTTCAGCAGAGCATCCAAAAAGGCTGTTTTTTTTAAGACAGTGTCTCACTATGCGTAGTTCAGGCTGGCCTTGAACTGTGGAGCCCAGGCTGGCCTCAAACTCCTGGTGATACTCTTGCCTCAGCCTCTCAACAGATGCTCTTTTTTTTCTGTGATTTTTGCATTGTTGGGGATCAAACTCAGGGATATATACCTGCTAGGCAAGCATTCTACCACTGAGCTACACCCCAGGCTCTGCAGGGTATTCCAACTGGATACCAGCAATATGCTCTCACCTATTCTCTCGTTTTGGTTTGGTGATTTTTGTTATATCATTGTCTGAATGAAGATTTTTGGAAACATCGATGTCTTTGGACTTAACAGGTATCAGGCTCTTAGAAGTGGCTCGAGTTTTTGTATCTGCAAGGGAAAACAAGAGGGTGAATCCCTGAACATCATGATTTAACAGCCATAGTCCTGAAAAAAACAGCTGCATTCCAGGTCATATACCTTTATTTTCATGGGGGCCAATCTCAACTTAATCCAAAGAATAACACTTCTAGACTAAATGACAATAGAATTTTTTATTCCAGCCCAGCCTCTTTTTTATTTTTTTGAGACAGGGTCTTGCAAAATTGCTTCCGGCTGGGCTTAAGCTTACAATCCTGCGTCAGCCTCCCACAGTGCTGGGATGACAGGTGTGCCACCCAAGCCTGGCTTAGAAAGGAAGATTTTTTTCAAGGTGACAGTTCAGTGTTTCATGATCTATCCAACTGAATGGCTGGAGGAATAAACGTGGACATGGAAAGTGATACAAGAAAGAGCTAAATTCAAGTCTGAATGGAAGTAAACCCAGCCCACTCCTGAAACACCAACAGAACACCGTTCTGTTACTCCTGAAGCACTCTGCATTCTCCCGAATCACACTCTGCTTTTTCTTTTAACTGTTTCCTGTTTTCACCCAGTGTCTTCCTAACCACTTGGAGAGTATCCGTATCCTCTGCACCTACCAGAGTATCTGGCATATGACCGGAGGTACAAGAAGTGCTGTTAGAATGACTTCAGTTTCATAGACAGTTTCTAAACTACCTCCTCACATCTTCTGTTTCTCTTCCACACCAATTGCCTCTGACACTGGCCCCTTACTTTGTTGATAATTAAATTTACGTGTGTGTGTGTGTGTGTGTGTGTGTTACTGGAGATTGAACCCAGGGCCTCATACATTCAAGGCAAGCATTCTACCTACCATTGAGCAACATCCTCAGCCTTTATTTTATTTTGAGACAAAGTCTCACTAAGTTGCCCAGGCTGGCCTTGAACTTGTGATCTTCCTGCCTCAGCCTCCCATCTAGCTGGGATTACAAGACTGTATCACCAGGGCTGGGGATTTAGCTCAGTGGTTCTGCCGCCTGCCTCGAAAGCACAAGGTCCTGAGTTCCATCCCCAGTACCAAAGAAAAAAAAAAAAA
>NW_004624804.1:7596839-7686941 GCF_000247695.1 Heterocephalus glaber | reverse complement strand
CCCCCCCCCCCCGCCTTTTTTGAGATGGGTCTCCCTATGTAGTTCAGCCTGGCCTTGAACTCGCAGTGATCACTCCTGCCTCAGGCTCCGTGGGATTACAGACTACCACTATGCTGGTTTACATATCAGATTTTAATCATTTTAACTTCCCCTTCCTCTCCCCACCTGCCCAGGTTATTTGGATGAAAATTATATTTACAAGGTAGAGGGTGGCGGGGAAGCTTGAAAAAGGCGTATGAGTTGAACTAAGGCACTTACCTGCTTGTCCTGATGTAGGTAAAGATTCAAGACTATCCTAAAAATAGGGCAGAGTTCTCCATCATTTAATGCACCCTTGTATTCATTTCTTCTATCAAATATTTACTGAGCAAGTGGTTCCACCGCCTGCCTCACAAGTGCAAAGTCCTGAGTTCAATCCCGGGTACCAAAAAAACCCAAACAACAACAACAACAACAAACAAACAAAGAAAAACATCTGGCTTCAAAAAAAAAAAAGAGAATAAATAAAATGAAAATTAAAAAAAAATATTTACTGAGCACCTGCTGGACACTTCTAAGTGGGTGGGTGTGGATGAGGGAGCAAATATCAGAACTGACCTTGGCTCTTCCCTCCTAGAATTTACAGTTGAGGAAACAGTAAATCATCAAATTAATGTATATTTACCAATAAAACTGAAGGAAAAGTACAAGTGTGCACCTGTAATCCCAGCTACTTGGGAGGCTGAGGCAGGAGGATCTCAAATTCAAGGCAAGCCTGTTCAACTTACTGAGATGCTAACTAAAAAAAGAAAGAAAGAAAGAAAGAGGGATGGGAGATGTACTCAATGGTAGAGCACACCATTATGATTTATATCTGGATATGTATTTTTCAAAGTTTACTTTGACTATATCATAGAGCCTGGACTGAAGACATTAGGAGGCTGGCCATGGTTCAGGTTGATACAGTAAGAAACGGAGGAGCTGAGTGAGCCACTGCTGGCCCTTCACTCACCTGTGGGCATGGCAACCGCCCTGGTGATTATCCACGTTTAAGCTTGGGAAGCCGTGATGCCTGAGGGGGCAGATCATCAGTTCCAACTCCAGTGAAAGATGGATGGGAGGCCAGCCCTGACCTGAGTGTGCCCCCTTGCACACTGTCAACACCACCACCAGCTCCTTCGCTGAGAACTTCTCAAGGCAGGCGGTGGCACCACTGAGCCAAATCCCCAGCCCTGCTGAGAACTTCTCTACCGCCTCCAGCAGCAGCTTCGCCTACAACCGCAAGTTGCCCTTCCTCCTTTTCCACTTGCCCTTCTGCCAGTTCTTGCTGCCATCATCCCGTGATGTTCGGCAAACATAGCTACTTACTATGAGGTGTACACTTGGCAGTTCTTTCATTGTGTAGACAAGAACCTGGATTATTTTTTGCCCATTCAACTGTAACAAAATGAGAAATGGAAGCCAGGGGTGGTGGCACACCCCTGTAGTCCCAGTACTCAGGAGGCTGAGGCAGAAGGATCCCCGTGAGTTCAAGGCCAGCCTGAGCTACATAGTGAGATCAAGGCCAGCCTGAACTACATAGTGAAACCTTGTCTCAAAAACAAAAACACAAAAGGGAGAAATGGTGGTGGCTGAGCCATGATGATGATGGTGGTGGTGGAGGAAATGGAGAAGCAGACACATGGACAGCAGCTTTGGGAATAGAGTCTCAAGACCAGATTGGATGGAGTGGAAGTTATTAGAGACAGCTGAATTAGATAAAAATTAGTAGGCAGTCATCGAGAGATTGGGCCCTCAAAGGAGTTAGTGCAGAGGATGAGATAGCAAAATTGTGGCTGGAGGCTGTGTGTGGTGGTGCACGCCTGTAATCCTAGCACTCAGGAGGCTGAAGCAGGAGGATCACCATGAGTTGGAGGCCAGTCTGGGCTACATAATGAATCCAAATCCAGCCTGAACGACAAAGCAAGACCCTGTTTTAAAAAACAAAACAAAACAAACCCAAAAATTGTGACTGGAGGTAAACTTGAAGAGGGCCAGGCCTCACAATGGAGATGCCATAGCCAGACCTGTGAGCCTCTCTAGAAATAAACAGCAGCCTGAGATTGTACTGTAATCAGTACCACCTGGTCCAGTGGGCCCAGAGAGGTGCATAGATAGGGGACCAGAATACCCTGACCCATACTCCCATCCTTTCCAGCTGTGCCTTTGTTGTTTCTTTTTTTTTTTTTTTTTGAGGCGGGGGGCAGGTTGCACTGTGTAGTTCAGGCTGGCCTTGAACTCACTATGCAGCCTAGGCTGGCCTCAAACTCATGGCAATCCTGCTGCTACCCTCAGGAGCACTCAGCCTCCTGAGTGCTGGGGTTGCAGCCCTGGGTTTACCACCACACCTGGCTGCCCTTCTTCTTTCTACCTTAGAAGTTATAGATAAGATCAGGTTAGTGATGCTCACCATATACCCTTGCTATGTGCCTTGCTTTTCTGTTGGATCAATATTAGCTAAGCGACTAATAATCTTACAGGTAGTTTGACCCATAGCTATCCAAGTTGCACCAACACTGTGATCTTGCTGTACGCCATAGCTTTGGACAAAGCCTCAGTGAGAAGACCCTTCCTGTCTCTCAGGAGCTTTCTCTCAGTAAACCTTTCTTGCTCTTAATGTCCTTTGTCCTGGCCTCCATTCTTCGGTATGAGCACATCTGACGTGGGACATTAATGGTACAGGTGGGGAGTTACTTCCCCATGCCAGAAGGAGGGGGGAGGGACATAGAGATGTTGAAGATGATTCTCAAGCTTGAGGAATTGTGTGGCTAGACACTATTTTATATAGGGTGGGAGGGGAAACTGACATGGTATTTGTACTTGAAATGCCTTTGAGATATTTCAGCGGATCGCTTAAGCAGGCAGTTGGAAATATAGGCTTGCACCTGGAGACATTCTGGGTTGGAGGTATACAGTTGGCCCTTCATATTTTTGGGTTCTATGTATGTGCATTCAGCCAACTGTAGACTTCAAATATTTAGGAAAAGCTTGTCTGTATACTGGACATGTACAGACCTTTTTCTTGTCATTATTTCCTAAACAGCCCAGTGTCAGAATGACTTCCATAGCGTTTACTTTATATTAGGTATTGTAATCTAGAAATGACTTAAAGTACGGGAGGATTTCCATAGGTTATACGAAAATAGTGTGTCATTTTACATCCGGGATGTGAGGTTTTGGTGTCCTGGAGAGAGGGGTCCCAGACCAACGCACCTATAGATCCCCAGAGACAGCTGTGCTCTTGAAGTTGTCAGTATATGGATGGAGTTAAATCTATGATTCCCAACAATTTCCAGAGAGGTGTAGAGAGAGCCTCAGGCCAAGGATAGGAACCCCAGCACTTAGAAGTTGTGAAGAGGGTGGGGGATTTAGCTCAGTGGTGCCGCCACCTGCTTCCTGAGCGCAAGGTCCCAAGTTCAATCCCTGGTACAAAAAAAAAAAAGAAGTTGTAGTTGTGAAGATAAGAAGGTGCCTGCCAAGAAAGCTGATAAAGAGGTGCCAGCGAGGTGAGGACAAAGAGCAGGGTGGTTTCCCAGGATCAGGGAGCAGGGAGTGGTAAACCATGGCAGGAGGGAATGTACTCTATGGAAAACAGTTGAAAGTGCAACAAGATAGGAATGGAAAGGGTCCATGTGCAGCAAATCCCCAACTTATGAATGAGTTCCATTCTGGGAGAACGTTCAGAAGCCCAACAAAGTGAGTCTTATACACTTTTGACATGAATACACAATGTAAAGCATTAAAAAACCAAACACGAAAATATTGTGAATAAACTATTTCTACTCACAGTTGCCTCAAAATGCTGGCACCATACAGTACAACTGGCATATAGGGGATTGCATGGAGTGAACTGACAAAAAGAGAGTCACTCACTGGAGGAGGGAGGGAGGAGCTGAAAGATCTCCAGCAGCAGGAGATGGAGGGGAGGTGGAATTTGGCCCACACCTGATGTTGATGATGTTTTGGTTTTTTTTTTGGTACCAGGCATTGAACTCAGGACTTTGCGCTAGCAAGGCTGGTGTGGTGCCACTGAGCTAAATCCCCAGCCCGATGATGGGCTTTTTGATGGATTCGATTTAGGTTCTACCCTCTCTTGAAAAATGATCTAGTGATGTCTGAGTAGTAGCTCTTTTTTTCTGATCATAGATGACTCTGTAGCACTGGATGGCAGTCTGAATGGCTGATGCAACCTTTGTGTATTGTTCTGAGCTCGACCCTGTGCCTCAAAACTAACAGTGCCTCTTCAAGTAAAGAAGATCTTCTTGCCATTTCCTATGTGTTGAGTCTCTTTGGTTCTTGAGTTACATCTTCTTCTTGGCTCTCTTTGTCTACCATCTTTTCACCTTGGTCCAATCTCTCATTTGTTTTGTTTTTTTTGTTTTTTGGGTACTGGGGATCGAACTCGGATCCTTGTGCTTGTGCAGCAGGCAGTGAAACCACTGAACTAAATCCCTGGCCCTTAATCTCTCATTTGTTTTCACTTTTGTTTCCATGGTTGTTGCTTTGCTCTTCCTAGCAGTCCCCTCCACATCACACTGCTTTTCCCCTTGCTTCCAGACATCCCAGGCTCTGACTGAGCTGCTGTACACTATCACACTGTACAGCGAGCACACAGCAGCACAGCTGTAACAATGTCCGGCAGACACAGGAGCTACTTCTTCGATTTGTTTGCGTTTTTGTAATGCGAGGTCCGTTCATATCTGTGAAAGTATGCTACTTGAAAGTTTATAAGTCAGGGGCTTACTGTAGCTTAGCAACAAAGAAGTCATTGGCAAGTTTGGCAGAGAAATCCTGGTGGAGACTGGAGTGGAAGCTGCATTGGAAGGAGTTAAAGAAGAATGTGAGTGAAAGTAGATGGCAGGAGCAAACACCAGAGAGGCTGTGATTGGAACAGAGGAACTGGGAAGCAGCTGGAGATGGGTTGTGGATGGGATCAAAGAAGGGTTTTCTTGAAGATGCCGAGATCCATGGTGTGCTGGTGGGAACAAGTCAGCTGGAAGGAAAAGGGTACTTCAGGAGGGAGAGGGTCTGGTTAAGGATGTGGTGGACCTGGGAGTGTAACTCAGTAGTAGAGCATTTGTCCAACATGCACAAGGCCTGGGGTTCAACCCAGCACTGAAACATTAGGAAGGGACTAAGAAAGATGGGATTTTGCCAGGTGTGGTGTTGTATACCTGTAATCCCAGCACTAATGAGGCTGAGGCAGGAAGGAGGATCAGCATGGTTTGAGGTCAGCCTGGGCTATATAGTTCAAGTTCAGCCTGAACCACAAGGCAAGATCCTGCCTCAAAAACAAAACAAAAAAACCCCCAAGGTAGGTAATTTTAAAAAATATATCTTTTGAGTCTCTACTTAGAACATGTGGAAGATACGAGACAGAAGAGAAGGTCTGACACCCCTCAGAAGGAAATCTTATTCTTCAGCTGCCCCAACACCTTGCAGCCGGCACTGCTGCATGAGGGTCCCTTGGGGTCCTTGGGAGATACTTGCTTTGGCTGCAGCGGGCTTTAGTCACGAAGGACTCTACCCTGTAGCCTCTCTGGGTGACTCCTCCCCTCTGCAACCCTCCGCATTCAGATCTGGGAGAGGCCCCTCCCCACCCATGCCCAAACAGAAAGGCTAGCTCTGGGCGCACAGGAGCCTGCCTGTTTTGCAGGTTATAAGCAGCCTCCTCACATTCTTCATAGGCTTGGCCTGAGTGCTGTTCTTCCTTATGGTACAGCATGAGTTCTAATAGGCCTCTTCAGGATGGCATATTCTTGCATACCTGTGATTTCCATCTTGAGTAGAGCATGCTGAGCTAGCACACTCAGAGCTGGTAACACTGAGGGCAGCTAACGCTGAATGCTCCTGGCAGCAGGGCTGGTGACACGGAAGGTGGCTGACAGCCGAGGATGACGGACAGCAATGAAGAATAGCCAGGAGCCACCATCTGTGGGGGCCAGAAGGATTCCTGAGACATGGGCAGCTGCTGGCTCCAGGTACCAAGCAGGGCTGGTGACACTAGAAGAGCTGCGCTCTGCTGATTGGTGATTTCTATATGAATTCAGCAAGAACCCTCGGCTGATTGGTGACACCTTGGAAGCTGGAACAGGGACCCTTGGACAATGATCATCATCAGGCTCAGGAATGTTTTATTTCCATCTTACATGTGGCTAAAAACCTGCACTAACTGGTGAGAGTTCTGATAACTGTTTTAGTGTCTGTGTGTCATTCTCACATAGGTGGCCATTCTGGCTTGAGTTCAATTGATTTTTCTCTTCATTATGGGCCATATTTTTGCATGACTGGTAGTTGTCTTTTTTTGAGACAAGGTCTTGCTACATCTCTCTGGCTGGCCTTGAACTCACTGGGTAGCCCAGGCTGGCCTTGAACCTGTGGTCCTCCTGTGTCAGTCTCCCAAGAACCTAGATTACATTGTGTACCACCGTGCCTGGTTATGACTGGTTTTTTGTTTTGTTTTTGAGACAGTGTCTCCCTATGTAGTTCAGGCTGGCCTTGAACTCACTATGTAGCCCAGGCTGGCCTCAAACTCCCTGAAATCCTGCCTCAGCTTCCCAAGAGCTGGGATTACAGGCATGCGCCACCACGCCTGGTTTTGACTGGTAAATTTTTATTAAAGATGCCGGCTTTTGTGAATTTCTTGTGTTAGGGTAATGGCTATTTGTTGTTGCTTTTGGAGACAGGGCTTTGCATTATAGTTTAGATTGGCCTTGAAATCACTGTGTAACCCAGGCTGGCCTCAAATTTGTGGCAATCCCCCTGCCTTGGCCTCCTCAGTGCTGGGATGCGGCTGTTTGTCACCATGTCTAGCTATTTAGTACTGGCTATTTTTAGATTTCTGTAAATATTGGTTTGGGGTACAGTTACGTTACTTAGAGTTTGATCCCTTCCAGTCTTGCTTTTAAGATTTGTTACGGGTAAGGGGTTGGGGTATAGTTCAGCTCTAGAGCATGTACTCAGCATGTATGATGTCGTGGGTTTAATCTCCAGTACCCTCCAAAAAGATTTGCTAGGGGATCAGGTGGGGCAGGGTGGTGTTTAACTAGGGCTGATGGGTCCCCATCCTCGGGCTGACAGGGCATGCATTGCTCTTCTCATTGGCGGTTCATCCTTTCCTTGGCCTTGGGTAGTTTCCTTCCATGTAAATAAGGGGTTGTGCTCTGCTAAACACTCGAGGGGCCCTTTGCAGATCCCCAGAACTCTCTTTGCCTCGTGCTGTGTCCTGAGGAAGAGACACCTTGGTGGCCCCGACTCCCAGCTGTCACCTGGGCTGGGGAGTGCTCCTGGCTTGCCTGGGCTCTCCCTCCCTGCAGTGCATCCTGGAAACTCTGGCACAGTAACCATGGCAACTATGGGCCTTCCCAAACTTGTTTCTTTCTCTCAGGCTTCACTGTCCTTTGTCGCCTAAGGTCCAATATCTTGAAATCCATGTCTGTTTGGTCACTTGTTTCAGGCAAGAGGATAAATTTGGTCCCTGCTACTCCATCCTGCCTAGAAAGGGAAGTGGTATCTGAATTTTAAACATTTTTGTTTAAACCATGGAGCTTCAGATTAAAGTTATTCCATTTGGGAGTAAATGATCACCATTTGCAAAGCCAGTCTTTCCTTCCTTCCTTCCTTCCTTCCTTCCTTCCTTCCTTCCTTCCTTCTTTCTTTCCTTTAACCAAGTCTTACTATGTAGTTCAGGCTGGCCTTGAACTTGAGATCTTCCTGCCTCAGCCTCTTGATGGTGTTATTACAGGTGTTCACCTCCATTCCTGGCTCCAACTGTCTCATTCTAACCCATGAGCCAAATCATATTTTTCCTTTCCTTTTCTCTCTCTTTCTCTCTTTCTCTCTTTCTCTTCTTTCTTTGTTAGGGATTAAACCTTGTGCCTCACACGTACTCCCCAAGTGCTTCATCACTTAACTACCTCTCTAGTCCCATTTATATCTTCTTTGTTTTTTGTGGTTTTTTTTGGTACTGGGGATCGAACTTTGGATCTTGCACTTTTGAAGCAGGCAGTGGCACCACTGAGCTAAATCTCCGGCCCCCATTTAATTCTTTTTTTTTTTGGTACCCAGGATTGAACTCCGGTCCTTGTGCTTGGGAGGCAGGCAGCAGAACCACTGAACTAAATCCCTGGCCCTAATTCTTTTTTTGAAACAGGGACTTGCTAAGTCACCCAAGCTATGCTCAAAGTTGCAACCCTCCTGCCTCAGCCTCCCAAGGGTACAGGTGTGCACCGCCATGCTCTGCCAGACTTACTATCAGAACCTCATATTTTATGCCCACTCAAATAAATGTGACTAATATGCATCCTTTGTCAACTTTCTCACTTTTGAAATTGAATTTTTCTTTTTTTGGGGTGGTGCTCAGGATTGGAACCCAGGGCCTCACCCATGCTAAGCATATGTTCTACCACTGAGCTATACCCTCAACCCTGAAATTGATATGTATGAAATATATATATATATATATGATATTGCAGTGCTGAAGATTGAACGCAATGCCTTGCATGAGAATGGTTTAAAGCATATGTTCTCTCAGCTACACCCCTAGCCCCATGACACTAAAATTTCTTTTCTTTTCTTTATTTTAGGTACTGGGGATCGAACTTGGGTCCTTCCACTTGTGAGACAAGCAGCGGAACTACTGAGCTAAATCCCTGGTGACACTGAAATTTCTTTATGTGAGCAAAGTGCTCCCAAATTGAGCTACATCTCAGCCCTGAAATTGAATTTTTTGGTTTATTTTGAGACAGGGTGTCACTATATAGCCCAAGCCAGCCTTGAACTCGCTGAGTAATCCAGGGTTGCCTTGAATTTATAATCCTCCTGCCTCTGCCTCCAGGTGCTGAGATTTATAGGTATGGGCACCACACCTAGCTTGAAATTGAATTATTTTTTTTTTGGTACTGGGGATTGAAGTCAGAACCTTGTGCTTTCGGGGCAGGTGGCGGAACCACTGAGCTAAATCCCCAGCCCTGAAATTTAATTCTTTTTTTTTTTTTTTTTTGGTACCAGGGATCAAACTTGGGTCCTTGTGCTTGCGCAGCAGGCGGGGAAACCACTGAGCTAAATCCCCAGCTGAAATTTAATTCTTAAAAGGAGACGACGGTGTAGGAACTTCTAGAAGCTCTTCCAGGCTTTGCTCTCTCAAGGACTTCCTGACACAGAGGATTCTCAACTATTCCTGGTTGTCTTTACAGTGCAGAGGAAGGTTTCAGAGCAGGAC
Source organism: Heterocephalus glaber (assembly GCF_000247695.1). Next base: position 7,677,703 of record NW_004624804.1, on the reverse strand, counting down.
TGAGAATTGGGAAAGGAGAGGCCAGGATGGAGAACTGCCAGGAGCCTCAGGGCCACCAAGATGAAATGGGAACACAGGTTGGAGCTGGCTCTGGATAGTGAATCCTTAAAACTATCTGCATCTAGGGCTGGGGATTTAGCACAGTGGTTCCGGGGCCTGCCTCGCAAGCATAAGGTCCTGAGTTCGATCCCCAGTACCAAAAACAAAAACAAAACTATCTGCGTCTGTTATGTTCGAGAAAGTCTCTTTTGTGGAGACAGTTCATGGAGAGAGAATTCTAGTTTAAAGGCCTTGGATTCAGTGTGTGAAGCCATTGACTGCTTCCTTTGTTGTAAGAGAAGGAATGGGAAGAGTAGCAGGTAGGGATATGGGTCAGTAAGTTGGAATTTGATATCTTTCTACCTGAAGGCTGGAGTTTTCTTTATGAAGAATGAAGTTTTTCTGTGCACTGGAAGCAGGTGTTGTGGTAGGGAGATGGAAGGCAGCAGACATCTGAGGAAGGTGGAGAAAACAGCAGATGGTCTCAACAAAGAATGGAAACCAGTACTGAGAATGGAAAGTAAGGCTTGGGATGTTGCTCTGTGGAAGAACACTTGAACACTTGCCTAGCATGGCCAAGTCCCTGGTTGGTTCAATTCCCAACACCAGGCCAGGGATTTAGCTCAGTGGTTTCGCTGCCTGCTGTGCAAGTGCAAGGACCCGAGTTCGATCCCCGGAACCAAAAAAACAAAAAACAAACAAACAAACAAAATAAAATAAACAAATCTACATCCATCTGCTCAGTGGCGTGATTTTCTTTGTCAGTACTGAAGCTTAGGTGTCTGTAAATTTGGTAAAATATAGATTTTGTCTCTTTGTTGAGACTTCATGGGAATAATCATACAGAGGCCTAATAATTATAAAAGAAATTTAGCAAAGTCTTTCCAGCTCTTCCTCACAGCCAGACAGACATTTACCAAGCACACAGTGGTTTTCTGTTTCACATCTTCCTGCGGATTGAGTTGGTTTCCTCCCCCAAGCATCAATACCTGCACACTTTGCGCTGCAGTTGTCAGTGTCAAAGGGTAAAGAATGCCTGGTTTTTCTGTTTTCAGGAAAATTAGATTGAAACTCGGGCATGAGTGCCACAGTGCTCATCTATGTTATCACAAATAAAACGAGGCTGCTGTGGCAGGAATGTCTGGCCTTCCTCTCTGTGTGACAGGCAAGGTGGGAAACAATGCGTCTCTGCCTCCCCTTTTTTGTGTTGGGGATTAAACCCTGGGCTTCCTGCACAGTAAGAAGCATTTACCACTGAACTATCCCCAACTGGTATCCTCTTTCCTGACAGCCTCACCTGTTTCTTTGTCCTCTCGTGCACTGGGGGAAGAATGGAATGAGTTGGAGGGAGGTGAAGAAGTTTGCCTTGTAAACCTCTTGTAAAATGTCTCTTTCCAAATCAGTTCAAGCTGAGATATGGCCTGAATATCATGGTAAAAGATGTGCCATAGGTCGTAAAATCTAAGAGTCTTTCAGTCCATTCAATCTGTGTCCAACATTGTCACTCTAAAGGCCCCAAAGCACCACAACCACACAGGGGTAGAAGGGTTTTCTCAAAGTAACCAAGTTCCTAACTTGTTTTATTGTTTTTGAGACAGGGTATTGCTACGTAGTGCACGCTGCTCTCCACTCGCAGTCCTCCTTCCTTGGCCTCCCAACCAGTGTGATGATAGGCTCTGGACAAATCCAGGCCTGCACCACCATACCTGGCTATGCCAGGTTATATTTCAAGGTGCTCTTTGATGGTCTAGTGCTTATAATTTAGCGCTTTCACTGCTGTGGCCCAGGTTCGATTCCCAGTCAGGGAAGCCTTTCTTCTGGCTGTGGTTATAACTCAGTGGTAGAGCCGTGTCAAGGGTCTGTGGCACACAGAAATGGCCCCAGGTCCCAGTTGAGTGTCCATGTAGTCCTATTTTAAAGTGTCTCAGTGGAGAGAAACTATTTCTTGAATTTTTCAGGGCAGACATGGATGCTTTGAGTGGTTTTCATACACCTTACTCCATGCTTCTAAGCCACGTAAATCCAGGGCCACCCTCATAGTAACCACCGAAATAATAACTAAGAAAATAAATATGCTTAAACACAAAGCAAGTTGGAAATGCTTTAAATCCTATGTCCTGAAGTCAGGGCTGGAAAGGTAGGCTGGATTACCCACTAATGTGTGTTGCCTACTGTTGGCTTGGTTACTCTAGCTGTGAGGTAATATTTGTTTGTTTGCAGTACTCCAGGTCAAACTAAAAGCCTTTGGGCATGCTAGGCAAGCACTCCTCCTACCCAGCTACAAACCCAGCCCGAAAGAGATCATTTTAGATTACGGAAGGGTTCTTTCAGCCCTCTGGGCCCGGTAACATAAAGAACAAATCCAGTCAATGCATCAGCTGCTCTGGCTCATCTGCCTATCTGTAGGGTTATGTGGCCATGGCCTGTAAGACTGGGACCTAGAAATCCCCGAGAGGGCCCAGATTCCTGGTGCCCACCCATCCACCCACCTGCTAGACTCCCTAAGACTTTGTTTGAGTGTTTGAAGCCCCAGTCCCAGGCAGCAATAGCTCCTTTTGCAAGACACAAAAGAGGGAGCAGATTCTTTAGGCTTCATGTACCTCTTAGTCCCCCGCACGCAGTGCAAGAGCCTACGTGAGCTACTTGGGAGATGCTCCTTCCTCTTTCGAGTCAAGGCTGAACTCTTTTGTTTTCTTTTCTTTTCTTGTCCTCTTTTTTTTTTTTTCTAGTGCTGGAGGTGGACTCCAGGACCTGGTGCATACTAAGCACACAGTACCTCACCCCAGCCCAAGGCAGAATGGCTTAGGCTTAGGAAGATGGGTCACCTTGTCCTCCCCAAGACCCATTATCTGGTAAGATCAGGGGTCTCTAGCCTGGCTGTGTGATGAAAGAGGGACACAGTCCATGTCACAGAGAAGCTAGGACTCTGATGTAGGCCAGAGAGACTGAATACTACTTGGACATAAAGAAAGAGACCCAGTTGGATGTGGTGGCACATGCCTGTAACCTCAGTACCTCTGGGAGGCTGAGGCAGGAGGACTGCAAGTTCCAGTCTAGCCTAGGCAACTTAGTGAGACCCTGTCATAAAAAGAAAAACAATTTAAAAACGGGGGTGGGGGGAGAGGGAGAGGAAGAGGGAGACTGAAACTCTCAGAGAGACAGGTCCAAATTAGGTCCAAATTTGGTCCTAGTCACACCCTTGCTTTCCTGGTGTCAGGATTTTTTTTTTTTTTTTGGTACCAGGGATGGAACTCAGGACCTTGTGCATGCCAGGCAGGCACTGTGCCACTGAGATAAACCCTGGCCCAGGATTTTTTTTCCTGAGACAAGGTCTCCCAGTGTAGCTTAGTTCAGGCTGGCTTTGAACTCTTTATATAGTCCAGGCTGGCCTCGAACTTGTGATGATCCTCCTGCCTCTGCCACCAGAGTGGTGGGATTATAGGTGCACGCCACCATGCACAGCTGGTCAGGAGTTTTAGTTTTGTTTTTGGAACTGGAGTCTTGTCATGTTCAGGTTGGCCCCGAACTCCTGGGCTCAAGTGATCCTCCTGCCTGAGCCTCCTGAGTAGCTGGGATTATAGATGTGTGCTGCCTGCCTGGCCAGGAGTTACTTATCTTGCAAGAAGCCAACTTACATGGTCAACTCTCCATATCAATCATAGGTTCTGCATCTGTGGACTGAACCAATAGCAGATCAAAAATATTAGTGGAAAAAAGAATCACATCAGAACTCATCACACACAGACTTTTTTTTGGTCATAATTCCCTAAACAACACAGTACACTATAACAACAATTTACACAGCATATATATCATATTACATATAATAAGTAATCTAGAGACAGTTTAAATATGTGAGCGAATATGCGCAGGATATATGCAAATACACCATTGTACACAAGGGACTTGCGCATCCTTGGATTTCGGTGAAACCAGTTCTCCACGGATACTGAGGGACGGCTGCACTGACTGCTCTCTCTTCCATAATTCTTATCTCTCATTTGGGTCCTGCTCCATTTTTCATATACTATCTGGGATGGGAGGTAGGTCTCAAGAACACAGCAACACAATAGCACAGAACAAAAATGCCCTCTGATTTACCTCCAGCTTTACCACAGACTAACTCTGGAAAAATCCCTTCCCTTCTCAGATAAGCTGCAAAATGGTCTGGATCAGTGGTTTTCATGCTACATCCTGTGGGTTACCACAGCCTGAGGAGTTCTGCAGAGCCCCTGGAGAGCTGCAGTAGAAAGGGAGACTGGGCTGGCTGTCTCCCTCCCTGCACCCATCAGAGTAACTGCTGCATATCTGTTTTAATGAGGGTCTGTGAAGGAAGGGTCCTTAGGCTGTAACATGCACAAACCTCTGGAGCTGCTGACCAGAATGGTCCCTTCTAGTCTGAGATGCTTGGTCTTCCTTAGCCTAGCTCAAGTCATTCCTGCTTCAGGAAACCTTCTGTCACCTTTTCCTGGGTACTGAGCTCCAACAATAGTGCAGTGACCCATGCAATACCTGCCTGCGCGTGTAACCTGTTTCCCCAACCAGAAGGTGAGCTCATGAGGGTGGGTGTTTGATTCTCCTTCCACACTCAGGTTCCTTGTAAGACCATATGCTACTATTCAATGCTACCCAGTGTCATGAGCTCCTGCATGGGTAAAACCTCAAGACAGACTGTTGGGGAAGGAGAGCCAGGTTTCGGTCCACTGAGTGTCTCCCAGAGAGACCCATCCTTAAAAAACTGGGACCTGATTTGGGGAGCAGCTTCAGGCTCACTCCCCAAAAGGGCAGGTCTGGGCTGCTGCCTTCACTGGAGTCTGCTCAGCCTGTCCACCCTCAGGACCTCTCCACACTTCATTGCCACGGAAGAGGCACAGACCCTGGTACTGGAGAGTCAGACCAGCCCCGCTGCCCCATGGTGGGTAGGCATCTCTGAGGGTTCCAGAGGAAAGCACAGGGGAGACAGAAAGGAACTCTGGGATTGGCTCAGAGTACAGCTTTCTCTGGAGACAGAGGTTCAAAGGGGAGGCAGGATTTACAAAGAGACAACCAAGTAGGCAGGTTGGAGGAGGGTGCGAGAAGCAAAGGATCAAGGCAGCCAGGTCCCAGTGTTCCTGAAGCAGGTAGCCAGGAGAACTTGGAATGTTGGTGGCAGAATGAACCAGGAAACTGCTCTGCCTTTGACAGGCAACATGACTTTGGATATATCAACCAGTCTTAGTCTCAATGTCTTTACCTGCAAATTGGGGGTAAAAGAAACTGACCAACCGCAGGCCACCCTGTAGTGAAGTAGTGAGAGTCTGAGGAGACCAACAGGTGCATGGATGGAAAGGATGAGTACTGTTTAACAGGGGAGAGCACTGGAGCCTGCTTCCAAAGAGGGATCTTGCACTTTGGGGATGCTTTGAGGTTGACCATTCACCTTCTCCTGCTTCACTCCCAGCAGCCATCTCTGCCAGGCTTGAACACAGTGATCAGTGAGCCACTGATCTGACTCACTGGTCAGATCAGTGAGTGTGAGCGGAACAGGGCCATTCAGGACAGAGGCTCCAGCCCACTTCTGGCCCAGAGATCCTCCCTGAAGAGTGAGAAACCATCCTGATGAACTCATTGAGAGGGGTGACCTAGGAAGCTGTGGAGGTCCCAAGGGCTCTTCCGGTCAGTGAGGTACCCCAGCAGGGTCCCTCCACAGGGTACCTTACACTCACTGAACTCGCCAGGTGTGTGGGTGTCAGGTCAGCCTCCCTGATGCCTGGAGCTGCACATCTGGCCTTCCCCCTTTCCAGAGGAGGAGTCCTTGTAGGCACCGTGCGGGGAGTGAGCCCTGGTACTTCTTCCAAAGGCTCTCCCCACTGAATCCTCCAGATGTAGAGGGTAAGTAGCAGACAGATCAAGGCTGGAACTTTTGGCAGGGTTTTTAATTCACAGTTGGAAGGTGGGACTTCTCCATGTTGATTTGGGGAAATGCCTTCAGGCTCAGCCGGTGTTGCCCCTGCCTCATCATCACTGACAGGGTTCTGCACCCAGGTCTGGACTCCCTCAGCTACTGTAGCCTGAGGTGTGGGTGCTGGGCCTGCGGAGCCAAACATCAGGCAGATCTGGCTGGCTGTTGGGCAGTACCACGGGGCTACCATCTCCTGGGCCCCCGCGGCCCTTCCAGGAGGAGGTGCTCTGGTGGGAGTTGGGCAGTGTTGGGTCATACACGGTTTCCTTCAGTGCCAGCCATAGGGTGTCACGCTTCCCATTCAGCTGGCCCAGCTCAGGTGCTGGCTTCCTGATGTCATCCAGGTTTTCTGGGGAGGTGCCCATGGAATCTGGTACACGTGTGCTGGGCTCAGAGGTGCTTAGGGAGGTGTCATCGGAGATGCTGAGTCCCTCCAGGGTGCTGGCTGAGGGGCAGAGGCCATCAGGAAGCTCTTCAGCCTTGGGCTTGGGGGAGTGGGCTGGAGCTTCTGGCGAGGCCTGCAGGGGCTCGTCCTCCTGTCCTTGGGAGTTCTGCCTGACCCAGGTTTTGGGGCTGGGCCCAGCCTGCTTATAGGGGGAGGAGGTCTGCAGGGCTGGGCACTGGCTGAAGACTGCCTGGTGATCCAGGAGCAGATCCTTTGGGGACGAAGGGGCAACTGGGGGCCGAGCACAGCAGTTACCATCATGCAGCTGCAGATCCTCCGAGAGGACTGAGGGCCGGTGGGACAGCTTGCTGGTGGCTGTGCTGGTGTCAAAGCTGGGGCTCCGGTGCCGTGCCAGAGGCTGAAGCTCGTAATGCTCTGAGCAGGACCCAGGAGCCACTGGCCCCGACCGTGCCTTCTCCTCCTCAGGGTCCTCAGTTCCAGCGTCCCATGGCAGGTGGGCACAGGGCCAGAGGATCTGTCCACAGTTCTTCTCTGGCCCAAAGAAACAGCACAGAGACTGGAAGAAGAAGCTGGCAAAGCCACAGCTGACGAACTTGACCATCATGAGTATGATGCCCAGCTTTCGATAGAGCAGCACCGTTGCTGGAAGCATGAGTACACCAGATGCAAACAGGGCTGCCGTCCCCACTGCTGTGGCACGGCTGGTCTGGCGCAGTGAGAAGGCCACACGGCTCAGGCGATCTGGGTGTGGGCACAGGTGGTAGGAGATGCAGTAATTGATGGTGAAGTCCACAGAGAGGCCCACTGAGGCAGAGAGAAAGAGGGCCTCGGCAGTGTTGAGCTGCCACTCAAGCAGAACAAGGAGTCCCGCGGTGAGCAGCACGGTGCCGGCCACAGCTGCCACGGAGAACAGGCTGAGGGGGACGTTCCAGGTGCCCAGAAGCAGTGTGGCAAAGGCCAGAGCCAGAGCCAGGCCCAGCACCACAGCAGGCTCAGTGCTCAGGCTGTGCTGCAGGCTGTACAGCTCCAGATGGCTGGTGAACCACCCGCGGCGAAGGCCTGGAGGTGCCCTGCCCAGCTCAGATGCCAGCCAGCGACTGACCTCGGTGTAGAAGTGGTGGACCTGGCCATAGTCAGGGCTGTAGGGGAAGTTGGTCTGGAACTGCAGGACCAGCGCGGCCAGGTTGCCGTGGGCATTAAAGCGGAGTCCCAGGTCACGGGTGCCATCAAGGCCTTGCTCCAGGGCCATCATCTTGAGGCAGTGTAGGAAAAGCTCTGGCGCCCAGGGGAAGTCGGGCTGGCCGCAGCACAGGTCAGGCCCTATGCGGGCGCAAGCTGGCCTCTCCATCCACTGCTGCAAGGCCTCCACGAAGCACAGCGTGGGCCAGCCCTGCGGCTGCGAACCAAAGAAGCTCTGATTGCGGGCTCCGTGGCACAGGGACAGCAGCCACTGCTGGGCTTCGGGGCTGCTGGGCATGAAATCGGGGTCGCTCACCAGGGAGCTGTTGCTGCGCGGGTCCAGCGGGTCACTTGTGTCCACTGGCAGCACCCCCCACACCAGGACCACTGGCAACTGGCCGCCCTCGTCCGCAGGCAGCTGCTCGAACAGGAACTGCTGGCGGTACTCGGCATCGAAGCGCTCGAACGGGTGGCTGGGCCGGAAGACCTGGCCGCCGGCAGGGAGCAGGATGGGCAGCTGCAGGCGCGGGCTGACGCCGCCGATGTAGGCGCCCCCTGCCGCCAGCGCGGCGAACCAGCAGATCCAGATGTAGCGGAACTTGATGACGCCACAAGGCAGCAGGCGCTGGAAGAGCAAGCGCGAGAGGATGGCGGCAGCCCTGCGGAAGCCGCGCAGCCTCCGGTGCACCGCCAGCAGCAGCCGCCAGGGGTCGCTGCCACCGCGGGGGCCCTGAGCCAGGGGGACGCAGCCCCGCGCCAGGTAGCGCTCCTGCAGCACGGCAGAGGCAGGCAGCCAGGCCAGCGTGATCGCCATATGCACCAGCACGGCCGTGCCCATGAAGAGCGCGAAGCAGCGGACCGTGGGCAGGCGGCTCAGGTAGCTGCCATAGAAGGCGGCGCCAGTGGTGAGGCCGGATACCAGCACCAGGTAGCCGAAGTGGTGCATGGTGCGGGCCACGCGCTGTGCCAGCCCCCCGGAGGGCACCTGGCTCTTGCTGAGGCGCCACAGGTCAAAAAAGATGAGGGTGTGGTTGACGCAGACGCTGCTGAGCAGGACCACGGCTGCCAGGTTGACGAAGGGGAAGTAGGCCATGCGGAAGGCCACGTGGTAGAGAAAGAAGGCCACCAGGAGAGAGCCCAGCACGCCCACCAGCACCATAACGGTGATGAAGAGCGAGCGCAGATACAGAGTGATGCTGAAGAAGATGGCAGCCAGCGCCAGCAGTGGGTACATCGTGTCCAGGGCCAGGTAGTGCTTCAGCAGCTCCTGCTTGATGCCCAGGTCCATGCCGCTGATGGACGTGTAGTTGTCAGAGACCAGCTGGGGTTCAGCCAGGCCATCCAGGTAGATGTCCATCATAGAGGCCCCCTTCAGGGTGGGCAGGAAGAGCAGGCTGAACTTGAGGGAGGGCACCTGGTAGTCGGCAGTCTGGGGACTCAGAAAGTCCCTGTCTAGCATAAAATGCAGGAGTTGGTAGATGGCACTGCTCCGGGAGCACTTGGTGGGAACCTGGGCGCAGTGTGGAGACTTGTCCTGCCCGGATCCCAGACAAGAGGGCACCAGGACACCGCGATGGTAGTAGGGGGCACAGGCCCGCAGCAGGGCCAGCACGCGGGCTGCATCCCCGGGGGTGGTATCCAGGCAGGAGGAGCGGTTGGAGAGCACAGCCAGGTAGTTGCCCAGGGACCAGCTGGGGCAGCACTCGTTGGTTGCTGTACGCTGGCACAGAGTTCCAAAGTGGGCATGGGTGCGGATCTGTAGGGCACATGACAGGATAGAGCTCAGGGCCAGTCCAGAGGCCCAGGTATCTCCAGCCCTGTACTGGACCTGCTCACCTCCTTTTGGGCTGTGGGGCAAGGACTAAGAAGTATCTCGACAGCCCAATAGAACTGGCTGGTCTCAGCACTGGCCGTGGCTTCCAGTCCAGCTGCCAGCAGCTATATCATGGCTCTGCCAAAAAGGAGCCTCAGAAATACTGCCCAAGGTCTCAGCCTGAGAGGCCCTGGCCTAGGCCCCTATAGGTCATGCACCCTAGTTGTGCACTGCCTGAGATAGAAGTGGGAGTGGAAGTGGAGCTGACAGCCATGGAACAGTGCCAAGAGGCCGGGGAGCTGGAAGCAAGCGATGGAAAAAGGAGAGGCCAGAACACTCTAGGATCAGGGTCACTGCTGAACCTCAGGCCCCAACTCTCTTCTGGGCTGCTTAGAGCCTCTTAGGGCCAGGGCTGCTCCTTTCTCAGGCTTTCTAAGTCCTCTCCTCTCCCACCTTGCTGTTGACACCACAACTGCTGGTGCCTGGGAGTTGGAGGGCTTGCTCTGACTGTTGTGTGGTCTGAGATCATGGTGACAACAATGGTAATGTTTATTGAACAATCACTACCGTCAGTCAGTATACTGTATTTTCCAGTATTTTACCTTGTTTGATTGTCACAACATCCCTATGAAAGAGGTACTGTTATTATCCCTGTTGAACACATATGGGAGCTGGGAGTATAGCTCAGTGGTAGACTGCATGCTTAGCACAAATGAGGCCCTGAGTTTAATCTCCAGCACCATAAACACAAAACAATCATATCCGAATACTAAGGCACTGAGAGGTTAAGAAGTCACGCAGGAAGGAAACCTTAGAGCTAGTCTTGAATTCAGGCTTCTGACTCCAGAACACTTTTTTTTTTTGACATAAGGCTTTGCTATGTAGTCCAGGCTAAACTTGGCCTTGAACTCATTATGCAGCTGAGGCTGGCCTCGAACTCACAAGTCTTCTGCCTTAGCTTCCTGAGTGCTGGGATTACAGGTGTGCACCACCACACATGTTTCTCCAGAACACCTCTTCTTTTTCTTCTTCTTCCTCACCTCCTCCTCCTCCTTGTCCTCCTCCTCCTCCTCCTCCTTCGGCACTGACGATTGAATCCAGGGCCTCTGCACTGAGCTACATGCCCAGCCCTTTTTGTCTTTTATTTTGAGAAAGGGTTTAAGTCTTTAGTCACCCAAGCTGGGTTTAAACTTTTGATCCTTCTGTGTGAGAGTGCTGGGATTACAGGATCTAGAACACATACTCAGATATCCTGGTGTACTGGGGAGGTAGGGTAGGATTGCAACTACTGAGTGTTTTTCATATTGTTTGTAGCACTAACCCTTTCTACAGATGTTATTGGAGATGGTTTTCCAGTTAGCACAATCGGAGGGTTGCTGAGGGCTGACCCTTGAAGCTCAGTTTTAGCTCCCAGGGCCAGGGCCTCCTCAACAGCTTTTGAGGCCCTTTATTCAGGAGCTTTTTTTTTTTTTTTTTTTTTTTTTAATAAACTGTTGGTACTGGAGATTGAATCCAGGGCATCACACATTCTTGGCAAGTACCCTAGCACTGAGCTACATCCCCAGCCTTCTCTATTTTTGTTTTGTAATTTTTATTTTGAGACAAGGTCTTGCTAAATTGCCCAGGCTGGCCTCAGATTTGCAATCCTGTCTCAGTCTCTGGAGTAAATGGAATTACCAATGTGCACCACCACACCCAGCTTCCAGGACCTTTTGAAAATCTCCAGATTCCGCTCCGGCTCTCTTATAGTCTAGCTTTTCTAAAAACAGCTGACTTTTCTCCTATCCTAACCTAGAGCCTCCTAGCAGGACTAGAATACTTTTCCAAGCAGGAATGGTCTTCCCTGGTCTACCCTGGAGTCCTGACTACCGCCAAGTAGCTGTGTGGCTTGGGACTATATTTCCTTGAGATCAGGTCCTGGGTGTCCTTTTTCCCCCCAGTCTTCCAGTACCTCCCCAGCCAGCTCACCTGCTCCTGTTCTATCCGGCACATGGAATGGATGGCATTCAGGTTCCATAGGCTGCCCCCCGAGGTGGACACGAACACCAGCTTTGCGTAGCTTTTCTCTGCAATACACCCCCTTGGAACTCAGCCTTTTGGCCTCAGGTCCTGGGCCCACCGAAGAGATGATGCTTACCTGGGATCTCTGAGAGTCAGATTCCCAGGAGCACGTTCCTGCCTCTGTGTCCCACCCGCTCCCAGCTTGACCTTGCCTGGCTAGACCCCTAAGCCCCGCTTCCTCCCCCAGCTGTGACCCAGCCTCCTTGGCTTGAATGTGGCTGGCTGGCTGCCTTCTCTTTCTGTCTGCCCATCCGATGTGTAGGGCGGGGACCATCGCGGAGGCCAGGACTGATCGGGGTGCAGCTTACCAGGGGCGCCACAGAGGAAGCTATCCTGCCTTTTGTCTTCCACGGGCTCCACCATCCTGCGTGCCCGGACCAGGCTGTCCTGGGCCCTGCCCCAGGCTGCGGGGCTCAGAGTGCCAAAGGAGTTCGAGCTGCGGTAGAGAGGGTATCAGTCCTGGGTACCCATAGGATGAGTCCTGCAGGCCCCTCTGACCTGCCTTTGGAGGTCACTCAACGCCCCCTCCCCCAGAAAGCTTGTTCTTTCTCCCTTTCCCACCCTCAGTAGAAAGATGGGAACCTGTTACCTGTTTGGCTCGAGGTCTGGGGAAAGGGAAAGCAGCTTCTTGGGGCCTGTGAGGGCCTGCAGTGCTTTCCAGACCTCTAGCTTCCGCCCGATGTCTGTGTCCCGAGGCTCAAAGCCCTACGTGGAGGAGGGCAGAGAAGGCAGGTGGGAAGAGGAGGAGTTCTCCACTGGGGCCATGCCCAGTGCTGCCTCTTTGTCCCCTGCCTAAATTGTGGGTGTGGCCTCTAGACCATCTCTGCAACTCTTTGGAGGTCAGGAGCCCACTATTGCTACAGTACCCCAGGCTGGGCCAGCTCTGCCCCTGACTGAGCTGCAGTGGCCAGGCCTGGGGACCCCTCCTCCCCTCAGCCTCTTACCAGTAAAGGGTTGGAGAAGTCAGGCAGCTGGCTCCCCAGCAGTCCAGCCAGGGTGCAGAGGAGGAAGACAGCCAGACACACAAGCAGCACGGCCACCGGCCACTCAGCAATCAGCTGGGAGAAGCTGGGGAAGAAGAAGGGAGCTGTGAGTTGGTGTCAGTGTGCTGCGGGGGCTAGGGTGCTTGGGGGCCACCAAGAGGGGGGTAGATCAGAGACTACATGGAGCAGCCAGCTTAGGAGTCCTGCCGAGGCCCTGGCCTACCTCTTTGGCATCCGGAAGGCCCGTTCCTGCCTGTGGAAGAGAAGAAAAGACATCTGCTTGCCAGAGTCCTCTTGTGGGGTGCGTGCATGTGTGTGTGGACGTGGGGGCGGGGTGGGTGAGGGATAAAGGGTAAGAACACTTTTAGAGCTCCCTGCTCCCAAATTCCATCTCTCTTCTTAGCCTATGCAGAAGAGGCTCCTTGTCGTCTCCTCCAGAAGAGGCAGGGAACATCCATGCTGCCTCCTAAGAAAGGTGTTTGAAGCCCCAGGAGTCTGCCCGCTTTTAAACCCCATCCTACCTTCCAGGAGCAGCTGGCAGGAAGCAGACCACCTTACCTGACGCTGACCACATGACGCTGCATAGAAGGTGGCTTCCAGACCCCGTCATGCTGGGAGGAGGCCGGAGAAGGACTTCGATTGGAGCTGTGGGAGCACAAAGCTGCCTGGGCTCCAGTCCCTAGTAACGAGCTGCCTTCTTGGTATTCTTGCGGTGCTCCTCGAGGATAGGCAAAATGGCCTGGGGCTAAAGGCCCGGATGGATCTAGAGCCTGGAGCGTGGAAGTTGGTGCAGGTCCTGAAGAGCCAGAAGGGTCCTCCAGGGGGCAGCTGTGGAGGGAGCAGCTTCTTTCTGGGCTCGCCTCAGGGGCCATGGCCTTGGTCTGGGGCCTGGGAGAGAGCAGCAGGAAAGACAGTGGAGATGGTGTGGTCACATGACACAATTGTCCAGTAGGGCTGGAGAAGGAGGCAGGCCCTAGGACCATTTATTATGAGTCCTGGGGGAGAGGTGAGGCGGGGAGGGCCTGGATCTAAATCCCCAGCCTGCGTCTTGGGATTCATGCTCTTATCCACTGGTCCATCCATGTGCTCTGCAAATGTCATTGGTAGCTGCCATGTGCTGGACACTGTGCCTGACAGCAAACGGGCTTTTACACACACAGTCTTATGCAACCCTTATAAAAACCCCACCAGGGAATTATTTCCTTGATTTATAGATGTGGAAACAGGTTGAGTGAGAGGGGAAGATCTGGACCTTGAACCCTGTACTTCTGACCTGTAGCTAAGCATTTTTTTCTGCTACAATTGGCTGTTCATTTTCTTATTTATTTATTTATTTATTTTTGGTACTGGGGATCGAACTTGGGACCTTGTGCTTGTGAGACAGGAGGCAGAACCACTGAGCTAAATCCCTGGCGCTGTTTTGTTTTATTTTTGCAGTACTGGGGATTGAACCCAGGGTCTTTGCACTGGGCTGTAGCCCCGATCCTTTTCATTTATTTTAAGACACAGTTTTACTAAGCTGCTAAACTGTCCAGGCTGGGCTTGAATTTGTCATCCTCCTGCCTCCGCCTGCCAGAGTACTGGGATTATAGGCAAGCACCACTGTGCATGGCCTGTTCGTTCTCTTAACAGACATCATTAAGCACCTGCTGCACTTTTGTTCCCATCCTAGAGCTTTTGGTTATTCTCTTCCCTCTGCCTGGTTGCTCCTCCCCCAGATAATTGCCTGGGCTATGTGACTGTGTTTGTGTGTGTGTGTGTGTGTGTGTGTGTTAATTTTTTTTAACTCTGATTTCCATTCAGCTATGACTTCTCAGAGAAGCCTTTCCTGACTCCAATCACCCACCAACTCTCTGTTCTGTTACCCTGCTTGATGTTCCTTCATAGCATTGCTACAACTGGATAATAAAGCATACAGCTGTGTTTCTTGCCTGTCTCTCCTGTAGAACGGGGTGGGGTGCCTGGGAAAGCAGAAGGGGCCTAGGTGTCTGCTGAGCAAATGCACAGTGCCAGGCTGCCACAAAGAGTGATCCCAGGGTGAGCAGACCCAGCACTTGCCCTGCAGCACTTGCTGTAGCTGGGAGATGTGGGTGATCTGAGATGTTGGTTTGTTGAGAAAGGAAAACCCTGTCATGGGCCATGTGTGGAGAAGATGTGCTTTGCAGGGGTGTGTGCAGGAAGGGGCCCAGATAGAGTGCTCTCCCAGAACTCCCTCTCAGGGCAACACCCTGCATGGTCCTAGACCTGATCTTGGGCCCAGTCCAGTCCCACCCCATGGGCAGGAAAAGATGACCAAGAACACTGCCAAGGCTGGTCACCTGGCAGAGCCCTGTCCTTGTGGCTCACCCAGCCCTTCAGAGCTGGCATGGCCCCTGTGGGAGACCCAGGTTGATGCAGAGCCAGCCCTGGCTCTGAGTCCTGCCTGCTGAACTCCAGAGGGCCATGGGCCACAGAGGCAGGCCGACATTATCCACAGAGGCTGTTTTGCCCTCAGAGGAGGTAGAGGAGCTGGCTAGAATAGGCAGACTCTGTGTCTTTTTCCAGATGGTGGCCAGCTGGCCCAGGCGTTTGGGAAAGAGTGACCTTCATGTTGAGAGTAAAATTGGGGAGCAGTAAGGGAGTTCCTGGCTCTGTCACCTTTTAGCACCTTTTAGACCTCAGGAAAGACTAATGATTTTGGATCAGTGGCATCCTTGTCTGTTGCAGATATGATGAAAATGTCCACCAATTGGAGTTTTGTTGTTGTTTGTTTTTAATTTTTTTTTTTTAAGACAGGGTCTCTTGGGCCAGGGATTTAGCTCAGTGGTTTTGCCGCTTGCTGCACAAGCGCAAGGACCTGAGTTTGATCCCAGTACCAAAAAAAAAAAAAAAAAAATTGCCGCTTGCTGCACAAGCGCAAGGACCTGAGTTTGATCCCAGTACAAAAAAAAAAAAAAAAAAAAGACAAGGTCTCTTGCTATGCAGTTCAGGTTGACCTTAAACTCACTATGTAGCCCAGGCTGGCCTTGAACTCATGGGGATCCTCCTGCCTCAGCCTCCCAAGTGCTAGGATCATAGGGGTGTGCCACTGTTATTGGTTTTTGAGGCAGGATCTTGCTATGTAATCCAGGCTGGCCTTGAACTCACTATATAGCCCAGGCTGGCCTTGGACTTGCTGTGGTCCTCCTGCCTCAGGCTCCTGAGTGCTGAGATTACAGGTGTGCACCACTGCACCCTGGCCCACCTCTTAGTTTTTATTTGTTGTTTCTTCCCTCTCCCTCTCCCTCTATCTCTCTCTCTGTACTGGGAATTGAACTCAGGCAGTACTACATTCTCAACCCTCTATATTCTTTTAACTTTGAGATAGGATCTTGCTAAATTTTCCAGGCTGACCTTGAACTTGTGATCCTCCTGCCTCAGCCTCCTGAGAGCTGGGATCACAGGCATGTGGCATCAGGCCAGACTCACCTCTCGGTTTTGCTATGTGAATTAACTGATGTAACATATGTGAGGTGCCTGGCATGGGGCTTGCCATGTGGGAGACACATTTCCTTTCCTCTCTTATTTACACTCACTACTACAGGAAGCATGTGCTTTAAAAAGTGTATTTGTATTCACCGTTTGTCCTCTTCGGGGACCTCAGGTAATAGCTCCAAAACCTTCCACCTTGAGACTCTGACTACATAGTTATAAGTACTTTTGTCATCTAAAAGCTGCATTGAAATTTGATCTCATTTAAATACTTATTTTTTTTACTAACTGACCATTTAGAAAATTAGGAATTAGACCAAATTTGTTCTAAAGCCAGACCTCAGATAACTCCATAAAGTTAATGACCTAAGTGACCAGTGTTCTGACAGCTGAAAGACACTGCAGGCCACTTTCCATGGGCTGAAGAGAAGCTGGGCGAGGGGCCTGGTTATGTATAGAAGTGAGGATGTCTACTTCTTTAAGGGTGTTGATTCTGTAGCTCCTTTTCTGGAGCAGGTGTCATGTGCTAAGCACTGCGCTCAGTCTGAGTGGGTCCTGAAGGCATGACAAAGATCTATCAGCCATGGTTGGCTGGGGCAGCCTGGGTGGAGAGGAGGGGCCTACTGCAGCCATTCCATTGGAGTTCTTAGAGCACCAAGCACTGGGCTTAGGAGCCAGCTCTTAGGAGCCAGGCCCCTACTTGAGGTGTCAGTGGCATCAGGGGAGGCCAGCACACAAGGGGTGCCAGAGGAAAGTGGGAGCCCCTCCCTGCTAACCCTCCTGAGCTTCTGCCCTGCCTTAATTGGTTCCTGTTCAAAGGGCTTCGGCGAGCTGGGAGCTGGGCACGGTGGCACATGCCTATAATCCAGCACTCAGGAGGCTAAGGCAGGAGGATCAGCACAAATTCAAGGCCAGCCTGGGCTACAGAGTGAGGTCAAGGCCAGCCTGAACTACATAGCAAGACCCTGTCTCAGAAAACAAACAAACATAAATATATAAATAAAAGGATTTGGCTTCCCTCATTGGTTTGGTTCTGTCAGGGTCTCCCTGGCCTCACTCCTTCCCTTCAGCCCCTTCTGTTCCTCTCCAGGGACCCAGAACTGGATTTTCCCCAGCTCACCTTTCCTGCCTTTCCCAGTGTGGCAGAATTTGATGACTCCTCCCATCCTGACTGTTGTAAAGCTGGGCCTTTGTCTCAATTCTCCCAATGAAAAGAGCCAAACTGCACTTTTTTCAGAAATAAAATCTTTTTTTCTGCCAGTCCCATACTGCCCTCTGCTCTCAGGAGATCTGGTAATCACAGGAGTTAAGCTTTGCAGTCCTGGGTTCCCCAGGGGGTTTCGTTCTCTCGACTGCTCAGTTTTATGACCCTGCTGGGACGAGTGACTTCCTAGGATGCCTGACTGGCCTGCTGGCCTGTAAGTGACACAGGCAGGCAGGCAAGGAGGAGGATGGAAAGTGGTGACCCTAGGCTCACTTTGGAGGCCAACTCCCTGCAATCAGGGCCTGGCTGACAGGGTGGCAGACACAAAGCCCCAGCTTGGGACTCCCAGAGGGGGAGATGTGTATGTATATTAACCCTGTCTTCCCCAGCCCACAGATCACAGTCATCTGGACATTCGTGTGATCCCACAGAGTGGCCAGGACAGATGAGGGACAGCTCCCATCATTAGAAAAATAAAGAGGTAGTTTTAAAAACACAGAATTAACTGTTTTATCTGAGTGTGGTGGCACATGCCAATAATCCCAGCACTATGGGAGGGTGAGGCAGGAGGATCCCAAGTTTGAACCCAGTCTGGGCAATATAGTAGCTTAGTGAGACCCTGTTTTAAAGTTAAAAAAAAAAAAAGGGCCAGGGATGTAGCTCAGTGGCACAGTGCCTACCTGGCAAGTGGGAGGTCCTAAGTTTGATTCCCAGTACCAAAAAAATAGAAAAATAAAAAAAACTAGGACTAGAGGTCCCATTTGACCCAACTATTCCCCTGCTGGGTATCTTCTCAAAGGAATTAAAAGAATCATACCACAGCAATATATATGCACCCATGTTTATAATGGCTCAGTTTAGGGCCGGGGATTTAGCTCAGTGGTTCCGCTGCCATCCCAAGTTCGATCCCTGGTACCAAAAAAAAAAAAAAAGTTACTTGAAGTTATAATGGCTCAGTTTATAATAGCTAAAACATGGAAACAGCCCAATTACCCATCAACTGGAGACTAGATAAAGAAGATTTTTGGGTTTTTTAAAATATAAAATGGAGTACTACTAAGCCATAAAGAATGAGAAATTAGAGACATTTACAGCTAAATGGATGCACATTGAGCCGATACTCTTAAGTGAAATAAATAGGACACATGTGTAAATACCAAATAGTTTCTCTGGTGTGAGAAACTGAGAGTGTAAGTGAGGATCAAAATGTATAATAGGTAATGTGAAATAGGAAGAAGAGGTCCAAAGGGGAAGGGGAAGAAAAAATAAAAGGGCTGGGCTAGGGCTCAATACTGGAAAAAAAAAAGGATTAACCATTTCAAATTTTTCTCTAGTCAGTGCACTTGGACAGGATGGTGAAGTGGTTGGCTACGATGGTGTGTGCCTGTAATTCCAGCTACTTGGGAGGCTGAGACAAGAGTACTGTGTGATCTCAGGAGTTCCAGGCCAGCCTGGGCAACAAAGCAAGACTCTAACTCAAGAAATAAAATAAAATTGGGGTGGGAGTAGACTGGAGGTGTAGCTCTGTGGTAGACTTCATGTGCTTTATATGCAGGGGCCTGGATTCAATCCCCAGTACAAGAAAAAAAAAGACTGTTTCTCTTTTCTCCCTCCCCCCTTTCTCTCTCTGTTTCTGTTGCCTTATTTACTGGGTATATATTCCCAGAGTGCTGCTTAGCTCAGCAGGAGCATATCTGTAATTCTTTTTTTCTTTTTGTTTTTGGTACCGGGGATCGAACTCAGGACCTTGCACTTTTGAGGCAGGCACAGTGCCACTGAGCTAAATCCCTGGCCCATATCTGTATTTCTTGAATTGAACTGAACCATGTTGCTAAGCCTGCATAATATCTGTGGTCTTTGGAGGGAAGGGCAGAGAGAGGCCAGAGTTCCCCAGGGAATTGCTAGACCAGAACAAGTGGTTCCTGTGCCCAGGGGAAATGAGTAGACCAGACAGGGCTGATCCTTGGCAAGATACGCCAGACAGAAAATGACTCCCAGTTCCTTCTACAGATGCCCCTGACTCTGGGCCCCTACCGTGCCCTCTCTTTTTCTGGTTAGGCTGTAGTTTCAGTTTGGCACTTGGTGTGGGGAACATACCCATCATGTCTCTTACCCTCTTGAATAAGAAGGTTCTGTGCTTTTCAGACTGGTGTATTAACAATGGATGGAAGAAAACATTTGTTTGTACTTGTGGGTCTTTCTCTTCCCTCTGAGGTACAAAATGTACATTTTAATTGAGGAGATCTGGAGATAATGTGCCCATGTCTGCTTTTTTGCTCAAAAGAATGACTTTTCTTTCAGTTCAGTTTCAGAGAGGCAGTGTTGTGTCAGGGGAGAGATTCTAGGGGGAGTAGAGCCAGGCGCACACAGAAATTGCGCCATCTTGCTACCTGGCTGGGCTGTTCGTCACACATATGGTGGAAGGAGAGGACAGGCACCCAGATCTGGAGAGGGGCCCTCAGGAGGAAGGTGTCTTCCCTGTCCAACCAGCCTGAGGCTCTTTCAAGGGTCGTCCAGACCTCTGCCTGAGCCTCAGAGCCTGCCTACGACAGCAGCTCCAGTGAGTGCCAGTGGCTGCCACACTCAGGGACTCAAATCAATACATGCACACCCGGTACCATGCAGGGCAGGCAAGCAAACGATGGTGATGGGCAGGCAAGCAATGATAGTGATGGACAAAGACAGCCCTGATGTAGCTGCTGAATGTCTGCGCCTCCCCGCCCAGGACACCCGCCTTGGTCCGTGCACATCCCCGTGCACAGTGACACGCTGCTGGCCCAGACTGACGTCGCTGCAGTCTGGGGCCTTCTGCGAAGACGAAGAGGCAAGGCTTACAGAGAGGGGCTCGTGAGGTCCGGGGAAGGGGAAAACCGCAGTCTTAGAGGAAAGGTAGGAACAGGGGTGGGGCAGGTCCCCAGACCAGGAGGGCGACGGGGTGGGGGTGGGGGGCTGACACTAGGGGGTGTCAGGGAGCAAGAAAATTACCTTGGCAGGATGAGGGCGTACTGACCACCCCTGCCCCCCGCCCCGGGAAGGGGGTCTGGAAGAGGATGGGAATGAATGGGATGACAGATGGCGACCACTGAGGATACCTGGAGCAGGGGTGCTGAGAAGATCTTCGAACCGGCTCTGCGGTGAGGTCCTCCCTACCTGTCTGGGGAGCTGCTGTTTAGGCCTAAAAGATTACCCTTGGGCCGCAGCTCCCCTTTCGGACGTGGGCTAGAAGACGGATTGCTACAGCAGCTGCGGCTACTACCACCGTCCATCCCCGTGGGCGGCGCCGCTGTCCGAGCTCTAGTGCTGAAGCAGCGGCAGCGGCGAGCTCGTGCGCATGCGTCAGAGCCTGCCTCCTGTCGCTGGGCGGGGCCGACGGGAAGCTCAGCCAATGAGAGCGAGGCCGTCTTGGGCGGGGCCCAAAGCTTCCCGCGGCGCCGTCGCACTGGGCTGGGGGCTCGCTGTCTGTATGGCTGCGGGTGTGGGCCGCGGAGGGGGGGGGGAAGCTGGGCGTTCTGGCTCCCGCAATTCTCTCGGCTTCTCTTGGCGTTCTCCTCTCCTCCTCAGGGGTGTTGGGCATCTGTTCCAGATGGGTCTTCCTGTCCGTTTGTCCTGGGTCTGCGCCGGTCCTTGGTGGAGCCGCCGTTCGGTTATTGAAGTGCGCAATAAGGGGAGGAGGGAGGGAGACTAGGACGCGCGGAGGAAGGCCCGGCCCACGTCCTCCTCCCACCCCAGCCTGGGCGGGACCTGCCTGCCACCACGCACTGCGGGACAGCTGCTGGCTCTCCCTTCAGCGAACAGCTGTGAGGGCGAGGCCAGCAGAGAGCTTCGGGAGGGACGGGCTCAGACAGGCTGGCTAGAGGGCTACAGGGAACTGGAATAAATATCAGCCTTGTGAGAAGCCTGGGGGCTGGGAGTGGAGTGTGCCAGATGAGAGATTTGGATGGGCAGAAAGCAGGCTTTTTGGACCTGGCTGCGCAGGCATGGAGGTGCCTTGGCTGAAAATATGTGATTGGGGAGTCAGAACCAAGAAGGTTTGGACTGTAGATATCCGTTCAGTGTATGGCAGTACCCGTCTATGCAAGGCGTAGTTCATAGGGATGAGGTCGGGAAACCCAGTGGCATAGCAGTGCGCTGAGTAGCTTACAGTTTGGTTTGAAAAGATAAAGAGCCAGGCTATAAACTGGTGCCACCTGGAGAGGGTGTGATCAGGCTCTTGAGATCTGTTGATACCATCTCTTAGGCGTAGCTTGTGGCAGACAAGGCGCAATGTTTTGAAGAGGAAAGACCACCCTTCCTAATAGGCTTCAGGGAAGGCTTCCTGGAGATGGCGGAGCTTCAGCAGGCTTGGAAGGCAAGGCTTTGAAAATGCAGAGGTAGGAGAGAGATGGGGTATTCCTGACCTGAGGTGGGAGACACTGCAACCTAAATTAAGGAGGTTGGAAAAATCAGTATATTTTCAGGGAATGGTTGAGAAATACACGTGGCAGTAGGGAGCCACTGACATCTTTGGATGTGTAGAATGAGGTGTGCCAACTGGAACCTCAGAAGGTCCACCAGATCTGAGGGTACACCGGATGGGGCAGAGGTGATAGAACCTCATTTGAGACCTTTTGATGGGAGAGGCAAAATTGAAAGAAAAGGAATATGGCCTTATCCAGCCCCATGCTGTGGGCATCACTGAGCCAAGCTTCTGAGAATGCCAGGCTGGATGCTTCATTTTCACAGGAGAGGAACTCAGAAGCAACAGGGTCCCTGAGTTGAGTGTGAAGGACGACAAGACTCTTTTAGACTAGAGCTCAGCTTCCAGTTTATTAAGAAGAAGATGCTGGTTCAGGTTCTGTGGCAGGTCAGCAGGGCAGCCCCCTCAGGGTTCTCATCCTGTGTTTTATTTTCTTCTTTTTCCTCAGTGATGTGGTCCAGGGGGGTGCCCACAGTGCCCTGGGCCATGGCCAGGAGGAGGCCCACAAGGTCCTGGTGGGTGGACTCCCCCAGGACAGTGCCCTGGGCCATGGCCATGGGGAGGCCCACCATGTCCTGGTGGGTGGATTCCTTCAGGACAGTGCCCTGGACCGTGACCATGGGGGTGCCCATGACCATGGGGGTGCCCATGACCAGGAGGGTGGCTTGGAGGAGGACCACCATGGCAGTGCCCCTGTGGAAAGCCAGATGAGCAATATCAAAGCTTGAAGTCAATGCCAGTTTTACCTGCAATCAACTCCTCTTCACCCCACCACCCCAGGGGATTAGGACTCCTGGACACCAGTGTAGGGTTGTAGTGGAGGGCTGGGGTAGAAAGTTACTGGGCTTTTTGCTTTGATGAAGCCACTTGAGCACTGAGCAGACAAAAGGGGAGGAACCTTGATTTATGTGTTCTGATTCCTTGAGCTAAGCCAGGACTCCTAGTATCTGGATCTCAGTTTATTTTATCTGTAATTGAGAAGCAGAATTATCCCATCTTTCCCCTTTGTTCACCCAGGAACTCTTGCAGGGATTAGAAGTTTTGCCATGCTAGAACTGTAGACTCAACTGAGCTTAGGAGCAGGGATGTGGCTGGGAGAGGAGCTCCCCGTGGGTTGGGGCAGGGAGATGCTAGGCCAGACTGGAGGAGACCAAGGGTAGAAGGTGTGTTCTCTGCTATGTAGTGAATGCACACATTATTTGTGTGTGTCTACATACAAATGGCTCTGTTTGAGTACCTGTGCATAGGTGGGTGCATGTAAAGGCCTGCTGTGTACTCACATATGTGCATGCTTGTGTATATATGATGATGGGTGTGTGGTGAGCCCATGCCTCCCTCCAGCAGGGTCCAGACCAAAGGAATCAGGAAGAACAGAAAGTAAAGTCTCAGTTTTACCCCTCACTTAGAAGAGGCCTGGGAAATGTATGGTTTAACCTGCCTTGTCTGGAACCACTCCTGAAGCCCCAAGGGAGTGTCTTGTCTCTAGTTACAGGCCCAGGGAAATGGATACACCATCTTGCCTCTGACCTGGGGCCTGGGGCCCTATGGAGAAGGGGTGCAGTAGCTCCCCTCTAAGTCTCCATTAGGTCTTCATTAGGGCTCCAGACTGCCGGGTTCCTGTGACCATGAAAGAGCAGTCCCTGCCTCATCCGGCCACTTCCTTCCTCTCCTTCTATGGCTCTTTTTGTGGGGAGGCCCCAGAGCCAGGCCTGGGAGCCAGTCAGCTCTGGTAGCTAATGGGGAGGGGGACACCCATGGCAGAAGCCTGTCCTAGGGACCTGGCAGTGTGGCTGGGGCTTGGGAGCAAGCCAGACATCCAGCAAGGCTGTGGGGGTAGCAGCCAGGAAAGCAGAGGAACAGAACAGGAGGGGAAGCAGCAGGAGAGAGGATGGGCTGCTGGAGCAGGGAGGGGAAGTGAGGAAAGGAGAGAGACAGATGGGAAAACAGAGGAGAGAAGCCAAGGAGAGGGCTGCAGCCAACAGGGCCTGGATGAATGCCCCGCCTCACTTGGCTGCTGCCTAATCCTGCACTTGATTTTTTTTTTTTTTAAGGGAAGTGGGGGTCTAGGTAGGAGGTAGGAGATCTGGAGAACATGGCATTTGGGGGGAAGAAGGGGAGAGGGCTGGGGAACTTTCTTACCTTCCGACCTGTGGGAGAGAAAGAAGAAAGAAGTAGCTTTGGTCATTTGATCATATCGATTCTGTGTCCACACCCCCACCCATAGCAAGGCTCTTCAGAGTTGGTCACTTGCCTAAGAACCATTCCTTCATTTGTCACCCAACAACAGATTCATATTGAAAGTCAATATGAAATTCAGCATGCATCCCATGAGCTCAAGAGCTGGCAGAGCGCTCTGGGTGGTGTGGGGTGTGGCCCAAGGCTGGATGCTTGTCTGAGGCCTGGCAGCTGTCTGCTCACCTAACCAGTGCTGCAATCCCTGATCCTTCCTCTGCCACATGGTCTCTCCATTGGTCCCCTCATGTCCCCTATATCCAGCCCAGTCTTTCCTCAGCCCCTCAGAGCCACTTGTTGGCTCCTTGCTCACAACTCTGGTCTCACTGCTGCCTCTTGGCACTTAGTAATTTCTCCAGCTCCACTCTGCCTTGCTTCCTGCCAGAAATCCACTCGGCATGGCCGTGCAGCCTCCTAGCTGTGGGCCCAGTGGGCTGTTTCTGCAGTAGCCACCTGAGTGGTCTGAAGTATGGCTTCTTGGTGCGTTTTTTTCATGCTCTTGGAGGGTAGTCAACAGCATGGCTGCGAACAGCTGGATTCTGGGCTCCAGACCTGGCCCTGCTTCTGGGCCTCACCGCTAGCATGACCCCTGAGTTCCCTGGGCCTCCAGTACAAGGAGAGGAGCAGCTGCCTGTTTTCTTCTTGAGAGGGAAGATCTAGCCAATGAAGGCTGTGTGAACGTGTTTCTTAAGCTGTAAAGCATTGCGCCGAATGGAAGGGGCCATTTACATGGCAGAGCCCCACCACCACGTCTGCGTACCCACATACCCACAGGTCTTTGGCATCTGGTAGATATGGCTGGCTGCCAGCCCCAAGCCTTCAACACTGTTCTTCCTTCTCCCACCCCAGAGCCTCCCAGCCATGCTGCTTACCTGGATCCATCTTTGTGGGGCAGGAGCAGGAAGTGACACAGAAACACCTGGAATTCAACAGAGTTTTAGTTTCTGGTGATCTCAGTCTGTCTCCTTCCTTGTTCTCTTCCGGGGATATACACACACAGCCCCTTCAAAGCATGCGTGGGCTCAGACTGTTCCCTCTGGTCTAGCCTGGCACCTCGTGTGGAACTGGCACTCCAGGTGCTTCCATAGGTGTTAAATGGATGCAGAGGTTTCACCCACAAGGGGAGAGAAAAGAGACAAGAATTGCATTGGCCTCTGGGTCCCTTACAACTTCCCGACCCCAGATTCACCTGCAGACTCATGAGCATGTTAATTCATTTCCATTGGGGTCGATTTCAATCATATTCATTATTCATGTTTTTTTTTTTTTTTTTTGGTACCAGGGATAGAACTCCGGTCCTTGCTCCACTATTCATGCTGAGTGCCTGACATGTGCCAGGATGGTATCCCTTTCCCTACAGGTCCCTATGTAAATACCTGGCATAGGGGTGAGAGAAGGAGGCTTGGAGAAGGAAGTGTACTCAGAGCAGGGTGGAGCAGGATGGGCTGATGGGGAGACCCCATGTCTTTGGCCCTGCAGCAGAAGTGAACAGAAAGCCTTCCAGGGTCAGAGCTGTGGATTACTATCTCCTCCCACTAGGACCAGAAGAGGGTAAGTGTTGGTGGTCTGAGCCAACTTGTTATTCACCAGCATTCTCATCAGATACTGCTGCCAAGGCCCAGTCACTTCTTACTTGATGCTGGCATGCAAGTCATGACACAACCTCAAAATGATCGCAAAGCAACCCACAGAAGGACCAGACACTTGGCGTCAGGGCTGTCTGGTGCTCATATGGTAGCTGAACATGAGAATGCACGTGTGCACGCATGCACCCACACACATGCACACGCACACGCACCAATACTACGACAGCCCTGGTCCCTTCCAAGACCTGCATTTCCTGAGCCACTCTTTTTTTGGGTCCTGAGATGGGACACAGGGCTTTGCACACACAAACCAGGTGCTCTGCTCTGAGCTTCATCTCCAGCCCCACTGAACACTCCTTTATTAGCTTCTACTTGTGCCACAAACGTTCAGTTGAAGCTAGCCTCTGAACTAGGCCCATGGTGCTTCTTGCTCCTTTATTCTTTCTCTTAGTGATGCAGCTGGAAGAGACCATTGGGCATGGGGGATGGAGAGGTAAAGAAAAGCTTAGGGGGGCCGGGGATTTAGCTCAGTGGTTCCGTTGCCTGTCTCACAAGTGCAAAGTCCCAAGTTCGATCCCCAGTACCAAAAACAAAGCAAAACAAAACAAAAACACCTTAGGGCCAGTCAGGGTATAGATTAGAAGAAGTGCTTGGAATATGTCTTCCCAATTCAGACCCAACTCTTTAGAGGATGAAAGTTGGCAGCCCTGGAAGGGACAGAATACAATCCTGCATCCCTCTACCTTGCATGGCAAAGGCTGTAAGTTGCCTATAACCTAAGTAGAAAGTGGAGGTGCAGGGTCCCAGCACAGGAGGTAGGCAGGGCAGATGGGCAGACGTGAGTGCGGAAACACGGCCACGTGGCCCTGAGGGACAGACCCGCACAGGCACCAGTGCAGTGCACGTCACACACATTTAGAGACCACAAACCCCACCACACATGCTCACAGAGACCTTCCTGCCCCCACCCACAGCAAGCCAAGCCAGGACCTCACCTGAGAATGCAAGGCAGGGATGGGAAGTCTGAGGCTCTGGGTGTTCTCAGTTGTATTTGAATAGGATAGGGAGGGGCCAGGGTGGACCAGATGCACTGCCAGGGGGACAGAGGGTGCAGGGGAATGAGGAGAGATGGGCGTATCTGTATTATCTGGGCAAAGGTCAACTAGAAGCAGGACATGGTGTGTGTGTAGGGCAAGTAGAGGAGCAATCCATTACCACATTGGTCTGGTAATGAGATGCATGGAGCCAAAGCAGGGGCTCCCGTCCCTGGCAAAGGTGTTCAGCACCCGGGGACTGGCTTTAGACATTTACAGAGCTCCCACTAAATGCCAGGCCCTACACAAATGCTTTATACACAATAGTTAACACAGTGATTCCTTCAGACAAGTCAGGATGGAGAAAATAGTGACCCTAGCAGAAAGCCTGGTGCAATCTTTGTCTTGATTCAGGCCCCCTCAGAAAGGGGGACTTGGGATGGGATCCTGACAACAATGGGGAAAGGACCCAGGATTTAGGATCCCAGACCAATAGCTTTCTTGGCCTTCTCAAGCCCTTGCTCAGTGTCCTCTAGCAGACAGACCAGAGGCCCCTGCGACAAGCTCACTGGCTCCCTGGCCCCTTTCTTCTAAACTCTCTTGCTCTCACTGGCGTCTGTGCTCCTTAAATGGAAGGACTGTGGTGGCTCTGTCGGCTCTCTCGCTGCATTCCCAGGGACTGGCCTTTGCAGTTCTTCTGACATTAGTAGCTATTTAAGAAATATTTGGTGAATGAATGAAGGGCTGGAATTAGGATGGTTGAGTAAAAACTGGCTTCCTTTTCTGTGGTTTATATTTGTGTTTATATTTTCTCTCGTTTACATATTTAGAAGGAAGTGGCCCTCCCTGATCCTACAATGCTATGCAAAACTGAAGATGTCAAAGATTCTGTCCTCAGTGAGGCAAAAGGGCTTGGTTGGCCCCCTGTTGATTAAAGAAGATGGGAACCATGTGAAAGCAGGAATAGAAAAGTTAAAGCAGTCGTTCTTTCCAGGTCTGCCTGTTAAGAGTTTCATGAGCTGACTGCACTTGAACTGTAGTTGATTCATTTCTTAAAAAGTAACAGAGCTGGCTGGGGATTTAGCTCAGTGGTTCCACCGCTTGCCTCAAAAGCGCAAGATCCTGAGTTCGATCCCTGGTTAAGAAAAAAAAAAAGTAACAGAGCTGGGGATGTAGCTCAGTGGTAGAGTGCTTTGCTAGCGTGTGCAAGGTCCTGGGTTTGACCCCCAGTGCTGCAAAAAAAACCAAAACCCCCAAAAACCCAAAGTAACACGTACTGCATAGTCAAGAGAAATGAAAACATAGGTCCTCATGAAGAATTGTACTGAATGCTCAGAGTATCTTTTGGAATAGCTCATTTCTCAAATGTTCATCTCTAAGTGAATGAACAAACACCACACACGTGTGATACGTGTATTCAATGGAATATTATCCAGTGATAGGAAAGAACAAACTGTGTGACAAATAAGCCAAACATAAAGAATATATACTGTGTACTTGCATCTATAAAATTCTAGAAAATGTAAACTCATTAATGCTGGGAGCACTGTGCTGTAGATCACTATGGCCAGGCCTAACTCGCTTCCTCCCCCAGATGAGTCAGGGCCCTGAGTGGAATGAGGAACACGCATCTTGTTTGCTTTCGAACAAGGCAGGGCCCGGCAGGAGGACAACAGAGGACAAGAGAGTGTGGTGGAGCAAGGCCTGGAGCAAGGCCTGTCTTCCTCCTGCCCATTTGCCAGAAAACTGTCACACATGATGTCCTGCAGACCTTAGCTACTCTCCTGGCTCCCGTTACAGACCAGCCCCTTTGACCTCCCCCTGCACTTCCGCTATCTCTACCACTATAAATGAATGTGCTAAAAGTGCCCGGTGGTCTTTTCTCCCATCAGGAGGTAGAGCTCCACCTGGCCCCACCCTTTGTATCTCTTTTTCTTTTCTTAATCTCCCATGTTATTTCTCACTCTGTGGATCCTTCAGCCACATGGGCTATGGCACATTAATTAACATTAATTAAGTTTAAACCAGTCTGTTCTTGGGAATAGGGTGGAAGGGGAGTGACTGGGAGAAGATACTAAAAAGGGACATGGAGACATTTTGGGGTTGAAGGTTACATCAATTATCTTGACTGGGATGATGGTTTTATGCAACATACATATGGCAAAAAAAATCAAAGTCCATATTTCGTTCATTTGTTTATTTTGTGATACTGGGGACTGAGCCTAGGGCTTTCAGACTGAGCTATATCCTCAGACCTTTTTGTATTCTTTATCCTGAGACAGGGTTTCACTAAATTGCTGACTTGCCCAGATTGGTGTCAAACTCGTGATCCTCCTGCTCGAGGCTCCCAGAGTGCTGGGATTACCACTGTGTGTGCCACCATGCACGCCAGGCCTAACTGCACAATTTAAATATGCAGTTTATAGCAGATCAGTTCAACCTCAATTAGAGCTGTAAAATCAAAAACACCCTAACTGTGGTTAGAAAACAACTTGAACAGGGGAGAAGAGCAGAGTGCTTCTTCATCTCTGTGGTGCAGAAGAAAGCCTCTGTACGTCAGGCTCTTCCGCTGTATCACTGGCCTTGGTTCAGCTCTTGGAGGCACTATAATCTTCCCCTCTTTGGCAGATTACAAAAAACAACAGAGACTTTAGAAACTTGCCTGAAGCTGCCCAGCCAAGCAATCCCTTCTGAGCAGGGACTGTCTGGGTCCAGACCTTGGGCCCTCCCTCGTTCATGGTAGGTCTCTCCCCTTTTAGGAATGCTATGCTGAAAAACACCAGTCGCCTTGGTAACATCCTGGCAGAGGACTTTGGTTTATGACTAGGCAGGGGAGCTATTACTCTATTCTGTACACAGTTGTCACTGTAGGGCAGGAGTCAAGGTGGGGACGGTCAGGCTTCTGGGAGGGGCAGGTCTACAAAGATGTGGTGCTCCCAGGGTCCTGGCTCTAGCTCACAGTGGACAAGTGGCAGTTCCCATGTTCATCCACACCCTGACCTTACCAGCTCTCTTCTTGCAAGAATCCTTTTCCCTAGTGGCTCGATGTCCCCACCCCTACCCCCAACCCCAGCCTGGGCAGAAAACTGAAAAGAGAGGCCCATGTCCTGTGGATGCCCAAGGGGATGGGGGCAATGCCCTGGGTTCCAGCTGCAAAACCCAGCTTTTGTCTCGGAGTCAGAGTCTGAGCTGCTGGTCTGGGTCACTGCATGGAGCTACTAAGGCCTTCGGTGGAGGAGACAGGCCCTGCCTTGACTGGGTGGACGGAGAAGACAGGGCAGTCTGAGAGGCATGAAGAACTAGGGATCTTGCAGGATGGAAGGAGGATACCATAATAGTTCTGTGCTGCTTTTATATAGCACGTTCTGTGCTGTGCACTCAGAGCCTCTTTCTCCTCCCCAGCTCTGCCAGCAGAGCTCCAGCCATGTGTGTGTCCCCTCTACCTCCCAGTCCAGGGCCTTACACAGAGTAAGTGCTCCCTGAGTGCTTGGTCTTGGAGCTTGGCTGAGAGGTGGCACCTGGCTGCCTAAAAGCCACAGAGTTGAGAAGAAGGAGACTCAGGGGAGCCAGAGGAACCATTTCTAGGATGAGGAGCTGGGATTGAGGTGGTGGACAGGAACAGGCTGAAGGGAGCCTCTGGGGCAGGGAGGCCATAGGTAGGGGTCTTTGGGAGGGTGAGAACAAGCAGTGAAGGCCCCTCTTGTGACTCCCAGTGCTTTTCAGCAGAACCAGCAAGGCCACCGGCGGGGTGAGCAGGACGTGGGTATCTAGGAGGCTTGGCCTGGTTTGGTGGACAGGTTTCTCACTGCATGAGGGCACAGATGCCCACCCTGGCTGTGGCAGGAAGGAGTGCTGCAGAGTGGCTTCTGTGGTTTGGGTCAAGTGGCCAGGTCACTGGGCAGGTCACTGACCCCGATCTCCACCGAGGAGCCAACAGCACGTACCCTGGCTAAGTCACAGATTCCAGGGCCTCAAGAGATCGGAAGACCTCCCAGGAGTTATGGCCTGCAGGAGGCAGCGGTCAGGGCAGGCATCCTGCTGTCATGTGAGCATCGTGGGCTGTTTGCTCCCGGTCCCATCATTCCTTCCCATGCACCTGCCTCCTTGAAAGGGCACCAGCTTTGGCCTCTGCCGTTCCTCGGAGCACGTTGTGATGGCCCCTGAGAGGTGTTCTCCGCTCCTCAGCCTCCCAGAACACCCTCTGTCCCCAGGACCAAGAGGGACTCCCAGGGCTGGCCTGTCAGTGCTGACATGGGGACAGTCCATACCCACGAGGGCGATGAGTCACTCTACTTCCCTCCCTACCCTCAGGCTGCCTCCTGCATCCCATGGCCACCCTGGTGTTTGGCGTGCACTTTCTCTTGCCTAGACCCTCCAGGTCGGGGGAAAGCTCCCAACCGTAGCCACCCTGACCCCACTCTGCTCCACCCTCTCACACATCCGCAGCCCGCTGGTGGGTCTCCTTCCTTCTCACCCCTCAAAACTGCGCCAGACCTTGCCCTCCTGGACAAGCCTAGGTGAGGAGGTGGAGTCTGACCATCCTAGCTGGCCTTCCAGCCCCAGCCTGACTTGATGCCTCCCTTCCTCGAGGCCCAGAGGCAGGAGAGCCCCGGGGACATGCAGGCCAGCTCTACTGCCCCCTGCTTCCATGGAGGCCCCCAGGCCAAAGCCTTACTTCTCCTGTGGCTCTGCCCCCGTGCAGCCATGCTGAGGCTCTGAGGCCCCTGAAGGTTTCCTGCTCACTCCTCCCCTTGACCACCATTGCCTGCCTGGCCAGGAGACTCCTCCAGTATCCGTCCCCGCAACCAACCCAGTGGAACCCTTCTGGCTTCAGCTTCTGAACCTCCGTCAGCCCCCGGCTGATCATCCCGTGCCTGCCTCTTTACCCCTCAGTCTGTCTCCAGTGACTCCCTAGTCATGCCTGTACCTCTGGACCTGGTGTCCCTTGCGGGTCAAGCCACCATCGCTTCCCCACCTCTTCCCCCTCAGCTCTCTCACGCAGCCACAAGGCACGAAGCAGGCTTGCTAATGGCACTCGAGGACAAGTCCTGACGGGGCAGTACTCACTCTCTGCTCGGGGTGGCTCTGCGCTGGGGTCAGGGTCAGAGCTCTGGGCAAGCACTGTGAGGAGGCCTCTTTGCACCCACCTGGAGAATAGAGGCCTAAGCATGGAGACCCCAGGGGCTTGCTCCCACACTCGGTGGTCCTCCCCTTCCTGGGCCAGGCTAGAGAGGACACAATGGAGTGGGTCCCAGCAGGCCTGCCTCCCGGCCACAGATGCCACCCTGCTCTGGTGTGGAGGGCGGGGCCCAGACTTCATCCTGGCAGCTTGACCAGCCCCATCTCGTGTACTCTGAGATCTCCTCACTCAAGGCCAGGCCTGGCCTGACAGACTTCTCATCATAGAATTAAGAATCTTGTGAGGCTTGGTGGTGCAGCCCTCAGGAAGCTAAGGCAGAAAGGTCACTGCAAGTTCCAGGTCAACCCCATAAGTGAGTAGCCTACAAGTAAGTGGGCTACATAGTGAGTTCAAGCCAGCCTGAAGTACATAAGCAAGACTCTGTTGAGGAAAAAAAAAGAAAGAAAGAATATTCACGGCAGGGCATGGGGCGGGAGAGGGTATGTAGGAAAGGAGCCTGTGCATAAGCCACCCTCTTGCTTGTCTTGTCGGGGGTGGCAGCAGGTAGTCATGCAGCCAGCCTTGCCCACCTTCTTCCTCAGCACCCACCCACCTAGACCTGGCAAATGGCACCAGTGACCTCTAAGACTTGGCCACTGGGACGTGGGCCTGGGACAGCTCGGTGAAGCCAGAGGCAGGTGAAGCACAGGACTACTTCTAGGAGAGCCAGAAAGGACAGGGCACAGGGAAGGGAGCAGACAGGGCTGCCTCGGATACCTGGCCCATAGGATTTGCCAGGACACATGAAGGGAGGCACAGAGAGCGTGCTGAGCTGTGCCTCACCAGGGGACGGATGGGCCCTGTAACCCAGAAGTCTCTAATGTGCTCAACCTGCTCCCCCCATCTTGAGGGCCCCTCAGAGGATGATCAGGAAGTGGCTACCATGAAGTTACCTGAGGCAAACACAAAAACAAAAACAAAAAACAACTGTTGAAAGCCTTAATCTGGGCCACACTTTGTTCTGGAGGCAAGGCCTTGTGTAGCCCAGGTTGGCCCCAAACTCATGATCCTTCTCCCTCAGCCTCCTGAGTTCTGGGATTACAGGCATGCACCAGCACTGGCCATCTTTTTTTAGTTCCAGGTATAAATGTTACCCATGTTATCGCCAAGGGACTCGGGTGGGGGTTGGGGGAGGTGTGTGCACCTCTCTCAGAGAGGACAATTAGAGAATTGAAGACCAGGACCAGTAAGGAGCGAAGGGTCTAGAGCCCACCTCCCACCCTTCTGCTTCCTTCTAGAACAAGGCTGAGGAGCAAGCAGGGCTTGGTCACACTGAGGTCTGAGGGTCACTGGCCCCGGTCAGAGCCTCTGCCTGGCCCCGGGGAACCTGGGCCTTTTCGAGCTTTCTCCTTTCCCTTTGCTGCTCAGAGAGAAGCTTATTTGAATCCACATTGTCCTCAAGCTTGGTTCCAGATCTGTTCTGAACACCACGAATGAGGTCCAGATACCTCCACCCTAGGGTGGGGCTGTTGCCTGAGCTGCCAGGTGGCCTGGGAGGGTGGGGACCGGCCAGGGAACAGCCTGACCCACACCCCTGCCTTGAGATGCTGGGACAAGGGGCCCAGCCCCAGCCTGGGAGAGGAGGGCCCAGAGTGAAGTCTGCATGGCAGTGGCAGGGAGCTGGGTGTCCTGGCTTCTAGTCTCATTTGTAACACACACAGGCTGTGCCTCCCAGGGAGAAGATGCCACCTCTCTGGGCCTGTTTCCTCATCAACTAAATAAGTCTTCTCCAGTCTAATGGAGTTGGAAGGTGAGGGTGACCTAAATTTGGGAGGTGCTAGAAGGGAAAAGGGTAGAAGAGACATCTACCAGACTCTGTAACGCTGCTGCCCTCTGGTGGTTGCACGCAGTAACAGCACTGCAGTCTCTTGGGAGCATCCCCCGGTCCCTCTCTCTGCCTCCCTCTGCTTCCTGCCGATTTTTACCCAGGGTAGGAGGAATGCACTCTTAGAGGCCTTTGTCAGGCGCCAGCTCTCTCGAGGCTTGGTGCATGCTGAGGTAGCGGGGAAGAAAGGCAATCACAGGGTGCAGGCTTGGTGCATGCTGAGGTAGCGGGGAAGAAAGGCAATCACAGGGTGCGAGCAGGATTCCCACAGCAGTGCTCTGGATAACGTGGGTTCCAGATCCCTTCTGCACTCCCTGATGGAGAGGCTCCGCAGCCTACGTGGCTCACTGTGCCAGAGCCTGGGGATCCTGAGGTCCCTGATCCCTGCCTTCAGAAGCCTCTGCCCAACGGTGGGGCAGACAGGCAAACTGCAGGTTCTGCAGAAGGCGGCAGATGCGGGAGCTGCTCAGAGGCATAGTGTATCGTATGAGTAACACCTGGGACGTGCAGCTAGCCACTGCGGGCCCCTGTCTGACTGTGGGCCTGTCCTGGGCGCGTGGGCCTCCAGCCTGATGGACCAGAAAGCCTTTGCCTCTAGGTCAGGGGCCTCTCTCCTGGCAGGCAGGCAGGCAGGCACTTCTAGAAGAGCTGGCTCTCTTCCCTGCGGGATGCACGGCTTTCTGCAGGCACCTGCTGCTCCCTTGTCCCCACCCTGGCTGGGAATGGGACCGAAGGGACAAAAACCTTGCCTCTTCCCAGCAGCCTCCTCTGTCTACATCTCTCCTCCCTGGACTGGACCTGGGGCCTGAGTTCCAAAAGGAGTGGTGGACACTAGTTTCCCTCCCAGGCCAGACTCTGGGGTCCTCCCCATTCCAGTAGCAGCAGGGGGCAGGTGATGGGGAGCTGGAGGCTCCTGGAGACTTCTGAGGTTTCTGAGGGTGAAAGTCAGCAGCCTGTGTGGGGCAGGATGCTGAGAGGGTGGGAGAAGAAGCGTGCGCTTGTGTGTGTGTGTGTGTGTGTGTGTGTGTGAGAGAGAGAGAGAGAGAGAGAGAGAGAGAGAGAGAGAGAACGTGTGTGTGGGGCCCAGGATGAGAAGCCTGGGCGCGTCACTGTTTCTGGGAGAGGAGATTGCGTGTGACTCAGTGGGAACATCCGGCAGGAAAGGAGGAGAGAGCGCAGTGGCATTTGCAAGCAGGATGGGAACTCTGGCGCTGCAGAGATGGGGTGTGGGGCCGGGTGAAGTCCTGGGGAGGGAAAGGGCTAAGTGTGGTGGAGTGGGGGGGAGCAGGGGGAGGATGGGGAGGAAAAAGGGGAGCAGAGATTCTGCCTCTGGCTACCTGGGCTGGTTTGGGAAGACAGAGAAGCAGAGAGGCTTTCTGCTGCAGAAAGAGGGGACAGGGAAACTAGGCCCGGTCAGGCAGGAATGTAGAGCATGCCAGGGTCCTAACGGATCAGGGCCTGGAAGTCAGGGCCTTGTAACTACTGGAGCCAACCCCAGGTTCTCCTAATGGAGAGTGCACCACGCTCCCTGGTACCCCAAGCCTTTGGTTCCACAGGCTCCAGGATGGGACTGGCTGGGCAGGGCAAGGGCACCACCCTCAGCTGTGCAAGGATGATTTGGGAGAAGCTTTCCTGAGAAGGGCTGTGTCCTTCCCCTGGGTCAGAGGCCAGAAGGAAAGAGCAAAACCAGGAAGGGCCTGGCGTGAGGAGCCCAAGGGAGGATGGCTGTCAGTGCTCTGAGCTGATGCTAAGGGCCCTGGAGGGAGGCCTCATGCCCAGGGTCAGAAACCAGACGACAGGGCCCCTCCCAGGAGTGGCTGTGTTGGCCGGACTAACATGGTATTTCAGGTATGAGGTAGTGTGTGGTAGCTGGAGGTGAGCTTCTTGAAGCCTTGAATGCCTTAAACCAAGGCTGGAGAGGGAGGCCAACCCAAGTGGAGGCCTCAGATCTCAGGGCCCGGTGGGAGGGATAGAGGCCTGCCTCTGGCAGCCAGGCCCAGGCAGAGGTCCTGCCTCCTGTGTGGGCTCAACAGAAGTCCTGGAGGGTGCTGGGACGGTGCTGGGACAGGGCCGGGAGAGGTGCTGGGCACGACCGGCTGGCTGCCGGTGCCGGTGCCCTGGTCCTGCCCTCTGGGAGTGGAAGGGTGGGGGTGGTGGCTCAGCGTTCCTGGCTGGGAGCCCAGAGGAGTCTTTTGTAATCACAACATGATCTCGTGTGCTGAGCAGCGAAGCCGGCAGGGAGAGGCCCGGCTCCGGCGGCTCCGGCTTCCCTCCTGCTCTGGCTCCCCTGGGGCTGCTCTGGAACTCTCTCCGTGCCCGCTGTTGCCATGTACCCAGCTGTGAGTGGCACCTCGCCTTGGCGGGGGGCTTCTTGGGGCTGGGAGAGGGCTGAGATAGGGGTAGTCACAGTCCGGGAGCAGCTGGGCACCACTGGGCCTGGGAAGATGAAGTCTGTGAGGAGGCAGATGGAGGGTCAGAGGGACGCTGGCACGGCAGAGGCCCTGCAGCCAGACAGAGGGCCGGAGCTTCATGCTGAGACCCGTCCTGCCTAGGGCGGCTCCCCGTGTGACAGAGCTGCTTTTCCTGCCATCCGCCACTGGCGGCTTGGCCTGAAGGGCTGGCCCTTTCCTGCAGGTTGGACACAGGCCGTGCAGCCGGGTCTAGGCCTGAGAGCCCAAGACCAAGCTGAAGCCTCTCTTTTCTGTGGTCCTGGATTTGGGAGCTGAACAGCTCCCCCTTGACCTCCCGAATCCCCTGGCAGCTTCCCAGTCAGGGCAGGTTCTGCTGCCAGAGCCATTTATAACTCCATTCCAGGCTCTGCTCACAGTGGGGCTCCCTGGAGAGCTGGGGGAGGGGCAGCCTGCTGTTGGAGCGGTGGCCTGGGTCGTGGGCCCTGACCTGAACCCCCCAGGGGTGGGCGACAGAGACTGGCAGATAGGCTTACGGGTGACGGGCCAGAGGACTTCTACGGGCCATCTCCCAAGGAACTCCTTTCCCTCTCATGTAACCTTCCTGCGTGCCTGGGGCCAGTTCCTTGGGAGGCAAGAATAAGCCCGGGTGGGAAAGCTGGGGAACTAGGAAGCGGGTAGCAGTCAGGAGCTTGGGGTTCCTGCCCTCTGTAGGGGCCCCATAGAGCTGAGTCCCCGATGAGCAGGCAGCAGGAGAAGGATGCAGAGCTGGATCGCAGGATAATTGCCCTGCGAAAGAAGAACCAGGCCTTACTTCGCAGGTACCAGGTGAGTGGCTGGGCTCCGTGAGGTGTGGGCTGACCTGGCTGATGCCCTGGCTGACTTGAAGATGCCTCCCTGCATGGCAGGCAGGCTCTCCCTGTAGGCTCTGGAACTCATCTCTGGGACTGGGGCCAGGTTTGGGGTGGGCTTGACCACCCCCCGACCAGAGGTTTGCCCAGGGTCTTGGGGACTTGCCCTTGGGGTCTCCCACTGGGGTCTCACTGTGTGGGCCTGTCAGTGTCTATGTCTGTGTGTCTAGCGGGCCGTGGCCAGTGCTGACCCCAGGCCCTCCCACAGGAGATCCAGGAAGACCGTCGGCAGGCGGAACAGGGGGGCATGGCTGTGACCACACCAGGGCTCCTCCTACCAGACAGCCTCACCGTCACCATCAGCCAGGTTCCCGGTGTAAGCCTCACCCTGGAGACAGGGCAGGGTGTCAGGGTGGAGGCCCAGCTCGTGCCCAGGGAGGACAACTGCTCCTGTCTCCTCTCATTCTCTGCTCTGGGGTGCACCTGGAAGTCCCAGCCTCACATAGCACAGCCATTATTGTCCCCTCAAAGGGACACAGCTGAAAGGTCACTGAATAGAAGCCTCCTCATACCCTTTTCCAGCCTGGGAGCCTTGTACCTATGCCCTAAGGCATAGGCTGCTCCTAACTCCCGACCCCAGGACTAAAAACTCTGCAGAAAGTGGGGGACAGAGAAGCCAGGGCCGAAGGCCAGGAGCAGAGTCTGAGACAAAGCCCCACTGTCTGGGCACCCCAGAGTTCCCAGCTCAAGACGACAGGCCACTGTAGCATCTTGGGCCCCAAGAGGCCCTGGGCTCTGGATTACCTAATACCATTGGCATGTGAACTGCCAGCTTCCCTGAGGGCATCCCAGGGAGGGTCTAGACTGGAACCCAGGTCTGGGGATCCACCCAGAGGGACCGAACCCAGGTCTGTCCAGCACGGCCGTGCAGCCTGAGGAAATGAATGGGTGTCTTGCATGGTAGGAGAAGCGAGTTGTCAGCAGGAACTGGGTGAGGAGCCCTCCTGGGCCTGGAGTGCCCAATGAGATGGTCGAGGGTGAGGATGCAGAGGACCATAGGGGCACTTTCTGCTTGGGGGAGCGAGTGGAATTGGCCGTGACCATGGAAAACAAAGCCAAGGTGAGCAGGGGTGGGGCATCCAGGTCCCGGTGGGCAGTCCCTTCTCCCCAGGCTCTGTCACGAAGCCCATCGTCACCCTCCCCAGGCTAAACGGATCGTGAGTGAGAAGTCCACTAGAGCACCGAGCCAGGGGCCAGGTGGGTTACCTGGAGGGGGCTGGGGCCGGAGCTCCCCCTCGCAGACGGCTGTCAGCTCGGATTCTGTGCGGAAGGTACATCTTCCAGAGAGGTGGGGACGTGAATGTGCCAGTCCTCGTTTCCGGAGGCAGAGAAGCTGACTGAGCTATGATCCTCATGTGCAGGGACAGGACGGAGGCATCCTCTGTGAGAATTCCTGCCCTCCTTCCTTTCCTTGCCAGGCTCCACTTTGGGTGGGCCTTGCTGTTAGGGACAGTTTAAGCCAGAGACGTGATTGGCCCCCTACCCTCCCGGCCCACCTGGTGGCAGGGGCGGGGGTGTAGGGGACTGGCCTTGTGCCAGCTGTGACCTCTAGGTGGCAGCAGCCCCTAGCCCTTGCTGTCGCTCTCAGCTCTGGGTGGCTTTCCCACCCGAGGCGGTCCTAAACACCCCAGCAGCAGCTCGGCGTGGGCGTGTCGTGTCGGTGTTGTTGTTAGCCTCAATCTACAGACGAGGAAATGATACCCAGAGAGGTATCAAGTTACTCGCCCCAAACACACAGTTAGTGAGTGACACAGCTGCCCATGGCAAGCAGAGAGACACTTAGAGAGGGACCAGATTGCATTTTCAGATGGGGACCTGGAAACCACAGGAGTGGAAGGGTTAGGAAGGAGGACCTCTGAGTCTCCAGTCCCTGTCCTGCCTTTGTCCCCATGGTGTTGAGTGTCTTCTTCTTGCAGGGTGCTTGGGAGCCCCGGAGTCCAGGCACTGTCCCAGGCCCAGCGCCCCGGCAGCCAGTGGGGCAGGCCCCAGAGACGCTGGGCTGGGACTATGCCCAGTGGAAGCAGGAGCGGGTGCAGATTGACCTGGCCCGCCTCGCACGACACAGAGATGCACAGGGTGACTGGCGCCGCCCGTGGGACCTGGACAAGGCCAAGCCCATGTGGGTGGCAGGGCTGAGAGGTTGCTGGGCCGACCTGCGCGTGGGACTGGTAGAGCTGAGTGTGGGTCCTGCTTAGAGGGCAGGGACCTTCCTGAGCCCTTTGGGTCAGGCCAGGCTCAGGGCTCTATTTGAGCAGGGGTCCCCCCTTTCTTGGGCCCGCTGTCTCCCTGCTGCCCTTAGCTCTGGGGCTGGGGAGGCAGTGTCAGTGTGGAGCCTGCTGTAACCTCTCTGCACCCTGCAACCCGCACCTGACTCCCCTCTCTGTCCACACAGGCTACAGGACAGCGGCGTGGCCCGGGACAAGGGTCCGGCCAGGGTGGGCAGCAGAAAGGGTGAGCCCACATCCACCTCACCCCTGTACCTTGAGTTCTTTCACCTCCACCCTCTTTCTGTCTTTTTTTTTTTTTTCTCTCTGTCTCTTGATTTCCTGCTTCTTTTCAGAGCTAAAAGGAACCCCGGGAAGACATCTTCCTTCCCTTCCTTTCCTGCACTGTCACACCTTCCCCCCATCCTCTGAGTCCACAACCCTTGCCAGGTTCTGGCCCCAGCAGACCGCAGCAAGCCAGCCCTGGGTCTTCCCAGGAGATATTCCCCATCAGGTTAAAGGCTGCATGGCCCCGGCCCGCTGCAGGAACAACCCTGTGGATTTCTGGCCCTCTCATTCTGCATATAAGAAAGCAGGGGGCTGTGTGGGTGGCTGGTCCATGTCACCCAGCCATGTTCTGGCAAACAAAGCATAGGTCTCCAGGCCAGAGCTCTTTTGGGGAGGCAGAAAACCCACAAGTGTATCAGGACTGGTAACTTCCTGGTGCCAGAAGAATGGGTGTTTCTGCCCTGGATCTTCTCTTACCACACCTTTCCCCCATTTCTTTTGTCCCCTGTTAGGTCTCAGGGCCCAGCGGAAGGTACAGCCCCCACTGTTTTCCCCTGTTGGGAAAGGTGAGTTGGAGGAGCAGGGTCCCGTCAACTGCTACACCCTCTTCTCCTTGATGGTGGACCCTGTCTTGCAGGTCGAGGTGAACAGCCTGGCAGACCTTCAGTTTTGCCAGCCACAAGCGGCAAACCCTGGGGGAAAGAGAGGCTGACTGGCAGGGCCCGAAGGTAACAGGTGGCAGGGGACAAAATCAAAGCAGGAACCTAGGCATCCTGCTCTCCCGCACGGCCCTGGTACAGATGCCTGCTCTATCCCCAGGGTCCACACCTTCTGGCTGGCTGCTGCCTGGCACAGGTTAATGAGATGCCAGGAGAGGCCAACAGAGGCGGCAGGCACAGAGCCTGGTGCCCAGGGAGGCCTTGTAATTACAGCAGCTCCCTTCCCCTGGGCGGTGAGGTGCTCCTTTCCCAGGCAGTGCAGGCAGAGACATGCCTAGAGTCCCTGTGGAGGTCAGGTGCAGCAGGCTTGACCATAAACAGCAGCTGAGGACCCAGGATGGAGCCAAGGTGGGCGGCATTCAGAAGAGATGGTTGGATTTGGGGAACAAGGTCAGGCTGGCAGAGAAGCATCCTGGAGCTTCACTCTGGTTCTGACGCTGCTCTGAGACCCTTAGGCCTTAGCTTCTTCTGCCATCAGCTATGGGGTGGGGAGTGATGCAAAGTGGGCCTTCATGTTCTGTGTTCTGCAGGTGGGAAGCGAAGGAAGAGGAGGAGGAGCTGCAGAGTCAGGAGGTGGGTTTTAGGGCGGAGGCTGGGGCAGGCTGGGGACCTGAGGCCTGAACTCACCAGCTAGCTGGGCTATTCTCTGGTTTCAGGGAAGCCAGAGCACCAGAAAGCCTTCCATGGCAGAGGAGGAGCATGCGCAGAAGCAGAGTGACACGGAGCTGGGCCGACTGGAGGGGAGCCTGGCAAGCGGCCCAGCCCCAGCCTCCCCAGAGGGGCCAAAAGGGGAGTTGGGAGCCTCGACAGCCAACTCGGCCCCTGGCTCTCCCCAAAATACTGACCTGGCTCCACTTGACCTCTCTCTAGGAGGACCCAGCAGCCCCAGGCCTGGAGAGAGTGCATGTGTGCTCAGCCCAGGGCCTGGGGCCCAGGAGAGCCCAGTGTCCCTGCCAGGTGGCTCTCAGCAACAGCCCCTGGGGTGTAATGACCACCAGTCCAGGCCAGAAGTCCAGACTTTCTCTGGACCAAAAAAAGGAGCAGGGGCCTTAGAGCCCAGAGAGGACAGGGCTGCCAAGGCTGGAGCCCAGCAGAGCTTGACTCCTACCAGCAGGGGCCCCAGAGGAACCAGCCAAAGAGTGAGAGGCACGGGTGTGAGGAGCAGGACAGGGGGTCCTGGCCCTTCGGGAAGATGCTGAGCATGGCTCCCAGGAGCCAGCAGCTGGGCTGGGGAGAAGAAGCAGAAACTCAGTCAGAAGTCTGGTTGCTGGTGGCTTGTGCTAGCCTGGCTGAGTAGTGTGGCAAACCCGTCAACAGGGCCGCCTCCTTAACCCTGCACCTCACCTTCGCGTCCCTGAGCACATGTGGGTCTTCCTAGGCAGGCTCGGGCCCCTGGCATATTCCTATGCTGGGACCAGGTATCCAAGGGTGGTTCCCTGACCTGTGCCCACCGCTCCCCAGGTCATGAGCCTTTTCTACCATGGTGACAGAGCAGGGCTTGGTAACCCCCAGCACCTGGTCTTCCTGGCTACCCATCATCTCTAGGGCTTCTGCTCAGCTGGCATGGTAAGCCCAAGCCCAGGTCCTTTTCATGCCCTGCCCCTCTCCCAGGTCACTCACAGTCCCAGACTCCCAGGATGGCCAAGCCCGGAGGATCTCAGCCATCACCTGTCAGCCTCCTGCTTCTCCTAAAGAGGACCCTGAGGTCCAGTTGGCAGAGACTGGGCTGGGAGCAGAATAGAAGAGTAGACAGTGCGAAAAGAAAGGTGTTTAGAAAGGCCTCCTCTCTGAAACAGGGCAGCCTGGGGAGGGGACACCTCCTGAACCCACAGCAGGGTGGGAGCGCTCACCAGCAGGCACCCCTCTCCCCGACACCGGATCAGACATCATGTGCACCCGGAGGGAGACAAGGGTAATTTCCTGCCCTCTCCTCCCCTACCTCCTGCACCAAGGCCATGCCGAAGGAAGGAATCAGAGACGGAGACTCAAGAGCCAGACGGACAGTGACTCCAGCTAAGTAGGACATCAGGTCTTGTCTCTCCTACTTAGTCTCCATTTCCTCCCTCTCCCCCAAGGCCCATGCCTGGTGAATTATCCAGACTCTGCACAAGCTGTGGCTTCCTTTCAATTCAACATTTCCTGAGCACCCTCTACCAGTAATCCAGCCGGTGGGCGATGGTGGCTTTGCCAGCAAGAGGGAGGGAAGAAACCCAGTCATCGGCAGCTCTAGGCTGAACAGCAGGTGCTGTTCTTGGCTATAGACGCCTGAAAGCACTGGGGGCAGGACAGTGGTAGGAGCCGGAGGGGAAACAGCCATCTCTGCTTGGTGGAGACAGAGGCTCTTGTTTTATGTGACCCATGCCCTCTGCACCCAAGCCTTTGCCTGGACCTCAGCATGTGGCCCCTTCTGCTCCCCTCCTCTCTGTGTGGGTCTTCCTGAGAGGCTGGTGGACCTCACAGGCCCTCTGAGGCTCTAGGGAGAATCCAGATCATCCTCCGGATGTCACTACCGTTACCTATGGGGTCAGAACTGTGGG
The DNA here is from genome assembly GCF_000247695.1 of Heterocephalus glaber. Next base: position 7,635,248 of record NW_004624804.1, on the reverse strand, counting down.
GTGGCAGCTCATTCTTCCTCCCTGGCTCTTGGCTCCTCCCCCATCCTCTACTCAGGAAAGGGATCTATCTCTTCAGCAGACCAGATGGAGAACCCTTCTCACCCTTTCTGTGAAGAGTCAAGCAGGTTCTGGAGAGGGCCTGCAAGTGAGGCCTGCTGCTCCTGCTGGTTCCTAGATTCCACCTTTTGAACAGTAAGGGTCCGGATGAAAATTCGTGGAGGGCTGGGAGAGAAGGCAGATTCTAAAGGGCAGGTTGCTGGCTATGTAGGAGCAGGGAAGGGTTACCCCTGCCTGGAGCAACAAAGTATCTTGATTTCAGAGCGGAGTCAAAGCAGAGGTTCCTGGGAAAATCTCCAGGGATCAGTGAGGGGTGGTGCCAACTCCGTGCAGTGCACCAAGAAGCTGGTCAGGGATGTTAGGTGGCCAGTGGGTAAAAGCGGTGGGTGTGAGGTCAGCAGAAGCTGGGGAAGGCTTGGAAACATCTTTATGCACCCGGGAGACATCTAGACCAGAGCAAAGACGCCTAGCTCAAGCTTTCCTCTTGTCTTCTAGTCACAAGTTTATAGCTTTGTAGTATGGCACAGGTCCTGGAGCTCACAACTCCCAAAGGACAGGGCTGAGGGCCAGAGGAGGTTCAGGGAAGGCCCTTGAGTTCAGATGTCTCTGAAAATGATTTCAATAAAATATCTGAATTCTGAACTGGGGATGTAGTCCCCAGTGTAGTCTGTGGTGGAGCACATGCTTAGCATGAGAGAGGCCCTGGATTTGATCCCAGTAGCACATCAAAAACAAAAAAAGGAGAGAATTTGAATTCTAAAGTTCACAGCTGTATCCCATAGACCCCCAGGTGCCAGCTGTACAGTTGTACCTTCATTAAAGGGTGTAAGTTATGGCCCATTTGACCATGGAAGATAGAGAAATTGGGCAGAGCCCTGGTTCAGCCCTTGGGAAGGGACCAAAGCAGGAGGGAAATTTGGGTAGAAAGGCTTGGAGGACAGGGAGCTTCCCTTCATGAGGGAGCATCCAGAAGACTGTTAGGAGAAAGGGTTCCTGCAGTGGGGAGAAGGGAGAATAGCACAGGATGTCTTCATCGCAGGAAGACAAGATGGTAGAGCAGGGAAATAACCCTGAGCTTTTCCTGGGAAAGGAGAGCTCTTCTCCAAAATAAGGGAAAAAACAGCTATGGTGGCTGCCCTTGCTGCTCTAAGATGAAGCCAGCTATGGAAGAGGAAATACAGCTAGGCACCCTCCATAGACCTTGGGATCATGGCAAGCTGGCAGTATCTCTTCCTGGCTTCGAGCCTTCCTCTCAGATGCCCTTGCCTAATGACAGACAAGACCACTCTTCAAGGGACTTCATTAACCATGGCTATCAGGAACCTAGACATAAGACCAGAGGAGTTGAGCAAGAAGGTCGCACGGGAGTAGGAGAGAGCCAGCAGGAAAAGAACAGCTTTACCTGAAGCCTTGAGACAGGAGGGCTAAAAAGGCAGAGAGGCCTCTCTGTCCCAGGCCCATCTCACTTGGCAGAAAGAAAACCGAGTAGACCAGACACAAGAAAGTCACGTGTTTTGATGACAGGCAGCATGGTAGAGTGGAATGAGCACTGGCCTTGGCATCTAACAGACTGAATCTGAACTTTAGCCTGCCATCTGTCAGCTGAGTGACTCCGGGCTATTTTAACTTCTAAAGCCTCAGTCTCCTTATCTGCAAAGTGACCTTGAAGGATTGTTGAGAAAATGAAAAGAGTTTGCAAAAATATACCTGGCATACCGTAGACACTGTAGTGTGGTCTCCCTGGCACACAGCAGGGGCTTGGTGAATACCTGTTGAATAAACAAAGTGGCTATTTGGTGTGATCTCTGTCTACTTTGCTTTCTGTCACCTCCTTGTCACTCTCTTTCACCCTCATCTTCACTGGTGGTCAGTGTGCTCTCTAGGGAAGGAGAGATGGTTTGTAGGGTTATCTAACCTTCTAGGGACAGTTCGCTTCTTTTATGCCCCCTGGGTGTTCCAGTGGAGCAAACAGCTCACCAAGTGTCCCTGCTTTTTCAGGGACCTCCTTTGTGCTCACCCACTGGCTCTATCACTTCCCCTTAATTCTGCACACTGGCTCTCAAGCTCACAATGGTTACTCTTTTCTTCTATTTATATCTGGAACAATCTCAAATTCATAGCACAGTTTCTGTTGCTTTATCATTTCTCCCAGAAACCAACCCCTTTGTGGAGTTTGCTCTGTGCTTCCTAGGGTTAAATTTTGCCACCGGAAGAAGCATCATTTCCATATCTTCTTATGGTTAAGGGGCAGCTAACTGGGGATCCTTGGAAGCAGGGGATGCCCAGCTAATCTAACAAGACACAAGTTTGGAAGGACTGACCACCAATCAACTCTGGCCTGAAGCACAGGAATAACAGGAAAAGATGGCCATATCCTCCCACCCCCAAGGAAATGGCAAAAATCTCCATATGGCCATACTTCTTTGGTACATTAAATTGAGGAGGAAGGAGTCAATGGAAGAGAAAAATTGAAGACATATTTCACTTGTTTCTTGGGCCATTTATCAATGTCCACAGACCCCACCAACATCTTGTTCTGAGCTGGGGTTATTAGGGCTGATGAGGAGGGGCTGACAGGGTGCCCGTGACATCTCTGCGGGGGGAGTGCTCAGGGCTGGGCAAGAGTGGAGCTGGCAGAAAGGCTGTTTTGTCTCAGCAAGCCTGCTGGGGCCACGTCACCACTCACTCGGCATCCACTTGACGCCGGGGAGATGAAATAGCGCAGACCTGGCACCAGAGAGAACAAATGTGGCACCCACTGCTCCTTTTAAGGACTGGCTCGAGAAGCTGCAGGCCCTAGGACAGGAGGTGCGGCAGACACATCAGTACCTTTGAGGGAAAGGAGGGGGGAGCTCTCAGGCCTGCCTCCCTTAACAAGCTCTCCAGGGCAAGTTCTCCTGCCACTGTCAAAAGTAATGAACAATGTAGGCGTTTTTCCTTTTCTTACAGACTCGGGGGACACAGGCTCTTCTCCCAGCAGGGCAGCTGGCTTCAAGGAAGCAAAAGGATCATAAGTCACCTTGATAACCAGCTATCCAAACAGAAGTATCCTAATCCTACATCACAAAATCAGAGGAAAGCCTGGGTCAGTGGTTCCCCAAATTCAGTGTGCATCCAAATCACCTGGAAAACTGATTAAAATAGAAGGCTGGGTTCTACTTCCTGAGTTTTTCCTTCAGCTGGTCTGGGATTGGGCCTATGGTGACACAGTTCTATCAAATTTCCAGGTGAGGCTATGCTGTTGGCCTAGGTGCTGGTGTCATGCTTACTACCTGCCCCTTCGCCTTTCTTTCCATGCATTGTTCTTTCCCAAAGGTACAGACATGCCCTTGAAAATATAGTTTTGGGCTGGGGATTTAGCTCAGTGGTTCTGCCACCTGCCTCACAAGCGCAAGGTCCCGAGTTCGATCCCCGGTACCAAAAAAAAAAAAAAAGAAAATATATTGTTTCACACGTATACACTGTGCTTTATTCCCAAGTTCTCAAGGCCCTTCACACGGTTACCTCCATTTTTTCTCATGCAGTCAGTCTCCCTGGTTGTTAGAAAAGGGAGAGGAGCGGGGCCTTAATCAATGCCACTGTTGAGATCCCTGGTGTTCAACCTTCCAGTTCAGGGGTCCTTTCTGAGGATGCACTGCCTCCTCAACAGGTCCTAGTGATGTCATGAGCTGTCCATAGCTCCAGGACAGGCTGCTGTGACTTGACACTGCCCAGGTAAAAGCAGGGAGTGGAGAGAGCTCAGGTGGCCTCTGGTATCCAAGTGCAGGAGACCTTCAGAGTGACCGTGAACACTGAGCGAGCAGAGAAGTATTTAAATGGAAATCACTGGTAATGAATACAATTGCTGTTGTTTGGGCAGTTTGTTTTGGGACTTCGGAGGCTCACTTGGCATACTGCCGGCAGTGAATAGTTTGAATGGTAAATATTCTTAAGGATATGAGTTAAATTCTTATTCCTCTTTAACTGAAAAGCTATTGTAAAAACATTACTGGAATTAAGAAAACAGAGCAGTTGAAGACTCTTGTGAACATGAGTATAAAGGGCAAGGATTGTTGGTCATTTTCTGGTCCTTTCCTGGTGGCTTAGTCAGTGTTTCTGGAACTGAATGGCACACTGGGAGACTGTCCGGGTCAGGGTGTCCCTCACTGACAGGTGGCTGATGGTGGACCACTGGGAGACAGCACTGTTTCTGACCAAGGATGGAGGGCCTGGTGGAGTCTGGGTGTGTGGCAGAGAAGCTTTTTTTGTTTAATTAGCTACTAGAGGGAAGAAAAAGCATAACCCAGGCTTTCTGGCAGCTCAAAACCACAGGCTATGTCAGCAAGTGAAACATATGTGACCAAAAACTGCCAAAAGAACAGCTATTTTTGTAGCTCCACATTAGGGCCGGGACAGAGGAAACAATAAGGGTCATACAGCCTGTGTCATGTCTATTAAGCACTGCAGGGAATATAGCTGTGGACTTCTAGCTCCTGGAAAGTACAGGCATACCCAATGTGAGCCTCTCCTCTCAGAAATACAGAAGCTGAGGCTAGAGGAGTTAGTGAGGCTACAATTTGTAGGGTCTTTTTGTACCAGATTATGGGGCAGGGTTTCAGGGAAACAAGTGGATTATGACAGGGACACCACAACAGCAGGGCCAATTCTACCAACAGCACAATTAACCAGGCGATCAGCAAACTGAGCACCTACTGCTCTGTGCCAGGCACTGAGCATGGATCATAAGAAATGGCAGAGCTACTGCAGCCCCTTCCTCCGCCGAGGGGGGCAAAAAGAAAAAAAAAGTAGAGCTGTGACTGTTTTGTTACTGAATTATAATTCCAGAAATATCTCCATTCTCTGCAGACAGGAAAGGAAGGCTAATTGTGACCCTTTTAAATGGCTGTGGTAGCCCTAAAGCTCGGGACCGACCTTTCAGTTCTCCTTAAAGAAACAGGTTAGAACAAGGAGATGCTCTGTACTCAGCATTTCAAAATAGGATATAAATACTCAACTAAAGAACACACTATCTTAGAATTCCCCAGTGAAATCTGAAAAACAAAGTAGACAGAAAAGCTAGAAAACTGTGGTCTCATACCATGTAGCAATCTACAACTGTCAGGAAGAGAAATATTTCAGAGAAACACTTCGCACCTGAGCACTGAGAAAGGACAGAAAAGATAGCCCCAGAAGTGCAGTTCAAAGGGCTCCCTGACCCCATTACCTTCTAAAACTTCACTTTGACAAAGGGATTCTCTCTTCTTCTGAATTCAGGCTGCTAGGGAAGAAATGTTTACAGGAACTTCTAAAGTAAGCAAACACCTAGAAACAGTCTGTAGTTCAGGTGCAAAGGAGCAGAAAGAAAGCAACGCCCGCCCTCCACACAGGCCTCTCTCCTAGCTTAAAACCTGACATGGGCCATTTGGCGGCTCATTTCTAATGCTTGCAGAGAAAGCCGTTCTGACCACTGCTCCCAACCTGGCCTTCTCATCAGCCAGCAGGCTCCTGCTGAACCTACTGCTGTCTGTGCCCAAAATGTGAAGTGTGTTCTGCCCCAAAAGCCACATGTCACCCTCTGCAGAAAGGAGGGGCTGACTCAGAGAGCCTGGAAACTTTCACTCCCCTCTGCTCTGCCTTACCAAGCCCTTTCACAGAAAGCCATTGTGTAGGCTGGAGGGAAACAAAGGAAGGGCGGACTTTTTCCGTGCCTCCCCTGCAGACTACAAGGTAATGTAAAAGCACAGTGGCTACCCCCCAACAGCTCTGGTGAAGTGCAGGCCTCAGGGGGCCCCACCAACCCTGGCTTCTCACTCCGGATTTGTACTGGGCGGCATTGTCTAATAATGAGCACAGCTCAATTGCTTACCACGCATTTTGCAGCATAACTAATCCCTTATATTTATGCTCTTCAACCATGCCTTTTTTTTTTGCTTTAAAGGGAGAAAAATCCTTCACCTTTGAAGCAACCTACACCTCTCATCTTCTTAGTTCTGTGGTAGACAAAGCTTTGACCAAGCAGTTGGCTGCACTTCCTGACTTATCTAGGGATAAAGGATTTAAAAGTAAGAAGAGGGCCAGGGATTTAGCTCAGTGGTGCCAAACCTGCCTCGAAAGCACAAGATCCTGAGTTCAATCCCCAGTACTGAGGGAAAAAAAAATGAGAAGAGCGATGCCTGCAGCGCTCAGCACACTAATGTTTGTGACAGAGTTTGACATTCATGCACACTGGCCCTTTAGCTTTGCCAGCCAGGCATCTGCCCAGTCTTGTAAAGCAAAAGTTTTTTCAGCCTTTTCAAGGATGGAAAAAGGTGGCTGAGCTAGGTATCATTGCTTTTTTCCAAGCTCATGACTGCTCCCTGACTGAGACAGATTCTACCACCCTTCACTAATCAGTTTAGTTGAGCCATTGGGCATTGAGAATAGCAGGGCAATTGCTTTTTCCTCCTAAACCTATTCATTACCACCCATCCACCAGATCTCAGAGCACCTCTACTCATTCCCCACAAAGCCAGTAAGAGAAATGATCAACTTACACAGGCTTAGGCAGAGTTCTTAGAATGTATTTTTGTTCACCTGAAAAATAAAACTTTTAAAAAATATACAGAACTTTTTGAGTACAGGTATATCTTGAATGGCTGAATTATAAATAACGTCTCTGGTCATGTTCACAGCTAGGGCTGGAGCAAATGTTCCAACTCCAGTGAAGGCTTTAGAGTCAGGAGGCCAGCTGGACCCATGAGTGGGCTCCCTGGGCTCTTTGATCCAATCCCAAAGTAGATTTAAACAGTCAAGAAAGCAGGGATCAGGGAGGGATCGGGGGACTGGACTCCCAGATGTTCTCCTGCAAGTCCAAAGGATTCTTGGAATGAGAGATCAATTTACAAATTATTAAAATATAGGACTAAAAATTCACACATTAAATATAAATTACAAGCTATTATCGAAGTTATAAAGTAGCATTTTGTTTCTTCCTTTAGTCTCTCACCAAAAAGTTAAAAAGGCCTCATGGGCTTCCTGATGACTGAAGTCCTGGTCTAAGAAATGTCCAAGAAGTCCATGGACCTCAGGGTGTTATCAGCCTGCTGTAGGCTGTCACAGCTCAGTTGCTATGTTCTTGGCCACAACAGGACATGGCTTAAAGCAAGGCTGTTGTCCTGTAAACTTGGACCAGAGCTAACTAGAATGCAGGCCAGAAAACTGGAAAGACAAACTGTTTCAGGACTCAGGTGCATCCGTTTTCCTTTTATTTTTTTTTTAAGTGCCTCATTTCCCAAAAAGGAAACACTAAAGGGTTTGATATCTTGTCACTACCCACACTCAATTGCCTAAAAGCAAGTGGCAGAAGGAAATGCAACCCAAATTGAGGAAGTATAATTCTCGCTGCCCCAAAGATGTATGTATGTCATTTCCCTTGATGTTTTTCACCTCTTCTATACAATTACAGGCTGCATTTAAGGGAGGCTTATCAGCAAAGATAAAAGACAAGCCATTTCACCATTCCCATGGCTGGTTTCTTAACTGGCTATCAGAGCACAATCCTTAAGAACAGTAAGTAATCACAATCCTGAGTTTGAAGCCAACGTGCCGGCCTTTCTGATTCTGTAGTACAACTCAAACCTGGAGCACACAAAGCTCGCTTCACAACAGATTTCACCCCAATAGCAGGGCAGCTGAGTGACTATGAGCTCAGGAAAGAAGGAAGGGAAAGGTGACAAGATCTTGAGAAGCAAGAAATAAATTAAGATCTGGAACCTGACAAGACCCTGAGGAGCAAGACAGAAAAGATAAAACACTTGCCACTCTACTTACAAAAGCTTGCCCTTCCTAAAAGAATTCTTCGAGAGGAAGGCCAAGTATTGAAGCACAGCGGCACTGCTCTTTCCCTTCCATCGTCCTTGGCCCATATCCAGACACTCAGGGCTACAACAGGAAGCCACTTTGGTTGGGGCATGAGGGGTGGGAAGAGGGGATCAGTACATTCCCCACCCTCCCTGAACTGTTTCTACTTCTACTGTCACGTCAGCAGTCTGAGAATGATTATACTCTTGTGTAAGAATGCCATAAACCTGTCTTTCTGAAATAGGAGGGGATGGGGAAAGAGTGGGTGATGAAAAAAGCCATGTTTGTGCCTTTCCAGCTAGGTACACTTTAGAGGCCAGCAAATAGCCCTGGCTAGACCCCATCAGTCAGTAGCTACCCAGGGTGTGGGAGGATACATAGAGTTCTGTGATTATAGCTGATAGTGCATATCTCAACAACTATATACAGGGATCTATAAATTAAATGCATTTCTGGCCACTGCAACTAGGTTGACGTACCTGAGCTCCACTACTTTTGGTGCTCTCTTCCTTTTGAGAGCTTCAGCTTATTAAAAAAGAGTCCCTACAGCTCCATCTTCCCCTGAGTCCTGGGGGGAAAGTCCCAGTCACCCCTGCATATGGGAAACACCACAGCTAGCGGCATAGAAGGGTTCGGTGCTAGGACCCCCACAACCCATCCCTCTCATGGCTCAGGGCCCTGGCACAGCAAGGTCCTGGGAAGACCAAACCCCAGTCCCCGGCGAATCGTGGTCCCTGAAGATCGGGCTGCGGGCCACTGTGTCGGGGTGAGCTGCCGATCTAGCGGTGTGTGTCTGGGGAGGCGTTCACTCCGGAGGGGTCACTCCCGCCACCTCCGGGCTTGGAGACGACAGTTCCCCGCCGCCCCCCGTGCGAGGACTCAGTGACTCCCGGGCGCGGCCAGCTCCTCCTCCTCCTCCTCCTCCTCCTCCTCGTCCGGGCCCAGCGGGCCCTCGAGCGGCCACGCCAGGGGGCTGTCCGCGGGGGGCTCCGGGGGCTCCGGCCGCGTCGCCTGCAGCGGGGGCTCGTCGCGCGGGGCCTCGCGGCGGGACGACCAGGTGGCGTTGGGCCCCGTGGCCGCTGCCCCCGAAGTCCCGGACGGGCCGGTGGCGTTGGAGCCGCCGGAAGGCGGGCCCGCAGCTCCCGCCGAGGTCCCGGCGCCCACCGGCTGCCAGATGAGGCTGTAGTAGACCGCCAGCACGATGGCGGCCAGCGACACGGAGAGCACGTAGGCGAACACGGTGGCGAGCCGGACCCACTTCTTGTTGGTCTTGGCCGCCATCTTCGCCTTCTTGTCCCCGGTGTAGGTGGCCGGCTTGCCCCGCTCGGCCGGGCCCACGTCGCGCTCCTTCATGGGGGGGCCCCGGCCTTTGCCCCGGTGCTCCACGGCCCCGGCTGGAGGGGGCCTGGCGGCCTGCGACGACTGGGCAGGGGGCGGCCCGGCGCCCTCGGTTCCCCGCGGCTTCGCGCTCCGCCGCCGCTCCTCACGCCGCCCGTCCGCCGCCCGCCACCGCGTCGCTGAGCTGCCGCCGGGGCCTGGGCTAGTCACCGCCGCCAGCGCCGCCGCCGCCGCCGGCCCGTCAGCTGCTTCCGCGCCGCCGCCACAGCTGCCACAGCCGCCCGGCTCCGCGTCCCCATCCGCTGTCGCCGCCGCCTGCCCGGCCACCGGCCGCCCGGTCTCCAGTGGCCGCGCGGACCGCGCGCTCGAGCCGCAGCAGCCCGGCTCCCCCGACGCGCGCGCTGGCCACGGGGGCGGGGCGGGCGCCGCTGGGGGCCGCCTCTTAAAAGGGCGACGTCGAGTCCGGAAGCGCCGCGCGGGAAGCCCCACCGCGACGCCCAGTTAAGAGAGAGTTAAGGGAGGCTGCTCTTAAAGGGGCCACGTCGCCGCGTCCCCCGCACGAGCTTTCGTGGCGAAGGCAGCAGTCCGGGGCGCTTCTTTAAAAGGGGAACGGCGCTGTATTGGGCGGAGTGCAGAACCCAGGGGAGAGGGAGGGGCAGGAGGCGTGGAGCTGTCAACTCTGGCACCGCCCCACCCCGCCCCAGACTCCCGAGTGACAGATGGAATCGCAGCCCAGGCTTCGGCCCCCAGGCCTGTTTACCAACCAGCCCCGAAGTGAGGGTGACACCACGCTTGTGTCCTCGGTTCGCGCCCCGCCGTAGGCCCCTTCACACCCCTGGCTCGGGTCCGGGTGGTATTTGAGGTGCCTGGAGCGCACACTGAGGTCACACACAGCTGCTCCCCTTCTTCTGTGGGGGTGGGTAGGCTGGATTTAGGGACTCCCTGGCATCTTCCAAATCCCCAGTTGTCTTGGAGCCCCACAGGTGCAGGCTGTTCTTCAGGCGAAGTTCACAGCGGGTTCTAAGGCTCGCATTTTGTTCTTCCTACTCCCAGGTTTGGCCTTGATTTGGATCAAAGGGGCTGCATGGAACTGATGGAGTGCGGTTTCCGAGTTTTCGCTCCTTGATCCTTTCTGCCCGCCCCAGGGCCCGGGCAGTCGTCCTGCTTTTCCTCGTCCCCTTCCCACTCGAGGGTTGTCCTCCCTGGCTCCAGGCCAGGGTCCAGGCTGTTGGCTTTGCGCTCTCTTGTTAGACCCCTGGGTGCTGACAACCCCTCTCTCTGTGTTAGGACTCTAGGTAGCCGGCTTCCAGATGCATCCCGCTTCCTCCCACCCTTTTCTTTCCCTTTCCTTCTCTCCTCCCCAATCCCTATCTATAAAGCTTTCCAGAATTTCTAGTTCCCTCCGCCTTGAATCCTACTTCCTGTGTTCTCAGAACGGTCTGTGTGGATTGCCTGGTGTCTGTGGAAACAGGGATGGATCCAGTGCCTGTGTGAGTGAATGTGAGTGAGTGTGTGTGTGTGTGTGTGTGTGTGTGTGTGTAGGACTGTGGTCCTGACGGGGCGTCTGTGGGACCCTGCAAATATGAGCCCGACCTGGCTCTGATCTTGTGGTGAGTGACCTCCTCTACCCTTCCTCTTATCCCTTCTCCTCCAGGAACTTTTGACTCCCAGATGTCCCCTCCCTCAGGAAGTCCTGCACCAACACTACCGCCCTGCTGCACTACAAACAAAAGTGGAGTGGCTACCAGAGCAGTATGCCTGTGGGCTGCTGCGACCAAAGGCCTCTAACCTGGCCCTTCAGTCCCAGTCAGCTGGAGGCTCAGGTGTGGCTCTGCCACTACAAAGGACAGCTGGATGCTATTTCAAGGAAAAGCCTGCCTTTCCACTTTCTGAGAAATTTCAAGGAGGTTGGGAGTTTGGACTGTTTATTGCCTTCCAAGGGCTGATAGGGGGGAAAATGACTGACTCTTTCCCCAGCCTGCTTGTACATCAGCAAGAGCTGGTATAGAAGGCAGCCTGTCAAATGAAACTTTCTAAGTTAAAATCTCTGAATCATCTCTGGAAGTTGTACTCTCTTCTCTCCCCTGTTCTCTGGTCTTCCTGGCAGGACCAATCACACAACTATTGCAAGGTGAATTATTCTTAAAGATTCCAGGCAAGGACAATATAAAGCTTCCTTTGATTCCTTTTCTGAAATGCTTCTCTGTATTTCTCTTGTGAATTAAACTACTTTTTTCTTGCCTGGTTCCCAGCAGAATGGGAAAACAGCACGTCACTCTTTTCTAAACTAAAGAATAATATGGTTGGAGCTCTTATGCAATTCTTCTTGCCCTATTCTTCTCCAAACTAAACAGTGCCAGATTCTTTAACCTGTCATCAATAAGCCCTATTTATTATCTGGATTTACATAGTGTCTTTTACCCCTGGAACTCAAAATGCTTTCAGATATAATTGAGCCTGATCTCCCTGGTGCCTGAGCCATTAAGAAACCATTAGTGTATTCCTGTTGCAGGCTACTAAATGGCCCCCTAGTGGTCTGAACGTGAATATGCTTCTCTAATTGCTTCTCCCCACTAAGGGTAGCCAGGAATCAGAAGCAAGGCAGTTTACGGACACAACGGGCTTGAAAGGCCATCCCTTGTGAATACTCCCACCAACCTTAGTGGCTTCTCCACAACATCCCCATGGATCTTCAGCTAAATGACTGTTTATGATGGTTAACTTTGTTGTCTGCTGTCGGGAGCAATGCTGCATAATTTTAGGGTAAAATCATTCGGTTAGCCTAATTCTCCTGCCTACAGCCCAGCTATGGAATTCCGAGACATAATTCCATTTTGGCCTCCGGTCATAACTGAGACCTCAGTGATCCGGTGATGCTGTGATTCTCCAGGACAAGATTACACCAGCTGAAGACATCCTGGGAGGAACAAAATCTTCATCTACTCAGTTCCTCATTGTTCTTGTATTGTTACATCTTTGTTACGCGGATGTACTGAACTCTCTGCAAGTCATTTGTTACATTTGTTTCTCCTGACGTACCGAGCGAAAGGTACCTTAAGCTGGGGGCTTTCGTCTTTGCCGCCCAGAGCAGCACTGCTCAGAACCAAAGCTCAGCTTCTTCTCAGTCTCATTTTTCTACTTTCCTGTAATTCGCCTTGTGCTGCCGTGGCTTGAAGGAGACTAGGACTTACTGCAGAGGTCCTAGTAACGTCCCCTTTCCCTGTTCCCTAAAGTCTGCTTCCTGTGACAGCCCTTTCAGGCTTTGGAAAGTTCTGACCACTTGTAACAGGAGCAAGAACCATGCCCTTAGTATATGCTAGGCACTCTACCAAGACCTGCGTTCTTGTCTCATTGTCTCACAGCAACGTATCAGGTAATTACTACTGATCCTCATTGTGCAGCAGAAACTGATTCAAAAAGGTTAAGGAATTTACTTGAGGTTTCATAGAATTCAAACCTAAGTCTTTCTGACTCTAGGGCATTAGGGTTCCCCCCACCTCGGTACCTGAACTCTGGACCTTGTGCTTACAAGGCAGGGGCAGCACCACTGAGCTAAATCCCCTACCCTAGGACATTAGGTTCTTGATCCCCGCTCTGTTCTGGCTCACAGGTGCAGCTGAACTTTGCAGTGGGTGCATGGGGTACTCCCAGGTCACTTTCAGAATGGGGACACATTCCACCAGCTGTGGGAGTCTTGGCTACTCCTTGTTCACAGCCACACCTGTTCGTGGGAATTGCCCTCAGGAGCCAAAGGAAGCTGCCTTTTTCTCTGAATCTATAAGAACAATAGAGCCAAGTTGCACAAAGCCCTGCTGGAGATATGCAGGTCCTGCCCGGAAGGAAGAAGGCTATTTCCTGAAGGAACTGGAGAGGTAGTCATTGCGTACTGGCAGAGCCAGGAGCAGATATATAGGCAAAGGTGTAGGGGGAGAGGAGTGGGGAGCTGAACATCCTCCTGAGTTATGGAGACTTTATTGCAGATACCCTGATAAGGACCCTGGAAGACAGAGTGACTGGAAATTCCAGAACCACCATGGCAGAAGGTGGAAGAAATGTTCAAAATCTCAGAGAACTAGGTCTAGTGTCACACAGCTGTAATCCCAAGTACCAAGGCAGGAGAATTGAAAATTTAAACCCAGCTTGCGCGACCTAGCAATTTAGTGAGATCATGTCAATATAAAAAATAAAAAGGCCTGGGGATGTAGCTCAATGTGAAGGCTCTGGGTTCAATCTTCAGGACTACTAAAAATAAAAAGATCTCAGAGGGTGGGCATGCTATGGCAGCCGTTCTGTGTATGGCCAGAAACCAGTGTAAGTCCTGCAGGAATGCCCAAAGGCTACTCTAGGATTAAAGCAGTAAGGAATGACTGGCAGGAGGGGTACCGGCACCACAGAGTGGCTCAGTTTTGTTGTCCTCAGGAGGCCAGCAGGAGGCCCTCTTAGAACTGGCTTCCTGACAGCATGGAGAGAATGGGTCCACGAAAACATAGAAGGTGAATGTTGATGTAACTATTGTAATGAGCAGTAAGTTGGAGTGGTGGTCAGTAGGGGATCCTTAACAGGAGAGCTATGGAGTGGTTGATGTCACGGATTCCCTGGGACAAGCTGGCTGGGCAGCCGGTAGTGGTATTGCTCAATCTGTACCCATGATTCTTGACTTTCTTGGTTTTAGGGTCATTTTACACTCTTAAAAACTGAGGTTTGTAGGGCCAGGAATTTAGGTCAGTGGTGCCAAACCTGCCTGGCAACTGCAAGGTCCTGAGTTCGATCTCCGGTAGCCCCCCCCCCCCCATTGAGGCTTGTAGAGCCAGGTGCAGTGGCCCATGCCTGTAGTCCCAGCTACTTAGAGGCTGAAATGGGAGAGTCACTTGAGCTCACAAGTTTGAAACCAGCCTGGGCAACATAGTGGGACCCTTGTCTCAACAAACAAACAAACAAGCAAACCCCAAAATACAAAAAATCCTGAGATCTACCAAAAGCTTTTGTTTATGTTACATGTGCGTATTGATACTTGCCACATTAGAACAAAGATAAATTTGCAAAATATTTATTATTAATTTTTAAATAAGATCACTGTGTATCAAAAGCACATTTTTATGAAAAATAAAAACACTTTCTAAAATATATGCTTTCTAAAATGAGCAAAGAGTGGCTTAGGTTCACATTTTTGCAAATCTCTTGAATGTGGCTTTACGAAGACTTGGATTCTCATCTGCTTCTGTATTCAATTTATTGGCAATATATTCCTTTTTTTGGTAATATATTCTTTTGGTTAAAATATAGGCTACATATCTAGCCTCACTAGATTGTAGTTGGAAAAGTGAAGAGTATTTTAATAGCTTTTTTTTTTTTGGTAATTGTGGCTATTTTTTTGATACTACACCAAAACTCAACAAGTAGTACTTAATTTTCTTTTTTTTTGAGACAAAGTCTCACTATGTAGCCCAGGCTGGCTTTGAACTCAGGGCAATCCTCCTGTCTCAGCATCTCCAGTGCAGGGATTACAGGCATGTGCCACCACCATGCTTGGCAAATAGCACTTTCTTTTTTTTTTTTGGTACCAGGGATTGAACTCGGGACCTTGTGCTTTCAAGGCAGGCAGTGGAACCACTGAGCTAAATCCCTGCCCTCTATGTAGTATTTTCTTAAACAACAGTTGTATTGTAGATTATGAAATGACATTATTTCTGTATCAATAATTTTTTGTGTGTGTGGTCCTGGGAGTTGAACTCAGGGCCTTCACATTGAGCTACATCCTAGCCATTTTTATTGTTTGAGACAGGGTCTCACTAAGTTGCCCAGGCTGGTCTTAGACTTGTGATCCTCCTGCCTCAACCTCAAGCATAGTTTATATCAGTTATACTTACAAATTAGAATGGTGTTCCTTGGAAAATGTGGTTAGTTCTACTCATAACCCAATCCCACAAGTGATTTTCCCAAGAGAACTATTATACGCCTGTGTACAGTAGAGCACTTTCTATTTAATCATGCAGAGAGGTGTATTAGGGCCGGGGATTTAGCTCAGTGGTTGCATTGCCTGCTGTGCAAGCGCAAGGACCTGAGTTCGATCCCTGGTACCAAAAAAAAAATTAAAGGCATATTTAAGGGTCATAATTTAACAATCTTTATTGCTTTGTTCAGGATATTCTTTTTTTTTTTTTTGGTGATACAGTGCGTTATTTAGAAAAACACCACTGATTCTAAGATTTTTTTCTTTCAAATGCCACACTAAGTAGACATAAAGTAGTCCAGGATACATAGATGCATTTACACATTGAATACAAAATAAATATACAATATTTGGAAAACTTAGTTATCCATTGATTCATTTTGCATTTCCACTGTTCATCTTCTGTTTCAATTTTCTTTGCCTTTTGTAAATCCTTTTTTTTCCTTGCTTTCAAATCGACTTTTGGCTCTGGTTTTACCCACTGTATTTCTATTGGTTTTTCCTCAGTTGGTGTAAAAAAAACATCTTCAGTAGGATCCTGTGGAAGAACAGTCCTTGGCTCTTTCTCAGTTTCTGCACATCTTTTACTTGCTGTTTCTCTTCGTATTTTGCAGCTGTGATGGATCTTATGATACGCCGATGCATGTTTGGTGACTGGTAGTGAGGATTTTCATAAAACGTTGGTCCTCCAAAACTTCCCTGAAAAACCTTTATCAGATTTAAGACAAAACGAGGTCCTATTTCTGCAAGTTGAGCATCTTCATCTATGACCTGAAAGTTCCGAAACCATATCCTATTATCCAAAATGGTGAAAGTAAATACATGGTCCACAAGTGGCTGGCTTTTGCGATGATATCGTGGCATACGAAAAATCCGAATTAAGAGTCATTTTAACAAAGCATCATGTGGCACTTCATCAAAAGCAGGGTCAAAAGACAAAATCAGCCGAGAACTTTTCAAACAGTTTCCAGTCATCTTCAGTTCTGCTAGGGTATGAATATTTTGAACAAGGAATTTGGCAGAGAGCCCATGAGGTGAATTCGAAAGCCACATATAAAGATCTTCTTTTTTCTTAGCTTCAAAATAGATGCATTTATTGCAGTTTTTCATTTCACAGATCTCATTAATCACAAATAATTTATCTTTACGATCCATTTTAGTATCTGCTTTAGAGTGAGGCATCAACGTTCACAAGTCTTGCATTAAATGTCTTGTTCTGAAATTTATTCCTCTGGAAGAAAAGATGAGAATCCGTTCCTTATTTTTCCACCTGCCCTTGCAAACAGGGCCTGGGCTAAGGTCCTTCTCTGCTTCCTCCATCTCTTCTGGCACAGCCGAGGGCTTAGCTGGAGGCTCGGCATCTTTTTTTGTTTCTTTTTGGCTTCTTCACCGAGACCGAAACCGGCCAGTCCCCACGCCGCTTCCTCTGTACTGCCATCTTGCCTCACCCTGTTCAGGATATTCTTAAATGAAACTGGCTTTTCCTCTCTCCTTTTTCTTTTCCTCCTTCAAACTATTAGTTCAAGTGGGTGCCACAGCCTGTTTAAGATGTCATGGGTTTTACTCAACATTGCTTTTGCACCAGCAGGGCAAATGCCAATACAGTAAAAAGGCAAATATCAGTTTAGTGTTGTTAATAATAATAATTTTGACCTCGTGGTCACCCTAAAAGGTCTTGGGGACCCCTAGGGGTCTGTAGAGCACACACTGAGAATTGCTCAGCTGCAGTAAAAAGAAATGAAGGATGAAAGGCCAGGAGGTTGGTGGTAGTTGCTCCAATAAAAAGTCACAGTACCTTGTCTGGCTTTCAGATTCCACTCCTTTTCCAGGTTTCCAGACCAAGAGTCTGGTCCCTAGGAGGAAGCCTTCCTCAGTACCTTGGCAGTGCAGTAACGATCTCCCACCTCCCCCATTAAGACACTCCGTACTGGGTAACTGTGAGCTGAGGCATGCGGAGAGTTCGGTGCTTTACGATCTGCTGGCTGCAGTGTCTGAACACTCACTGATGCCTGGCTGGGGTATCATCTTCACGGCCTCTCAGTAGAATGGCCTGAGGTCATATGTACAGCAAATGGCTTGGAGAGCAACCAGAAAGAAATATTGGAAGAACTATTGGACAATGAGGAGCAAGAAGGCCTGGCAAAGAGGGAGGTGGATGTTTTTAAGAGTGGTCACAAAGGGTGAAGATCCATGTATTGCTTGTTCACGTCCATCAAAAGCATCCACCCCAGAGGAGTCACACAACAACTCAGTGGAAAGAATGACTGACTGAATGTTAGCCAGCCTCTGACCCCATGCTGGCACAATGGACACAAGAATAAAGTGGCCATAGTAGCACAGACATAGGCTACATGTAGACATGTATGTAGACTGATCTCACTGTTGTCACTGCTGGATGTTCAGCCAGCCACCAACTGATGGCCAGCCTGCCACCCAATAACCAGTTGACCACGCTGTACCCATTCTACTCTAGAGGGTCAGTAGCTCCTCTTGACTTGAAGTGGCCTGTATTGTGGCCATGGACTTCTCCCCTGCTCAAAGGCCACTCTCTGGGGGCTGGGGTGTTTGGCTCCCTGACACGGGGTCTCACTTTATAGGCAAGAATTCGTGCCCACAGTCATGGGACCTTCTGTACCTATTGCATACTTCACACTCACAAACTGCTGGCTTAGTATAGCTGACAGTGCATTCAGACAGTTGCTCTGAGGTGCCCCTGGGGCACCTTTCAGAGGAATAGGACCCACCCCAGGATGAAGTATGCACCCTAATCAGTAACTATGATGCCCTGGGCCAATGTGTGGAATATGGAGGATTAGGAAGCCAGAGGTAGAAGTAGGAATGACTCCACTTACCACAGCTTCCTGGTTCCTACAGTTCCAGGCTCTCCGGGTTCAGAGAATCGGGTTCCCAGAGGGAGAAAACTTCCACCAGGGAACAAAACAACAACCCTATAAACTTGAAGCATGGCTGCTTTCTGTCCTTCAGACTCCTTGTGCCAAGAAATCTGCAGGGAAGAAAAGGAATCACTTTCTGACAGGGGCAGTTGACCCTAATCCTTGGGAAGAGACAGGGCTGCTATTATATAATGGGGCCAGGAAAGACTATGTCTGGCAGCCCAGGTATCTACTAGGGTGTCTCTTGGTACTCCCTGCCTAATTTTTTTTTTTGGTACCAGGGATTGAACTCAGGACCTTTTGCTTGTGAGGCAGGCGCTGGAACCACTGAGCTAAATCCCCGGCGTCCCCCTGCCTAATTTTGATGGAAAGTAGACTCACTTAGCACGAGAGTCTGAAAGGGTGTGGGGATTAGGTGATTAGTCACCTCACCAGGTAAGCTACCTAGGGTCAAGAGGTGTAAGATGAAAGTAAAGAGCATCTTCAGCAGCCCGAGCCTGCTTTTACTGGCAGCTCTGCCATGTGACTCAGGGAGAGCTGGCTGTCAGTGAAAACTCTGTTTTATTCACACGTTTCTGCTAAAGCTGCCACTTCCCCCCTTGTCCTGCACAGTCCGTGCCTTGGAGTCAGGCCCAGATCTCTGAAGCTCTTTCATTTCACCCTAGGCGGTTTGGGCTGTGGCTCCTGCAGGTCAGGATGCTTTTGGTCCTGAGCCTGTCTCACAACATCTTCCTGTCCTCACTGGCTTGTTGCTGTTCAGAAAATCGAGGGGCGTGGGCTGGGGATTTAGCTCAGTGGTGCCGTGCCTGCCTCGAAAGCTCAGGGTCCTGAGTTCGATCTCTGGTACTGAAAAAAAAGAAAGAAAGAAAAGAAAAAAAGAAAAAAAAATCGAGGGGCTTGTCCTCCTGGACTCTGCCCACAGACTTCAAGTTCCTTATGTAAAAGGGTGTGGTGTTTGGATATCATCTACTACATGCTCCCATATCCTTAAATCGTCCCAGATTTACCTATAATACCAAACACAACGTACATGCCATGTAAAGAGTTATTATCCTGTGTTGTTTATGGAATAGTGACAAGGAAAACAGGTCTGTACATTTTCAGTACAGGTGAATCCCTGTATCCCACCCACCAATATTTTGTTTAATCTGTGGTTAGTTGGATCCACAGATGCAGAATCCACAGACCAGAAGAGCTAGCTGCGCTGAGGAAGAAGTAATAAGAAAATGCCTATCTCCTGTCAGTGTCTGTTAGCAAGTATATAAATAAACCAGGCATGGTGACACCGGATGCCTGTAATCCCAGCACTGTAGGAGGCTGAGACAGGAGGATCACAAGTTCGGTCTAGCTTCAGCAATTTAGCAACTTAGTGAGACTTATTTCAAAATAAATAAACTTGAAAAGGAGCTGGAATGTGGCTCAGTGGGAAGGCCCTGCATTCAATACCTAGTACTGGGGAAAAAAACTGTATAAATAAATACCCAAAATACTAACAATAATGTGCAGGTACTATATTAAGTGCTTTATAGTGTTATTACATTATTTAATCTTTACAACGGACTTGTAAATCATTAATATTCCTATTTTACAGGTAAGAAAGATGAGGCACAGAAAGATTAAGTGTCACAAGACAAACCAGCTGGTCAGTAGCTGGGTTTATAGAGTAGTGCAGGTGGCTTCCTGTGCCAGGCTGGGAAACACCCCAGATGCAGTGACCCAGACTTATCTACCCTCAGAATCAGCTGGCCGAGGGCTCAAGGAGCACAGCAGGCCTGGGCGCTCTGAACCACTGCTTCAGCAGGGCACTCAAGGCATCCGACCTGATGTGACTCCTTCTCTTGGCTAATAGCTGTGGGGCCTGGGATCTGAGTCCAACTCCCACCTCTAAACGCTGCTGAACAGGCTGGGAAAGGAAAGCATGGCACCTCTGAGACCTGTCCCTGGGAGGCCGCAGTCGAGTAGAAGCTCCCATCACCTGTGGCCCAAGGCTCCCACATGCCAAACTCCGCAGCACACAGTCCCTATGGGTCACAGATGGCACAGGTCCACCACCGCCTCCCTGAGAGGTGGCTTCCCTGGCTCTGGCGTGTCCCCAGGAGGCTTCGCTTTCCAGCAGGGGGCATCCTCGCTCTTTCACTTTGCACCCTGGGCGGCCAATGGGCCTGTTGCTTGTTCTGCCCTCTGCCCAGCTCAGCCCAGGAGCCCCAGGCCAGTTTCCCAAATTAGGTACCCAGTGATTTCCTTGATTTCCTCCATATCTACTGTACTATTATTTACATAACATTTTTCTTTGTCACTCACATTTTAAAAAACGGAATCGCCTTACTCCTCCAGGTGATTTGTTCTGTTTTGTTTTGGGTCGGAGGGAGGATCTTGCTATCTTGGCCAGGCTGGTCTTGAACTCCTAGGTTGAAATGATCCTTCCCCCCAGCCTCCCAGGTACTACGGGGGTGCACCACCATGCCCCAACCTAAATGTATATTACAAAGGAAAAAGCCCCTTTGGAGAAAGGTCTTCCCAGCTGGCTCTGCTGGCTGCCAGGATTCCCGCATTCACATTCACATTCGCAGGGCTGGCTTTACAGGAGGAGGTCAGGATGTAGACTGGAGAGCATAGATTCCTCCCTCCAAAGTGCCAATTGGGGTCTTAAGGTGACACGGCCATCTTTCACTCACTGCGTAAAGATGAGGCTTTGTTTTGTGGAGTCAGGACTTGAGACACACATGACAGAGTGAGTGCTGAAACCGTTGAAAGGAGTGGAAGAGCCTTCCTTCCTCCTCCCCAGGTGGCAGAGGAAGGGGCTGCTCAGGTCCAGTGACTGGAGGAAAGGTCTGGGTGGGTGGGGAGAACCAAATCACTGCAGGTGACAGGTGCAGGGCTTCGGGCAGGCACAGGGATTTCCCTTGCAAAATTCATTCCAACGGAGAGAGACTTTAGTCCTGAGAAGTGCCAGAGCTTCAGGGCCACCGGGAGGGCCCAACGCTGGAGGGCAGAGAGAGGACAGACCTGGAGGGAGGCGTCAGAGCGCCTGCCACTCCAGAGTTTCTGAGCTGTTTCCATTGTGGTTCCACACTGTATCCCTCCTCTGGTCTTAGAATTGCTTTTCTGGGGATTATCTCTGGGTTGGGAATCCCCTAGTGGGCTTTTTTTTTTTTTTTTTGAGACCAGGTCTCACTGTGTAGCTCAGGCTGGCCTCGAACTTGCAGTGATCCTCCTGCCTCAGGCTCCTGAGTGCTAGGATCACAGGCATGCGCCACCACACCTGGCCCCTTAGTGCTTTTTATTTTGGGTACTGGAGATTGACCCAGGGTCATCGTACTGAGCTACCTCCCTATCCCTTTTCATTTTTTGAGACAGTGCCTTGCTAAATTGCCCAGGTAGGATTTGAACTTGCAATCCTCCTGCCTCAACCACCCAAGAGTATGTGCCATCACACCCACAGCTTGCTGGGCACTGTTTACCATGTCTTCATTCTCCCTGAACTGTCTTCCTCGCTCTGTCCCCCCATCCTGCTGCTCCCTGACCTTCAGAGGCAGTTCCAGGGCAGGGTGAGGGTCTCATGGTTGTCAGGGGGTGGCACAGAGGTCCTTGCTGGGACCTAGGACCAAAAGCCAGGCCCTGAGAGGGGACGGAAGTCATGGGTAGAGCTTCCTGCCTCTCCGCTGGGCTAAGCAGGGCGATAAGAGGAGTAGGTTAGGTAAGAGGAAGTGGGCTGGGGCTGAGCAGGGCTGAGACTGAACTCCTGGGGACAGAGGCAGTGTGAGGGTCATGTACCCAGAGGGGCCTGGAGCATCTGGAGCAGCCTCCTGTGGTGTAGAGCACGGAGAGGGTGCCTGGGAGGAGTGCTCAGGTGGCCAGAGGGAACCGGGTGGGTGGTGCCTGGTCAGTGAAGTGAAGGTCCAGGCCTAGCGAGGCCCAGAGGCATGGTTGCCTCACCTGACCTTCATTTTCATGGGAAGGAAGCATTAAGAAAGAAGAACTGGCTGTTCTGTTAACTTTGCTTATTCAAAACACTCAATCCCATCTGGGCCCGGTCCCCAACCCCTACTCCTACCCCTGGGGTGGTCCCACCCTCTGGGGACAGAACCCCTGCCCTGGAGCCCACCTTGAGGACTCCTTTCCACTATGAGCTCCTTTTACTGGTCCTCAGTCTGAGCCCAAGCAACAGCATCCCCCAGGTCCCCAGATTGCCCTTCTTGGGGTCCCTGGGACCCAGAGGGCCTGGCTCCAAGCCCTCAACCTGCCTCTCAGCTCTGGGTCGAGTAGAGAAGGAAGCCTGAGCAGGAAGTGCTGGGGCACAGGGGGAGGGCGGGGTTCCAAGAGGGGAGCCGGTGCCCTGGCAGGAGTGGGGGCTGCAAGCAGGGCAGAAGGAGCTGATTTACAAGGCAGATGGGCCTCAGGCCAGAGCTCTGAGCACTGCACCCAGCCACTGCTACCCCGTGAGCTATAAGAGCACCCGGACTTCCGCACCAGCTCTGGGGGAGTGCCCTGTTAGCCCAGCCTGGCTCCCCTCCTATAACCCTCCTTCCTTCCCTCCTCCTGCCAGCCTGTGACTGCCCACCTTCTCCAAAGAGGGACGCTTGGCACCATGTCTCTGCTCAACCCTGTCCTGCAGCCCCCTGAGGTGAAGGCCTATCTGAGCCAAGGAGAGCGTTTCATCAAATGGGATGATGTGAGTAGGCAGGGCCCTCTGTCTGCTGGGGAGCTGGGTGGTGGGGACCAAGGGTTGGTTTATGTTTCCCAGGGCCCAGGCGCCTGTGTGGCTTGGCCAGGCGGCTGGCACTTGCTGGATAAATAAGCCTGGGGATGAGGTGTGTGTTCCTGGCTGCAATGGCCAAACTGTGTCTAAGGAGCAAGGCGGAGGTGGGCTGCCTGGGCAGTTCCAGGGAGATAGTTTCTTCAGATCTACATCTGTCCTCCCCACCCC
The DNA here is from genome assembly GCF_000247695.1 of Heterocephalus glaber. Next base: position 7,612,264 of record NW_004624804.1, on the reverse strand, counting down.
TTGGCCACAAAAGAGCAGGGATTTTGCTCCTGGCTCAGCTTTGGTGGGAGGAAAGCACACACCAGAGGTGAGGCAGGGTCCCCTCCCAGCACTGATACTCTCCTTTTGCTCCAGCAGGGGGCTTGTCCCAGGGAAATCCTACTCTTTCCTGAATGCTTCCAGGGCAGCCTGGACCCAAGTGAGGCCCAAGAGGCCCCTGGACCCAAGTGAGAGCTGGAGACTGCTGCTCCAGGGGCCTGGGAAGGGCTGACCGACTTCTGCTTCCCCTTGTCGGCTAGGCCTGGCCCTGACTCCCACCAGCCTGACTGCAGGGGAAGGGGAAGGTGTTGCTTTGCCCTGCACCCTGTCTCCAATCTCTGCTCCTTCCTCGTCTGGAGCCTACTTTCCAGCCTCTGGTCCTCCTGGGCCCTGAAAACATGGCCATGGGTCAGGGATTCTTGTGGACCAGCAGGGTGAGCCCTTGGGGCACGGGGGCTGCTGGGCTGGCCCAGCCTGAGAGGGCTGAGCTAGTCCCAGGAAGACACAGAGGCTCTGCCAGGGAGGGGAGGGCCTTAAGGCTGCTTGTCTGGCTTAGGGGTAAGATTTGAGGGTCTGGGTCTGGGTCCCTTACTGTGGGGCTAGGCTGAGGAGTCTCAGCCATGACTATGGGGAAGGGCCCTGTGCTTAGCTGCTTTCTGTTTCCCTAGCATGGAGGTGGTTTGTCTCAGGGGCCCGAGGGATGAGGGAAGTGGCTCGGAATGAGAAGTGAAGTGGTCTCTCTCAGTTCCTCTGGGCAGTGTGCATGACCTGAGTGGACAGGGGCATGCTATGCGGACTTCCCCCCAACCTGTGTACCTGGCTGGTCTCTTCCCTTCCCCAAAGTGGGGCCCTGCATGTTCCCTGGATCCTGATTTGTAAGAGCAAGAATGTTGCAAGCGTTGTCACAGAGCACGAGCACCTCTGAGACAGGCTGTGCTCTCAGACTGCTGTCAGCTTGTGGTGCTGTCACACCACATCAAACAACCACACTGCATAGGACACAGTGAAACCATGGCTCCACAGTCCGTTCACAACATGTGTAGAGAGGGAAGCTCTTCTCCTACCATGAAAGGAAACTTAGCAAATCACCATTCATTCCCTTTGCCCTTGGGTAATTGTCCAGTGGTCATGGCAAAACCCACTCCTAGTTCAGAAACTACTTAGAATCAAAACTCTAACCTTGGCTTCGCCTCCTTGCATCTTCCCCTCATACCCTTGGGACTGGCTTCAGGGGGTGCAGGCCCTCTAGAATGAGGTGAGACACCCTTGTCCTCCAGGCCCCTCGAGGTGGGGTGCAGGTGGGGAAGAGATAACAAAGTTCGTTCTTGAATGGCTGCTGTCACAAACTGCCAGAAACCTAAAGCTTATTTCTTTCTCCAGTGGGCATTCTGACGATTCTTGGAAGACCTTCCTCCCCTGAACTTGAGTCACTCTCGAATCTCTATCTCAGGAGGTTACTTGTGATCACAGCACTTCTTCAGCCTTTTGTGACCACGTCTGTCTTCCATTGGCTTTGGACCCTGTGCTTCTCTTTCCCCTGTGGGGCTACTCTGGACTCTAGAAATCCTCATGTAGTTGCTGCCCCAACAGTGCTCTGGGAGTGTAGGCATCCCCAGCATGTCTCTGTTCTTCCAGGCTCTGTCTGATATGCCCCATGACTGCGGGGATCACACCAGCTCCCCAAGTAGGGCTGAAACCCCTCCCTGAGCCTTAGATCAGGGATCAAGCACCCTGGTACTCCCTTAGGAGGGAAGGGGTGGAATGCATAGCTTTCACCAAAATTGCTTTCTTCACAAAAAAATTTTTTTTTTTTTTGGTACTGGGGATCAAACTCAGGACCTTGAGCTTTCGAGGCAGGCGCCAGAACCGAGCTAAATCCCCAGCCCTCTACACAAAATCTTTCTCCCGTCCCCTAACAAACTTTGATCACCATTCTTTGATCATTTCCTTTACAGATTTTGTTTGGTCTGGTTTGGTATGCAGCAACTACCATGTTTTGTTGGAAACTTCAGTTGTAATACATATACACACATGTATACACATGTGTGTGTACGGGTGTGTGTGTGTGCGTGCTTGGTGTTACTGGGGATTGAGCCCAGGGCCTTCATATTGAGCTATATCCCCATCCCTTTTTTAAAATTTTGAGACAGTCTTGAGCTGGGGATTTAGCTCAGTGGTTTTGCCGCCTGCTGCGCAAGCGCAAGAACCCGAGTTTGATCCCGGTACCAAAAAAAAATTTTTGAGACAGTCTTGCTAATCCACTAAGTTGTCTAGGCTGGGCTCACACTTGCAGTGCCCCTACCTCAACCCTGCTGAGTGCTGGGTTTACATGTGTGCACCACCACACCCAGAGTCATCATTATTATTAAAATAAAAGGTAGCCTGTTTGCTCAGTGAGTGGAACAGGAATTTAGAAGGGGAAGTCATTCATTGATTCATTGGCTCTTTCAGTAAACCCCAGGCTCAACCAAGCACCAAGCACCAAGCACCAAGCTTGTGGTCCAGCTTACTGACCTTAGTCTGTCAGCTCCTGGGGATTTCCTGGATGTACTTCTAGCCTGTGACCCCGCCACATACAGACCTGAATTGGGACAGCACATTTCTGGGAAGTCTTTCCCAAAGTAGTGAGGCACCGGCTAGCCCATGTTTCAGGTCAAAAAAGTGCTTCAGTTTGGAGGTGGGAAGGCACTTGGTGACTCTGGGACAGTTGGACCTAAGGGCTAGGGGCAGTCATGGAGGGAGGACAGGTCCCAGCTGGATTGTGTAGGCCCTTGGCTCCACTCTTGGGTACAAGAGTTTGGGCTCCGGTTCTGGCTGTGTCAAGTTCTCTTAAGTGGTAGCAGGGGTTTGGGGGAGAGAAATTCCATCCCTTTAGAATTCCATCTCTTTGGAAGCCATGACCATCAAGCAGTTCTATTTGGGATTAGAGGGAATATTTCTCTTCCAGAGATGCCATCTCCAATCCTCAATCTAGTCCAGCTCTTATTCTAGAGAACAAAGGGAAATGTCTTCAGATTCCTGGGACAGGCGCCTCCTAAGTGAGGTGATGAGCTCTGAACCCCCTGGTGTGAGCCAGGGAAGCCCGGCCTGAGGTCTCAGAGCAGAGAGCTGACCCCTTTTCTCTTCAGGAAACTGCAATAGCCTCCCCGGTTATCCTCCGCGTGGACCCCAAGGGCTACTATTTATACTGGACGTATCAAAGCAAGGTGAGGTGGCAGCCCCTACCTACCACAGCCCTGAGCTCTTGCTTATCCAGTGAGCTCAGCCAAAGTACTAATGGGGAGAGATGTGGACTCTGGGGAGTGGAGAGTGGCCTGGAAGGGTGGCATCAGAGAGGAATAGACCGAGAAGAAGGGAGAAGTCCCTCCATGGGAGAATCTGACTGGTGGGAAGGGAAGGGTAGGCTCCAGGTGGCTCTAGGCAGTTCTGGCATCTAGAGAGAGCAGTTGGCCATGATGTGAAGGGGTGTGGAAGCTCCCTGCTCCCTGTGACCTAACCTTTTGCATCCTGGCAGGAGGTGGAGTTTCTGGATATCACTAGTATCCGGGACACCCGTTTTGGGAAGTTTGCCAAGATTCCCAAGGTAGGTGGGCCCAGAAGCAGCCTAAGTGCAGAGCAGCTACCAGCTGCCTGGATAAGGAGTTCTTGCAGGGGGCAAGAAGCCTGGTCTCTAAAACAGGGGCATGGTTCCTGGGCTGGGCAGCAGGGGTCCCAGCTTGAGCCAAGGAAGGGTTGTCCTGGGTTCCACCCTGGGCTCACCTGGCCTCTGAGATTTGGAACTGGGCACGATGAGCTGAATGGTAGTGTGTGGGAGGAGGGGCCACCTCCTGCCCTCAGAGCACCCCGCACCATCTGGATGGTATTGCTTATCCCCCTTCCCCAGCTGGTTTGACTATATTTGCCTATTGCTGGTAGGAAAATTGGAGGAAGGGATTGGTGGCAATCAGGGTTCCCTGAGCCTGGGAGCTAAGAATCCATCTTCAAACAAAAGTGGCAAATAAAATACACAGCCCGCTCCCCCAGGCCCCACGGCCTTAGCTCACCTCTTCCTGTGGGCCTCTCCTTCCTGCCTCTGTAGTGAGTCAGGGCTGGGGGCTGCTCAGGCCTGGTTCCCAGGACAGGGATGGGATTCTGCCCCAGGGGGGCATAGCTTGAGTGGCTGAGGGGAGGGGCAGGGAGGAGAACACCCCTGACCCTCACCATGTCACACATGCTGCAGAGCCAGAAGCTCCGCGAGGTCTTCAACATGGACTTTCCAGACAACCACTTCCTGCTGAAGGCACTCACAGTGGTGTCCGGGCCTGACATGGTGGACCTCACCTTCCACAACTTTGTCTCCTACAAGGAGAATGTGGGCAAGGTGCGTGGGGAGCCCCTGGCCTGGGTCTTGGCCCTGGCCTGGGATGGCCTGGACTTTCTGAGAGGCAGGAAGGGCACCCTTATAAGTCAGAGGCCTGGCCGCTGAGTTTTGTGCTCCTGCAGGACTGGGTTGAGGATGTGCTGGCCCTGGCCAAGCACCCGCTGATAGCCAACGCCCCCCGCAGCACCTTCCTGGACAAGATGTAAGTGCCTGCCCACCTGGTCTTAGCCTGCTGCTCTAGGAATCCAGCCCCTAGCCCTGACTCGGGGCTGCTTTTTGCCCCTGCAGCCTGGTAAAGCTCAAGAGGCACCTAAATCCTGAAGGGAAGATTCCTGTGAAGAAGTGAGTCTCCCCAACTCCCTCCTCGTATTGCCCCAAGCTCCCCAGCCCTTCTCTCCGCACCCATGGCTCTTCTCTGCTGGGTGCCTTTCTCTCTCCTTCAGTTTTTTCCAGATGTTTCCTGCTGACCGGAAGCGGGTGGAAGCTGCTCTCACTGCCTGCCACCTTCCAAAAGGAAAGGTGAGTGGTTCCCCAGCCCAGCCCAACCCTGGGGTTCTCACTCCCACCAGAGGGCAACTACTTGGCCAGGCTTGATGGTGGGTGGGGAAGGCAGGAATGCCATTGGTCCCATCCACAGCCCGCACAGCCACTGGTTCCTGATCCTGGCCCAGAGGTGGACTGGGGCAAGGGTTCGGAGCAGGTGGCAGCGTGGGGGAGGGCAGCCGTTGGCAGACTGCTCAGGGCCAGTCGCAAAAACAGCTCACATTCCCATTCGAGCCTTGGGGGTGAGTGAGAGGAACCGAACGACAGTGGAAGCTGCCAGGACACAGACTTCAGCTCAACACAGGAAAGCAGTTTCCTGTTTCTTTTTAATTAAGCAATTAATTTTTAATTACCAGTTGTCAGCAGGGTCACCCCATGAGGTGCCTTATGTGAATTACCAGAAAGGATCTCTCTGGGGTTGATAGGGCCCTGAGCCAGGGTCTAAGCTTGGCCAGAGGAGCAGATCTCAGGCTGGGGTCCCCCGGGCTAGTGCACTTGTATAGTCACGGCCTGCACCCCAGAGAATACGTTCTCCTGGCAAGAATTTAGAACATTGTAAATGAATAAAACTAAGGCCCCGCTGGTTACCTGTTCTTATGAATTCCAGGAGGAATGTTTTCCCCACAGGCACAGCTCCATGGGATTGGTGACCCCTGAGACAGTCAGTCAGCACTTCAAGCATAGGGTGGGGAGGAGTGGGGGAAGGGGCTCCTGCTGTGGTCCTCAGGTCCCCACCACTTGCTGGCTGTTATACACACCCACCTTCCTTTTCTACTGCTTCCTGGGCTGCATCCTCCCTATTTATCTGCTTTCCTTGAGTCCCAGAAGAGGCTGTTGATCTACCTTCACTTGCAGCTGCAGCTCCAGAGGCAGAGGTGGGCTTAGGGAGACCCAGCAAGACTCTTGCTCAGACCTATTGCAAGCTAAGACCATTGTTGGCCGGTGTAGGCCTTCCAGTATGATCCTGAGAGACATGTACTGGGAAGCACAAAGCAAAAGCACACTGTCCCTGGATACCACTAATCAACTTCCTGTTTCTATTTCTATAACTTGCCTACCCTGGACATTTCATGTAAATGGACTTATAATACATGTGCTTTTTCACGTCAGGCTTTATTCACTTAACATGCTGTTTTCCAGGTTCATCCATATTGTAGTATGTATCAGCACTTCATTCCTTTTTATCATGGAATCATATTTCATTGTGTAGATATAACATTTTGTTTTCCTATTACTAGTTGATGGATATTTGGATTTTCCCTTTTTGGCTATCATAAATAACACTGCTATCAACACTTGCATACATTATTTTGTGTGGATATGTTTTCAGTTCTCTTGGATATATACCAGTGAAATTGTTGGGTCATATGACTCTTTATTTAACCTTGTAAAGAGCTGCCTGAAGTTATCTAAAATGACTGCACCATTTTACAATCCCACCAGCATTGTATGAGGTTTCCAATTTGTCCACAGCCCACCCACGCTGTTACTATCTTTTAAACCATCCTAGTGGGAGTGGAGTAGTACCTCATGTGAGGTTTTTTGTTTGTTTGTTGTGGGGTTTTTTTGACCACTGCTCTATTTATGAGACTGTTGCTGGCTGATCTTGAACCTGTGGGTTCTGTGAGTGGCTAGGGCCCTAGCTCTGAGCCACCACCCCTGCTCTCATTATGGTTTTGATTTGCATTTCCCTAATGACTAATGATATTGAGCACCTCTTCATGTGCTTATTGATCACGTGTACATTTTCTTTGGGGAAATGACTATTCAAATCCATGCTCTATCTTCCAATGGGGTTGTGTTTTATTGTTGAGTTACCCCTTATCAGATACCTGATTTGTAAATATTTTATCCCATTCTATGAGGTTTTTTTCCCCCTTTCTTGATGGTGTCCTTAGCAGCACAAAAATTTTAAACTTTGATAAATTTCCTTTTCATTTCTTTCTTTCTCTCTTTTTTGTCCCTTATTCTTTGAGTGCTTCCTCTTATTATTGTGGCTATTATTTCAGTACTGGTGATCAAACTCAGGTGGCTCTCTCCAGCGAGCCATGCTCTGAGCCCCAATTGTCACTTTTTGCTTCTTGTATTTCAGGGTTCTGTTGTTAGGTGCGTGTATATTTATAGTCAAACAGCCTTTTTTGGGAAAATGTGTCCTTCCCTAAAAAAGAAACAAGGTAGCCCACTGCCTGGCAAGCTGCACCGCTAACTTCTGACATCTCTTCTTCCTTGTCCTGGTCCTTCTTAGTTCCAATCCTGTTCTTGCCAAGAGACACCCCACCATCAGGGCAACCAGCTCAGCATGTTCTCAATCAGCAGTCAGGGGTCTGAGAAGGTGGTGTCCAGGGTGTTCTCTATCTGCCCACCTCGAGCACTGTCTTTGATTGTCACATTGTCCAGAGCTGGGCCTGGGCTGTGGGTCTTAGCTCTGAGCAGGTGACAAGGTGACTGTTCCTGCAGAATGATACTATCAATCCAGAGGACCTCCCAGAATCTGTCTTCAAGAGCTTCCTCATGAGCCTCTGTCCTCGGCCAGAAATAGATGAGATCTTCACTTCCTAGTGAGCTTATTGGGCTGGGCTGGGCATGGGGAAGGGGTATTGGCTAGCAATCCCCTCTTCTTACTTGCCCTTCTAGAAATCTGGAGAAAAGGGTTGTCTAAGCCTCCAGGTCAAGAGATATGGACCTGTGCTCCTCTCTCTGGCCCACAGCCATGCTAAGGCCAAACCCTACATGACCAAGGAGCACCTGGCCAAATTCATCAACCAAAAGCAGCGAGACTCCCGACTTAACTCCTTGCTGTTTCCACCAGCACGGCCTGACCAGGTGCAGGGCCTCATTGACAAGTATGAGCCCAGCGTCATCAACATGCAGAGGGGTGAGGACTAAGGGAACGCTCAGTGTCCCAGTCCTGTTCCGTCTTGGCAGCTGGGGTGCAGCTCTGACAGCCATCCCTTGTCCCCCAGGCCAGCTGTCACCTGAGGGCATGGTCTGGTTTCTCTGTGGGCCAGAGAACAGCGTGCTGGCCCAGGACAAGCTGCTGCTCCACCATGACATGACCCAGCCACTCAATCACTACTTTATCAACTCCTCCCACAACACCTACCTGACAGGTGGGCCTGGCAGCCTCACTGCTGACCTCTCTGGACAGGGGGTGCTTCTGGTCTCCGGATCCCATGGGTGCTGCCTAGTGTTGCTAAGCCTGCAACAGGACAGACTGTGCTGGGGGAGGGGCTGGCCCTCCCTTGAGTGATGCCCCTGCCCCTTTCCTGTCCTGGTCCAGCCGGCCAGTTCTCAGGCCTGTCCTCGGCTGAGATGTACCGCCAGGTGCTGCTGTCCGGCTGCCGCTGTGTGGAGCTGGACTGCTGGAAGGGGAAGCCTCCTGACGAGGAGCCCATTATCACTCACGGCTTCACCATGACCACAGACATCTTGTTCAAAGTGAGGCTTGTGGGATGGGCTGAGGGGGTGGCAGCTGAAAAGGGGAGTAGGGAAAGCCCTGGGCCAAAAGCTTTTTGATTTGAGGGCATGAAGCTCCAGGGGAGGGATGACTGGAATGCCTCAGACCAGTGCAGGGACTAGAGGAGAGTAGGGTTGCCAACCAGGGCCACCCACGAATGCATTGAACCTGGGCTGTGGGGAAAGCACTTGCGGGAGGGGTGGGGCAACACTTTTCTTTCTACTGAGCCCCTTCTTTTCCAGGAAGCAATTGAAGCAATTGCAGAAAGTGCCTTTAAGACATCCCCCTATCCTGTCATCCTGTCATTTGAAAACCACGTGGACTCGTGCGTATCCAGGCCCATTTGGCCTAATTCCTTGTGAGGTCCCCACTCCTTCAAGCTGTCCCTGCCTTTAGCCATCGATCCATCCAACTCTCTCCCTGGTCTCAGTCCAGGCTCCTCGGACCTGTGTTCCTGCCTCCCTCACTTCTTGGGTCCCTGGTCTGGTCATCAGCACACAAAAGAATGGGCAAGAGGGCTGAGACTGAGCTGCAGAACCCCACCCTCACTTTGCTCCCCACAGAGCCCGCCAGCAGGCTAAGATGGCTGAGTACTGCCGGGTGATGTTTGGGGATACACTGCTCACAGAGCCCCTGGAAAGGTTCCCAGTGAGTAGGCTCTGCTGTGCGGTACTGGGCCCAGGGAGCTCAGGGCACACCCTGCAGGTGAGGAGATGGTGCCCATCCCCTCCCCTCTCCCCTCTGCACAGCTGAAACCAGGCCTCCCTCTGCCCAGCCCAGAGGATCTGCGCGGCAAGATCCTCATCAAGAACAAAAAGAACCAATTTTCTGGTCCGGCAGCCCCCAGCAAGGAGCCTGGTGGAGAAGCTGAGGACAGCTGTCTCCCCAGAGCCCCCACTGGGGAAGGCACAGGTAAGTTCCGGGAAGAGTGGATGGGGCTGGAGACATCTGGATGAGGGGAGGCAAGGGCCGGAGGAACCCTTCGGGAGCCTGCCGAGGGCTGTGGGTGGCAGTGTGGACTGCTGAGGCAGGAGCCGAGCTGGAGGAGGAAGAAGAGGAAGAGGATGAGGAGTTGGGAACCCTGGATGAAGAGGAGATGAAGAAGATGCAGTCAGATGAGGTGCGTGGCGGCGGGTGGTGAGGGTGAGTCCTCCCGCTGAGGAGTGGCCCCCATCCGGGCTCTGCACGTCTCCCCCCAACCTCCCCTCTGTTCCCTAGGGCACAGCGGGCCTGGAGGTGACGGCTTACGAGGAAATGTCCAGCCTGGTCAATTACATCCAGCCCACCAAGTTCCTCTCCTTTGAGCTCTCTGCCCGTACGTTAGTGTGAGGTGGGGAGCCGAGGGTGGGCTCAGGAGCAGGGACCCTCACAACAGAGCAGGTTGATGGTTGGAGTAAGAGGAAGGGCAGCCTCCCCTCCCTGGACCTAGGGGCCCTATAAATACCCAGCTGAGGGGTCAGGAAAAGGGCTGTTTAAGTGGCAGTGGCTGCCAGTTTCCCAGCACTGTGCTGAGGAACCTGGCAACAAGCAGAACACTCTGGAGTGTGTCAGTGACAGGCAGGTGGTGACGACAGGCCACCTCAGCCCACCCTGCCTGGGGGTCCTGTGGTCTCCTATAGGTTCTGTGGCTTTGGGGACTGAGCTGCATGTACCCAGGGCCAGTGTGAGCCCTTCCCCTTTCATATGGCCCCATTTTCCTTGATATTAGGACACAGCGATACTAGTGCACAGTGTGTTCCTCTCCCCTCCATACACAGCCCTGATAAGACAGCTCTTTTTGAATACTCCTGTGCACAGCTGGGCCTCTGAGACACTGGCTTCTATCCATGAGCCCACAGCCTGCATCCCACCTGGGCACACCCACGATGTGTACACCTCTCCCTCCATGCACTCACACTCAGCCATCGCTTGCAAGCCCCATTCCCAGGCGCACCCCAGCATGTCCTCACACTCTGCACGTACACAGCATGTGCGTGCCCACAGTCTCCATGCCCATCCGGGGCAGGCGGCTCTCCCTCCCTGGACCACAGCCCACATCCCGTCCCTGGTGTGTCCCTGTTCCCACACACTGCTTCCAGAGGTTGGTGTCAGGGTTGGAGGCACCTCTGTACAGGATGGAGCTGCCCCAAAGCGGAGGGCAGGGCTGAAGGAGAGGTGACCAGGTTGAGACCTCCTTCTCCCCTGCACAGAGAAGAACCGAAGTTACGTCATCTCCTCCTTCACGGAGCTCAAGGCTTATGACCTTCTCTCCAAGGCCTCGGTGCAGTTCGTGGAGTATCCTTGAGGTTTTGATAGTGAGGTCCCTGGCTGGGGTGGGCACTGGGGGAAGGTCTGGGGACAGGGTCCCTGGGTAGTCTTTTGGGTCCTCCTGGTGAAGATGGCCCCGGCCAGGCTCCTATACTCAGTGACAGCTACAACAAGCGCCAGATGAGCCGCATTTACCCCAAGGGTACTCGCATGGACTCCTCCAACTACATGCCCCAGATGTTCTGGAATGCTGGATGCCAGATGGTTGCCCTCAACTTCCAGACGATGGGTGAGGACACTCCCAGGCCCTGAAATCCCTCCCCCAGGTCCTGCAGGTCCCACTGTCATCCTTCCCTGGGGGTTCTGAGAGCAGACTGGGTGTCCTAGTGTTTGTTTTGGCTCTGGAGCATTTGGGGAGGGGTGGGGCATTAGCTCATGCTTTCACAGTGGCTCATGCATGAACACCAAGGTGCAGAGCCGAGAGGCTGGCACAGGGCCTGGCCGCTCTGCTAGGATGTGTCTGTGGGAATCCCACTGTGAGCTGGCAGACTGCTCATGTCATGTCTCTTTTCTGACCGTTCCTGAGTGGTGAAGCTGCAGAACTAGGCTGGGACACGAGAAATCCTTGCCTCCAGGGTCCATGCCACTCCTCCATCCCCAGGACAAGGGAGGGTGGGATGTGTAGGAAGGAGAGGCTGGGGACAGACCCGGGCTAGGCCTCCCTCACTGTCTCCCTTTGCCCCCACCCCCAGACCTGCCCATGCAGCAGAACATGGCACTGTTTGAGTTCAACGGGCAGAGCGGCTACCTCCTCAAGCATGAGTTCATGCGCCGGCCAGACAAGCAGTTCAATCCCTTCTCCGTGGACCGAATTGATGTGGTGGTAGCCACCACCCTTTCCATTACGGCAAGGCCTGAGGAGGACAAGTGGGGAAGGTCGGGGGTCTTGAGGAGAAAGGTGCAGGAGACCACCCCGCTACCTCAACCCCCTCCCCTGCTAGTCCTACAACTTCAGCCCCAGCCGGCAGCTCTCAGGCAGTCACCAGTTGCCTTGGAAACTGCCTCCTCCTCAGCACTGGAGGCTGCTACTTGGTCCCCATGGAAACCAAGGGGAAGGGCTGTAGCTGGGTGGGGGAGGGGAGAGGGAGTGGGCAGAGCGGGGCAGCAGAAGCCCAGGCCCAGGGAAAGGTGCTGCTCCCTTCTTGGCTGGAGAGGGAAGTGGGGCCGCCCTCCTCTGGTCCTCAGAGCTGGGCTGTAGACCATGAGCCACGTAGCCTTCAGGTGGCGGCCAGAGCTGAATGGAGCTTTTCACAGTACTCATGGATGCTTCAGCTTAAGGGAGTCAGAGGCCCAGGTGCCTGGAGAAGAGCCTGGGTGGGGTCTGATGTTGGGCTCCCTGGTTCCCACCCCCAGGTTATCTCTGGGCAGTTCCTGTCTGAGCGAAGTGTGCGCACCTACGTGGAAGTGGAGCTGTTTGGCCTCCCAGGGGACCCCAAGAGGCGCTATCGCACCAAGCTGTCACCCAGCAGCAACTCCATCAACCCTGTCTGGAAGGAGGAGCCCTTTGTCTTTGAGAAGGTGGGGGGCGAGGGCAGGGCAGGGGCTGAGGTCTGTTTACAGGTGAGAGGAAACCAGTAAAGGGAGCTCTGTCATCTTCCTCCTCCCCCCAGTCCCTCACCCCATCCTCCTCAGTTTCCAGAGTCCCAAACTCAACTCTATAGACGTTTGCTTGGCGGGCAGTACGTGTGTCTGCGTGTACACGTGCGTGGGTCACGACTAGAGGCACAAATGGGAACTAATCCAGGGCTCAGGGTCCCGTGGGATTGAGAGGTCTTTCACCCCACTGGACCCTGTTTAGCAGAGTGGCCCAAGGCTGTGGGCACAGCCATCCCTTCTCCCCGTGAGATCAGCCAGAGCTGAGCTGTGAGGATGTCTTGTATGTATGTATGCCTTCTGCCCGTCTTCGCTAAGTCTAGTAACACAGGCCAAGTTCTCACCCTGACACTGACTTCCAGAGCCAGGCAGGGGGCTGCTTGGAGCCCTTCTCCCCTCAGCAGACCATGGTTTTCTAAACTCTCCCCAGATCTTGGTGCCTGAGCTGGCCTCCCTCAGGGTGGCTGTAATGGAAGAAGGCAACAAATTTCTGGGACACCGAATCATCCCCATCAATGCCCTAAATTCTGGTAAGGAAGGGGATCCTTCTTCACTGCACCCAAGGAGCCTGCACCCCAGACCAGCAGGGGGCCAGTCTAAAGCATGGGAGTCTGAGGGAGGGCCTCCATCACCACACTTGTGTTCTTGGCCTTAACATGAGGGCAGGGATAGAGTACCTCTCCAGGAACCTAACAGAGGCGGCAATTCTGCTCACCTACCACGGTGCCCGTGATTTCCTGGAGCACTGACTTCCTGTCCCACGAGCTGACACCTATGTATGAAGGGCTCATCAACGCCTTCTCACTGAATCCTTACCATAACCACCTAACCACCGGAGGCATACACTATCCCCATTTCACGGGTGAGGAGTTTCAAGAGCTAAAGTAACTGCCAGGCATGGTGGCAAAAGCCTGTAATCCCAGCACTTGGGAGGCTGAGGCAGGAGGCTCGTTATGAGCTCAAGACCAGCCTGGACTCCATAGTGAGACCCTGTCTCAAAAAACCAAAACAAAAATGAGTTAAAGTAACTGCCCAAGATCACACAGTCAGGAGGTACGGTACCAGACTCACACCCTGCTCTCTTGAACTCTAGAGCCAGATCTTGAGTGTGGGTGGTTGGTGTGCAGTGCTGGGTAGGAATGGGGTCTGGCTCAACACCCACACTCTCTTGTTCAACAGGATACCACCATCTGTGCCTGCACAATGAGAGCAACATGGCCCTCACCATGCCTGCACTCTTTGTCTTTCTGGAGATGAAGGACTACGTACCTGACACCTGGGCAGGTAGGGCCTGTGGCAGGCTAGAAGCCCAGGCTGTAGTTCCCCTTACACCCCATGTCCCAGGGTGGGCGAGGACAGGCCTTTGTGGTCTGTCTCCACACCTACCAGGCCGGTAATGCCCTGTGCTCCAGATCTCACTGTGGCCCTTGCCAACCCCATCAAATACTTCAGTGCTCATGACAAGAAATCCGTGAAGCTCAAGGAAGCTATGGGAGGTCTGCCTGAGGTTTGTGCTGCCTGGACCACTGCTGGGCACCCCTAGGAGCTTTGCCCTCTGTGTGGGAGGTTGGGGACCAGGGCAGAGCCCCAGTTCAGGGAGAGGGGCTGTTAGAGACACCTTCTGATGTGCTCTCCTTGCACAGAAGCCCTTCCCATTTGGTGGTCCAGTTGCCTGCCAGGTCAACGGGGCACCAGGGCCTGCAAGCAGTGGGTCTGAAGGTAGGCACTCTGGGGTCCACCGACCTGGGGGAGGGGCCTCCACCTCTACCACCACATCCCTAGGCCCAAAGGATGAAGACTTTCACCTGAGAAGGGAAGGGCTGTCCAAAGCTCAGGACTGGGAAAGTGCACTGCAGGGGTCCCATCTTGAGGCCCTCAGGGAGTGGGGAGCCCAACTGAGTCAGGGGTCCCAGAGTACCTGCCAGCCCGTCCTGTCCTCCTGCAGCAGCAGGGGCCAAGGCCAGGGAGGAAGCCATCAAAGAAGCTGCAGGTAAGACCAGCCTAGTGATCACGGGCATGAAGCCAGGGAGGGCCCATGAATAGGGTGGGGTGGCAGCACACCTCAGCCCAGCCTCCCCAGAGCCAAAGACGGCCAGCATGGAGGAACTGCGTGAGCTGAAAGGCCTCATGAAGCTGCAGCGGCGGCAGGAGAAGGAGCTTCGGGAGCTGGAGCGCCGAGGGGCACGGCGTCGAGAGGAGCTGCTGCAGCGCAGCACAGCTCAGCTGACAGAGCTGGGGACACCAGGCTGTAAGCTCCGCCCGGGGAAAGGCTCCCGAAAGAAGAGGTAAGGGCCACCGGGGCACCCTGCCTTCCAAGCATAGCAACCTCTGGCTCAGGGCCTGTCCCCATGCTGCTGCTGCAGGACCCTGCCCGCAGAGGACACTGCAGGGACCATGCCAGGCAAGGGCTTTGAAGGCACGGACCCACGAGTGCAGGAGCTCAAGGACAGGCTGGAGCAGGAGCTGCAGCAGCAGGGCGAGGAGCAGTACCGGAGCATCCTGAAGTGCAAGGAACAGCACGTGGCAGAGGTGCCCAGAGGAGACAGCACAACCTAACCAGCCCCACGCCCTCCACACAGCTGAGGGCATCTCACTGAACCCCTCTTCCTCCCCTCATGCAGCAAATCACCAAGATGATGGAGCTGGCCAGAGAGAAACAGGCCTCAGAGCTGAAGGCCCTCAAGGAGACCTCAGAGATGTAAGGGTGGCTCTCTGCACACCTCTCCCTGCTCCCCAGCAAGGGCCTGGTCCCTCAGGACAGCCAGCTCATGCCTGTGCTCCTGCAGTGACACCAAAGAGCTGAAGAAGAAGCTGGAGATCAAGAGGCAGGAGCGGATCCAGGCCGTGACCAAAACCACCACAGACAAGATGGCCCAGGAGAGGTGAGCCCTGGTGGGATGGCCCCATGCCCAGCAGGCCCAGAGGGGAAAGGGCCTCCCTACAAGTGGCTCCTGACTCACTTCCCAGAGATGCCGCTCCCTTGGCCCTTGAACAGCTAATCCTTCCTCTGTCACCCCTGATCAGAGAGCATCTTCCTGAGGCAAAACCCAGAAGCCAGGAGTCTTTGAGTGGAGAGGAGCAATGAAGGGAAGATGAGAGAGAGAGGGAGAGAGGGAGAGAGGGAGAGAGGGAGAGAGGGAGAGAGGG
>NW_004624804.1:7582165-7596299 GCF_000247695.1 Heterocephalus glaber | reverse complement strand
AGAGAGAGAGAGAGAGAGAGAGAGAGAGAGAAGCCAAGGGCCAGCAGCCCGTCCACTGTCCCTTCCCTGTGCTCCCATGGATACCTTGAAGGGCAGTGTGGTTTAGTGAGGGAGCTGTCTCCTCAGAAGGTCTCAGGACTCCCGAGGCCCCCTTCATCCTCCTTGGTATCCCATGCTGGCTGCCTCGAGTTCCCGGACCTATGATGCCGTTCCCATTTGTCAATGCCTGGAAGAGACTTCATCCCTTCCTTCTACGGGGGCCTCCTGCCCTTTCTAAAACTCTGATTATACTGACAGGTTGAAGAGAGAGATTAACAACTCCCACATCCAGGAAGTGGTGCAGGCCATCAAGCAGGTGTGTAAAGGCTATGTCCTCCCCAAACACCTAGGTGGGAAGGGTGGCCCTGGCCCTTCCTTTGTTCCAGCAACGTGCAGTGTGCAGAGCTGTCTGTGGAGCCTGGGCGGGTGGGGCACCCTGGGGTCCTGGGTGGAGATCAGGTGGGCCAGCTGGCTAGAGGAGGATGGGATTAGAGAGGGTGGGAGGGGAGATTCTCTGAGGGGCCAAGGAGTCAAAAGAGGTAGGCAATCCTTGCCAAGAATGGGCCTAATGCTCCCCCGGGATTAGTGACCACAGTGACACAGCTGCTATCTACTTCATCCTAACCTCACTCCGTGTATTTCATGCCAACTTCCCATGTCACCTTCCCGAGCCCATGAGCCAGGTGGTAGCATCTCATTTTATAAATTGAAAACATTGCCCAGCACTTGAGGATTTGGTCCCAAGTCTTCCAGCTGGTTGGCTACGCTACAGCTAGATTCCAACTCCAGTGGCGCAGTGTGGGACATGCCACCCTGATTCCCTGCCCCCACATCCACCCAGATGACAGACACCCTGGAGCGGCACCAGGAGAAACTGGAAGAGAAGCAGGCAGCCTGCCTGGAGCAGATCCAGGAGATGGAAAAGCAGGTAACAGGACAGCTGACCTGGCCCCAGTGGCTTTAGGATGAGACGGGGCTGCCAGTCAGGAAGTCATCGCTCACCAGTGGGTCACAGGCTGGTTGCTGTGGGGACCCAAGGGCCTTTCAGATGAGGCAGGTCTGCAGATCTCTGCTTGTCCCCAGAGATGCCCTAGTGGGCTCCACTACCCCTAGTTCCTAGTCTCCTGGGTGCTCTGAACAGACAGGCCATCTTCTTGTTCCACTCTCCAGGGAAGAGAGGGAGGGTGGGCGGGGGACCCTACCTGAGCTAGGTGTGCTCCTTGGTGTCCCCCTAGTTCCAACAGGAGGCTCTGGCAGAGTACAAGGCCAGGATGAAGGGCCTGGAGGCCGAGGTGAAGGAGTCAGTGAGGGGCTGCTTCCCCTCCAAGGCCGACGACAAGGCCCAGAGGGCTGGTGAGGCCTCCAGGGAGCCCTGTGACCAGGACCTACTCACAGACGAGGAAGACACTGAAGAGAGCCGCCTCTGATGCCCCAATCCCACTGGGGACACATAACAAGGAGACTCAGACCCTTCTCTAGGACATGGCTCTGTCCCCCAGGAGGAAAGGACTCCAACATACGAGGTGGCTGGAAGCTGGGCCTCCTTCAACACTGTGGCCCTCTCCTTAACAGTCTGGCCAGAGGTGAGGCAGGAATCAGATACAGCAGGCCTATAGCCTTCTCCATGCTGACGTTCTGATGCCCATTGTTCTCCCAACCTCTGAATAAGCATCTATTTGTTGAGGGCAAAAGAATATGGACTGGGAATAGGAAGGGGAGTCCTGGCCCTGCTCTACCTGTCCTAGTGTGCAACTAGCAATGCCCCTCCTGGAGCTCAGCTGCCTCACCTGGAGGATGGACCGACACCTGGAACCTCTCTACCTTTGCCCTGATGGTTCAAGTACAACCAAGCCTCAGGCCTTCCTGATCCAATCTGGCACCTCACCAGGCTTCCTGACCACATCTCCAGCCTGCCCTGAGCAGGGAGCATCGTCAGCTCCTTAGGCAGAGCCTAGCACTACCTCTGAGCTCCTAGGACAGCTGCCCCCAGGATGTCCAACTGAGGTCCCTGTTTTCTGCTCTGCCTGTGCAGGATGGAAGCTGATGTGGAAGAGCTCCTCAGCTGACGGGCCCAGGCCCTGGGGTGTAGGGCTGTAGCCGGTGGGGAGGAGAGGAGGCTGGCCTCTTGGGACCCTCCACTCTGAACCTGGCATACCCCTTTTCCTAGGCCTGGCTGGGGTACTTCCCAGCATGTACCCCACTACTCAGACTACCTGACAAGGCCAGCATCATTTTGTCTTCTGAATTTATGAGGTTTATTTATTTTTTCTCCTTTCTGCTCCTACTAAAGAAACTTGACCCAGTATTCCTGCCTAAACCTGGCCTCTGTTCGACAGCTAGGAAATGCGGACAGTGGAGGAGAGGCCCCAAAATGAAGCTGGCTGGGGAAAGACAGTGGGGCTGCACCAGGGCTAAGGTCCCTTTCAGAGCCCAGGGAAATGGCCCTGCCTCTGGGCTCGAAGAGAAATCACTTCCCCTTCTACTGGCCCTGATGCCACAGCCACTAAAAAATGTCACTCCCTCTTCTCTACTGCCCCCCCCCCATGTGGCCCTTCCTTGTTTCTGCCCTCAGGGCTGGAGCAAAAGAGCCTGGTGCTAAGGTGTCCCCACTGCTCACGGTACCATTTCCTGCCCCCTCACCACAGTCCCACATCTCACAAGGGCTGTGCACTGGCTTGGGAGAGGCAGGGTGGGGCCATTCTGGGAAGAGTTGTTTTCCTATCAGGTGGTTACAGCAGATGTTATTATCTGTGAGCACCTGTGCTTTCAGAAAATAGAGACCTCTAGAGTCCTACCAGTCCCTAGCTACAGAGTGAGGCTAGAGGCTGCTCATTCACAGGACTAAGGCCTGGCATGATCAGCCTGTTCCCACCCTCTGCACATACTGGGCACTGTTTGGGTGGGACACCTATACCCCAGAGCAGCAGCACATGCCTCGCCAGGCAGTCAGGTATCCCATCGCCCCTCCTCTCCCCGGGCCCTGGGGTAGAGTTCTGTAAGGATGATGGTCCATGCCCAACTCATGGAGACAGGAATATGGGCAAAGGCCAGAGCTGGAGCCAATGGAGTCCAGTGGGCAGCAGCCCCAGCTCTTGCCGATGACTGCCTTCCCTGCATTTCTGCCAGGGTGGATAGAGCCTGTGCTCCAGGCTGGTGCTAGGAGGCCAGATATGAGGGAGGGAACTGTGCACAAAATCCCATGAGCCCATCCTGCTTTCTTTCTTTCTTTTTTTTTTCCATCCTGCTTTCTATTCTCAGAGAAAAGGGCAAGGTGGGCCTTGAGTAAATGCCATCTCTGGGCCCAGGAAGTGAATTAATCTCTGGCCACAGGGGGAATGTACAAAGGAAGAGCAGATGCCCTCCCTCAGGCTCTGGTGCTGGGGAAAAGGCACCTGGGTTCCATCCCTGGTGTGCACCTACAGGATGGGACCAGGCTTCCTTTTTACCTTTTCCCAGAGAGAAGGGTCCCTACTCCTCTACTGATCCCATTGCTGACTCAATGCCAGGTCCCCCGCTGACTCACCCTAGTAGCTTTCTGGATCTCCCAGGCACGTGCCATCAGGCCCAACCCTGCCAAGTTGGTGCAACGTGACAGGGTGAGGAGGCTGGTGACACTTGAGAAGGAAAGAAGGGGGCCTGGCAGGGGGGGATCGGTGCAGACAGAGTGACAGACTTGCAGACTGAAGCGCCTCTGGCAGGAAGCCCTTTTGCCAGCCTGGAGCCTGCAGGGGAGAGGCTGGGCAGGTGGGAGGGGAGGAGGAGTATGGAATGCCTGCCTGCCCCCTGCCTGCCTCGGCTCCTTCTCCTGTCAGCCTTCAGCTCTGAAGCGACAGCTTCTAATTCCGGCTGTTGGTGCCTCTGTGCTCTGCAGTGAAGTCTCAGCTTTTTTCAGCTTTGCTATTTCTTTTTTGTTCAGAACACAGTGAGCCCTCTGGGGAGGGAGTCAGAGCAAAGGCTCCCGGGCTGAGACCTGGCCCCAGCACCCACCTCAATGGCTGTAGGCCTGGCTGGGTTGGCCCTACCAGCTGGGACAAACGGAAGCAGCTGTTCTTCCAAAGGGGATCTGGAACTGTCTCCATCACCACAGGGAACAGGGCTGTAAGTGAAGCTGGTTGACTCAAGGAGGCTCAGGAAAGAGGGACTTCTTAGGACTAAGGAGACTCCCACTCTGGGTTCCTGCTGCTTCGCTCCTCCACCTGGAGAGTGCACAGCCTGCACTGTCATACAGACTCTAGGAGCACCCCTACCCCAACCCTGAAAGGAGAAGGAGGAGAAGTAGCTCCTTTGTACCGAAAAAAGGAAAAATGGAAGCTGGGTGTGGTGGTGCACATTTATAATCCCAGATACTCAGGAGGCTGAGGCAGGAAGACCACAAATTTGGGGCCAGCCTAGGCAATCTAATTAGGCGCTGTCTCAAAATAAAATTTAAAAAAGGGTCTGTGGATGTAGCTCAGTAGTAGGGCACTTGGCTAGCAGGTGCAAGGCCCTGGGGTTAAATCCCAGCATCACACACACACACGCACACACGCACACACGCATGCACAATTGAATCCTAAAGGGAAAAACCTTTCTTCTGCTGAGTAAAGGAGAAAGGAACATTCTTGCCCTTGCTGGTGATAGAAAGAGTCTTGCTCCAGGCCTGGAGTGTGAGGGAGCTTTGAGGGCAATGCTCTAAATAGCATCACTGTGCTTTCCAGATCTTGCCAGTGGAATAGGCCAGGCTGGTGTTAGGGGCTTCCTCTTGAAGATAAGAATGGGCAGGCCTGGGGCCACACTGCCAGCGCGGCCCTCTAGGCTGGGACTTTACATACCATGCCCTTTCTAGACATCATGAAGACAAAAATCACAGAGGAAAAAGGGGCTTCACATTGTTGGTTTACATTGTATGGCCAGAGGTCACAGAGGAGTGGGAGCCCCTCTGCAACTCCCCCTATCCCTCAAAGATGGGCAACCCTGGAGCCAGGGGTGGGGTGGAGCAGCAAGCACTCTCCAAGCCCCAGACCTTTCCAAAGAGGTGTCTAGCAAACCATGTTGTTTTTGTTCTGCCCAAGCTGAGGCCACTTTGATTCTCTGAATTTCCTGTCTCTTATGGGAACACCTAAGCAGCCCTCCACGCTGTCCCCCACAGGCGATTTTCCTGCTGTCGAGGCTTTGCCTCCTCCTCAAGCCCCACCTGGAATGCCTTCCTCACTTCTTACTAGCTGATCTCACTCATCTTTAAAGGACCAACCCTGTCCTACCTTCAGAAGACCCTAGAGCCCTCCCCTCCCCACTTCCCTATCTTTCTTCCCCTCCTGGTTCTGTATGTAGCTGATGTCCTCAACCCTAGAGCAATAAGCCGAACTTGTGTCCTGGGCTAGGCCTGGTTTAGAGGGGAGGGCTCTGTCATCCAGAAGCCAGCTTCTACCTCTATTTCCCACGCCAGGACCTGATGCTTGCTTCAGTTCTTCACAAATATCCATTTGACCTTAATCACCCCTTCTCCACCTCCCGTGGCTCTTGTGGAGCCCTTACTCCCCTCACCCCGCCAGTGAGTATCCTCCCTCTCCAGGGCCATGCAGCCAGCAGTCTGAGAAGATGAGATGTGGTGGTTTTCTCACGT
This sequence comes from Heterocephalus glaber, assembly GCF_000247695.1. Next base: position 7,590,658 of record NW_004624804.1, on the reverse strand, counting down.
AGTTAATGGAAAATGGATCTCCTGCTCGACTCTCTCCAGGGGTCAGTCAGGGTCAGGGCCAGAGCCCTGTGGCCTCGAAGTGATTTGGGGCTTGAAACTGGCCAGCTCTTCGGGGAATTCTTGTTTTCCTCCCTGGCTCTTTCGGGATAGCGGCCTGTCCTGAGGAGCTGGGGAGCTGGGCTGGCGAGTCCCAGCGCCCAGCAGCGGTCCTAGGGTCCTAAGGCGCCCGCCCTGGGTCTCAGCGGCGGAAGCGTCTGCGCCTCGCCTGCTCCGCAGCCGCCCCCGGGAGCGGGCCGAGGGCTCATTGTCAGGGTTGGAGACGTCTGAAATTGGAGAGCGCACGCCCTTCCCGCTCCAAGCGAGCGTGTGCGGGGGGCACAGTTGTGTGTGACTGCGTGATGCGCGGCACTTCGGGTAGCAGCTCCCAGCCAGACCTAGCCCGCTCCCGCAGCACGTATGCCTACTCCCCCAAATTACTCCTCATCTGCTTTTCGATACCCCACCTCCCGGCTCGCTCCTGGTCCAGTTCTGCCCTCGTGAGGTCCCATTTCCTTTCACCCCGGACAGCGTGACGCAGCTCTCTGTTTTCCCAGACGAGCCTGCGGTCCCCCCAGTTTCTAAGGAGCCGAGGGCCCGGACTCAGGTGTGGGCGGAGGGCGGGGAGAGAAGACTGCGACCCTGGGATTGGCCCGGTCGGGTGCATGTGGCCCCCCCGCGAGCAGCCCCCGCCCCCGCCCCGCAACCGCCGCCGCAATCCCAGGGGAGCGCGGAGGAGGAGCTGCTCCCCAACTTCGTGGCCCACGGAGGGGTGGGGGTCAGAGGCGGGCTCCTCCGCCCCGAAGGTCTCTGCCCTGACGGCGCAGGCTGCTTCCAGGGGAGCCATTGCCATGGAGACCCCTGAGGCTATAAAGGCAGGTATTCAGGTGGACTGCAGCTCCCCCGCCGCTGAGTCCCCCAAGTAGGAAGCAAGCGCCCTGGCGGGGCCCGGCCCCCGCAGGAGAGAAGGAGGCGGAGGAACGGCGCCTGCAGCTTGAGGAGCGGCGCGCCCCGCCAAGGGCTAGAGGCTGGCGCGCGCTGCGGGCGCCACGGTCTCAGCAGGGAGCGGGGACTGCCCCGGGTGCGGGTGTGCGGAGCGGCTCCAAGCCCCGAGGGACGGAGGGGCGCTCGACCGGGGAAAACGTCCGGAGACTCAGGAGGAGGCCGAGCTGGGGCTCCCGTCGTCTCGTTGCGGGCCAGGAGCGGAGCCCGGAGTAGCAAGCAGCCCTCACTTCTAGCCGGGAGGCCCACGGAGGGAGCAGCAGGACGCCAGGCGTGCAGCCAGAGTGGCGCGGGAACAAGAGGCGCTGCGCGACCCGAGCAGCGACCTAGGGACCCTCGACCGCAGCGCCCACGCACAGAGGGAGCGGTTCCTGGGCGCGGGAGCCGGGGCGCCCCCCTGCGGAGCTGCCGGGCGGCCCGAGAGCGGCGGCAGGAGCCATGCTCAAGCCCAAGGACCTGTGCCCTCGAGCGGGTACCCGCACCTTCCTGGAGGCAATGCAGGCGGGCAAAGTGCACTTGGCCCGCTTCGTGCTGGACGCGCTGGACCGCAGCATCATCGACTGCCGTGCAGAGCAGGGCCGCACGCCGCTCATGGTGGCCGTGGGGCTGCCGGACCCCGCCATGCGCTCCCGCTTTGTGCGCCTGCTGCTGGAGCAGGGGGCGGCGGTGAACCTGCGGGACGAGCGCGGCCGCACCGCCCTGAGCCTGGCCTGCGAGCGAGGCCACCTGGACGCCGTGCAGCTTCTAGTGCAGTACAGCGGCGACCCCGAGGCCACCGACTCGGCTGGCAATAGCCCCGTGATGTGGGCGGCGGCGTGCGGCCACGGAGCAGTGCTCGAGTTTCTGGTGCGCTCCTTCCGCCGCCTGGGCCTGCGCCTGGACCGCACCAACCGCGCGGGCCTCACGGCGTTGCAGCTGGCCGCCGCGCGCGGCCACGGGACCTGCGTGCAGGCGCTCACGGGCCCCTGGGGCCGGGCCGCAGCTGCCGCGGCTGCCCGGGGTTCCAACTCCGACAGCCCCCCAGGCCGCCCGGCCCCCGCGCCGAGCCCAGAGCGTCGACGACCCAGCCCACGCCGCCTGCCGCGGCCTCTCCTGGCACGCTTTGCTCGAGCGGCGGGCGGACACGGCCACGGCCATGGCCACAGCGGCGAGCCCGGCCCAGCGGGCAAGGGCTCGGGCCGGCACCGGGCACCGGGCGGTGAGCGGCCGGAGCTGGGCCGCAGCATGAGCCTGGCTCTGGGAGCCATGACCGAGGAGGAGGCGGCACGCCTACGGGCGGGGGCCCTAATGCGACCAAACTCACCCCAGTCTGCGGGGACCGGGCGGTGGCGTTCGCAGGAGGTGCTGGAGGGAGCGCCCCCAACCTTAGTGCAAGTCCCCATCGGCCTTAGTCCCCACCCGGAGGGCGGACCTGGCTCTGGCCGCCTGGGTTTGCGCCGACGTTCCACAGCCCCAGACATCCCCAGCCTGGTCGGGGAGGGTTCGGGACCCGAGAGTGGCCCAGAGTTAGAGGCCAATGCTCTGCCCCTCTCGGTCCCCGGGCCCAAACCTTGGCAGGCGGGGACCGAGGCTGTAGTGCTGCAGGCCCAGCGGTAAGCGGCAAGGGCCGAGCTCCATTCATTTCCGTCCTGACTCCGCTGTAAGGGCCCTCACTTTCTCGCAGTCTACTCCCCCACCACACACACTTTGGAACCTGTCCCCACTACCAAAGCGAGACCTCCACCAGTCCTCCACCAGAAGTAAGAAAGGGACCCCACCTCCTCTGTGTTCTTTGCTCTAGCCGGTCTGGTCTAGATCCCTTACCCTCCCTAGGACTTGCCTTTCCCGTGCCTGGAAGGCTCCTCTGTTGGCTTCCACTTTCCATTAAGGAAGGTGAACTTGAGGCTCGTCTGCCTAGGTTACGGGAGGCTGCTATCTGGACCCCTTCCTCTTGCTGAGTTTCCCAGCACCTGGCAGCCAGGCAAACAGAAGAATTGCCTTTTCAAAGGCCAGGCCCCTAGGCTGGGGATAATGATGCTAATGCAACGAACTACCAGTCTCCCTCTGGCTAGGCTCAGTGCTCCTAGGAGAGGATCCAGGACCTCTCTGGATAGGAGGGGCTGATGGGGAAGGAATCTGGTAGTCAAGTTTTTCCAGGGTAGAAACTCCTGCTTCAAGACAAAACATTTTGGGGGTGGCAGAGCTTCTGGCGTCGGTCGCCAGTTGTCCCTTGCACCAGCTTCTGGGTAACAAGCTCCCTGTGACGATATGGGGTCATGGCTCCCCCAGACCCCTGACCAGCCGGCCTGTTCCTCAGCTCCGATGCATTTGAATTCCATCTTGGTGGGTCAGCCAGTCATTCCCTGCAGGCCCAGCCTTAATTCTACGCATTTCCTTCCCAGAGGCTCGAAATGGAAGGGACTTAACACCCCCCCACCCCGCCTCCCAGCTCCCCCGATCCGCACGTGGGTGCTCGGGCAGGGTGGAACGGTTGCGAAGGCTTTTTACTTAATTGCATTTCTTCCAACCCTCAAAGAATTCGTGTTTCGAGGCTTTGTATATGAAGCTGAAAGCAGCGGGTCTGATCCGAGGCTTAAGAATCTGACAATGTCTCTTTAAATAGAAGCTCCACGAGGGGGATAATTGACTGAAGTGTTTGCGACGTTAACCGGCGGCGCGCGGGAGTCGCGAGCCCACACGAGCCGCAGTCTCGATTTAAATTACATCGGACTCCGGTGAGAGCTGACAGGGGGCTGTTCAGCGTCTCGTGCTCCTCGCTGGGCTGTTAATGGAGGGCAGGGCGGATGGGGGAGGCCGAGACCGAGGACCCCTGCCTCTGCCCGGCCGCGTGGGACGCAGGCCTGGCCCCGCTTCCAGCTTTTATTACCGGGCAGATTAGTGACTCAGAGGCACCTGCGGAGAGGCGGTTAATAGGCCTCTGCTGGCCGCGTCTTTGTCTCCTCCTCCCGCCCCCGCCCTCCCACTCTGTTCCCGCCTAGCGAGGGGGCGGGCGTAGGGGAGGTGACAGATCGCGTGCGCTAGGACCCCGCGGACGCTGCTCGGGTGTCTGCGCCCGGCCCACGGGGTGGCGGCAGGTGGGGGCGCTTTGTGAACCCCGAGCTTGGAGCGTGCAGCCCCCCTCGCCAGCCTGCGACGTCGTCGAGGTATTTGTCTGCAGAACGGAATGTTCTCGCCAGTAACTCCAGGGAGCGGCCCACAGCTGGAGTGACCCTGCCAAGTTAGGGCTCCGCCCAGAGCGGTCCCCGCGCCCGGTGCCCCTGCACCCTGGACGTGATTCTCCGTGCCCCCGGTGGCCGCCAGCGTTCTCTCTGCGCCCCGGCTCGGAGCCCAGCCTTCTGGTTTTTGGGGATCACTATTGTGTACTTCTCCCTCCGTGTGCATTTACCATGGACATTCCCCTTCCTCTTGTAGAACACTAAATCCAGATACTTGAAGTCACTTCACAGCAGAGAAGTGTGGGACAGCAAACCAAAAAACGCTCATTGAGTGAACCCCAAATTAACACTCAAGTTAAGGCTCCCTGTCCAGGGAGCTCCTTCTGTCTTCTGAAAAAGCTGGCGCTTCCAGTCCTTCCCGGTGGTTTCTGAACACTGAAACCTGCCAGTTACGCGCGGTTTTCTTATAATAACTTTTCTTTTCTGAAATGTTCTGCCCTTTTTCTCTTTGCCCCAAACATCTGCTTGTCCTCTGTCCCGAGTCTGGATGATGGGTGGCTGATATCAGAGCTCCTGAAAACCCTGACTGAGAGTCATGGGTAGGTGGGGGTAACTGGACACTCCACACCAAACTGCTTCTTTGCTTGCTCATTTACTGCCTTTTCAACTGTGCTTAATGAAGTTGTTAATAGTGTTAAAATACAGGTATTTTGGCTTGAAACAGCCCGAGGTCTGAGTCACACATTGCGTCAGAGGCTCCGTCAGTCTTTCCAGGGCCATGGACATTTCCGGTGAATGTCATCCTCAGCTCACTCTGTTGGAGAACCAGCTCTGTGGAGTGACCTAGAGCTTAGCGGTCGGGTTAAAATGTTTCTAAAAAAACTTCGGCTCTTTCCTGTCGGAACCAAGCTGTGTGTCTGACTGTCCTGCTGTCTTACAGACACCTTGTTATGGGCCCAGCTCGATGTAGAACTCCACTTCCTCACACTCCGCCGCCCTAAACCTCCTGTCACTGCCAGGCCTAGGGCACTGAGGCTGGAGTCCTCTCCAGGTAGAAGAGATTTGAAAGATTGCTAAGCAATTTGTTCTTCCTACTCATTGCTTTCATCATTGTGGAGAGAAGCTCAGCACTTGTCAGCGTGGGAGGCTGAGGGACATAGGCACACCCTTTTGGAGGGATACCGTGTGGTATAAGGACTAGTGGAACTCAAGAGAAGAGCTAATAAACCCAGTATTATTCCGTTGTGAGAACTGGCCTCTCTTTGCCTTATCACCCAGTCCCGCCTCGTGGCTCCCTTTGAGGGGATGGAAGGATGCTCTTGCTTTTTACTGTGCAAGTTGCTTGTCCTTGTCAGCCCCATCCCTGGCTCCTGAAGGCCGCAGGACCAGCACTGTTATCTGATGCAGTGATGTGGGGAGCAAGGGTGAGGTCTGCATGGCCCTCTGCTCCTGGCCGAAAGATGTCCATGAACCCTGGGCTGGGTGTAGGTCTCAGGAAGGGAGGTCTGGAGTCCAGGTCAGGGTAGAAGTTGAAAGGCAGCTTTCCCCACCTCCCAGCCCACCACTAGAAACCCACATTTCTTGGTTTCCAGCCATGTCTCTGTGTCATCCCCACGCTGTACTCATTCAGTTCTGAGAAATGGAATGGATTGCTTTCACTGGCACCCTGAGGTCTAGGGCACGAGAAGCCAGTGCGGAGGGGCTGATGCAGAGCACTTGAGGTCATCCCCTGAAGCTTTCCTGCTGGGCCCTTCTCCCTCCAGGAAGGAGCCCTGTTTCTCATCTGCTTCAGTCCCAAGGGCCTTTCACTTCCTGTTTCCCTCTTTCTCTGTCCTCATTTTAGGCCCACACTGTCAACGGAATGTGGGTGTTCTGAGGACTCCAGTGACCCAGGCTGGGCCCACTGGAGACCCACTCCAGGTGTCCAGGTCCAAGACAGTCCAGTTCCAATCCCAGAGATACCAGGAAGCCGAGATTTGAACACTCAGTTTAATTTAAAACAGGCACAAGTGCAAACAATTCACAAAAATTTCTAGGGAAGATGCTTTTGTTTTTAAAACTTTGACCTTTTAAAAAAAAGTCCTTGCAATTTCTTTGCCCTGAAGCAGGCCACAAGGGGACAGAGGAATCTAAAAATATGATCTGGATTGGGTACAGACACCTGGGTACTTCCCTCAAATTCCCTGTCCCACAACACAGCCTAAAGGGGGGGGGGGGGGGACAAGGTGGCAGGTGTCTGCAGAGGCAGCTAGGACAGCTGGTTCACACAAATGGGGTGTTCATTCCTGCAGCGAGATGAAACCCCAGGCAGTGGTTCACCTTCTGCCCCAGGCTGGGATTCTAAAGAGAAGGACAGGCCCTTGATGACCTGGCTAAAAGATGAAGGTGACAGGTAAAGCAGAGTTTCTTTCTTTATCTCCCAGCTCTGGGTCTCAGACTCCATGGTATACAGAACCTCAGAAGCCTCACAAGTACCCAGCAAGAGTCAGACTCCATATAGACCCCTCTGCTGGCTGGGGAGAAGTATGGGACTTGAGCAGTGGGGAGCCAGGCCAAAAAGCAGGTCCTTCAGAGTGGAGTTTGGTGGGAGAGGGGACAAGGTAGCCCTCCTAAAGCTGGCTGTGGGTAACTGAAGGGACCGGGCTGTTGGGGTGACCTTCCTTCCCTTACATGGTGTTCTCTCCAGACTATAAAGTGAGGCCACTTGTACCACTAATCCCATTCTTTCTCTTTCACTCACAAAATGTCCCCACCTCTCCCACGGCCAAGGAGCAGGCCACCTGCAGATGGAAGCAGGCTGTGGAGGGAGGGTGGTTCAGGGGCACAGGAGCAGGTGTGGGGAAGGGGAATGCCTGCAGGAAGTCAGGCCAAAAGAGGAAGGAGGATTTGGGTAATAAAAACCTTCCCGGGGCCCTCTGGGATGCCAAGGTTTGAAGATGGAGCTGACAACAGCAAGTATTCATGTGAGGATGGGCAGCTGGCCCTCTGGGGAAGCCCAGAATGCTAGTGTACTACTACTCCCTTTAAAAAATCCACAGCAGCCTGTTCTGCTGTGCTAGCCATAGAGGCCAGGGTGCTGGTCTCTGAGTTTCTTAGAAATATCCCTGTGCAAATAACAAGGGGTCATCCTGCAGAAGGGGGTCTCTGTCATCCCGAAGGAAGCAGGGACTCTGGGGAGGAGAGAGGCCACGGGGGCAGGTCCGGCCTGGCCCAGTGGGCCGAGGGGTAGGGGAGTAGGGGTGGGCCTTCACATTCAATCTTTGGAGAGAATACTGAGAGAACGAGGCAGGCAGGCCCTGCCAGCAGGCTGGCTGCCCAGTGTCCCTGCCTGCGGGCACAGGCGGCAGGTGCACTTTGAGGGCGGGCTCAGCAGGTGGAGGTCTGCTTGCGGTAGAGCTGAATCAGCGGCACCAGGCACTCAGGCAGCCCCATCTGCAGCAGGAAGGGGTGATCCAGGAGCTCCTGGGCCGTGGCTCTCTCCTGGGGCTCCCGCACTAGCATCCGTTCCAGGAAGTCTCGAAGCACTGGAGAGACCTGTGGAGACAGAGCCGTAAGAGGAAGCCATGGCTTGCAGTCCCTTTAGGGGACCTCACTGGCCCCATCATTGAAAGTCTTGTATTCTCTGGTTTCTTCCAGTTCTTCCCAGGCTCATAGGACTTGCTGGATTATCAGGTAGGTAAAGGAGGGTGCACCAGCCCAGGAACAGTGGGCACCTCATTTGTACTAGCAGCTGCCAAGCAATGGAATTAAGATGTTTGGAAGTCTGAGGAGCTGGGTTCCACATACACCCCACTCCCCCCAGCCTGTCTCAGGGCTCTGGACTCCCCCTCATCTCAGGGCCAGTGGTGCAGGTGCCAGGGGTCAGTTGTCTTGGAAGACTGGTGTTGGGGTGAGGGTCAGGATTAGTGTTATAAGCTTTGGGGTACCCTGTTTTGGGGCTTCAGGTACCCTCACTTTTGGGTTGGGCTCCCCAACTCTGGTGTCAGGGTGATGGTTAGGGCACCCTGGTATTGGGGTTCTGGGTACCCTGTTTTGGCCTGTTTCCTGTTGGTCCTCCAAGCCAACTGTCTTGGGACCACAGAACTATTTTGCCACTCAGGCTAGGTCTCAACCCTCTGGGCTATTTTGTGCACTGGCCACCAGGTGGCAGTGCTGTCTAGCAGTCTTATGCAGACCAACCGAGCACAGCAGGGGTGACCACAGATAAGGGCTTAGGGTTTCGAGTGGGGTTGGCAGAAGAGGGTTAAATGTCACACACACACACACACACACACACACACACACACACACACACACACAC
>NW_004624804.1:7517768-7582065 GCF_000247695.1 Heterocephalus glaber | reverse complement strand
CACACACACACACACACACACACACACACACACACACACACACACACACACTCATCTTAAAGGAAATGCTGTCTTGGCCTTGTGGAGGAATGGTTTGTGCCCAACTGGGCTCCTCTGGGGTCCTCCCCAGAATAGCAGGGATCCCTGAGTCCTTGCTGTCCCCACTCGGGGACATCTCTAGTGTCCTGTCAAGTGCCTGCTGAGGAGTGACCCTAGCGCTGCAGCTGCAGGTGGGGTTCATGTGTAAATGTGGCTCTACACTCCAGGCAGAGTTTGTGTGCCGAAAGATGAGCCCAGACCTTCTCCGTTTGGCGGAGAGGAGCAGCTGGGCCTGGCTGGGGGTCTAGGCCCTTGTCCTGGAACCTCAGGAGAAATGGGGTCTGTGGGGTCACAAATTCTGCACTGCCTACCTTGTGAGAGTTTTTCAGCTTGGGTGGGGGGCTGTCCCGGAGCCTCTTCATGGCTTGCACAGGGGAGTCACTGAAGTAGGGGGGCTCCCCGTCCACCATCTCCATCACCATGATGCCCAGAGACCAGATATCCACCTGCAGGAGGACAATGTCCCCGACTGAGTCTGGACCCAGAATCTGGGCCTCGGTGGCAGCGTGCTGGCCCCTGCTCTCCTGGGTGAGCCTGTCTCCTTCCTCCCTGGCCAGAGGCCCCATGGTCAGTCACTTCCTGCCTGAGTGGCCAGTGACTGTGGGGACACACGTGAGTGGCTGTGGGAGGCCACCATGCATGGAGAAGCCTGTGCCCCTTGGCCTTGGTGGGGACTCACACTGGGCAACAAAGCACAGGTGAGAGCAGCCCCATCTGAGAGAGGGGTGATCCTAAGTGAGAACTTGAGAACCAGGGCTATTTGTGGCGGGGGCTGCCAAGGGGGCTAAAGGGGGAACCCTAAGGGTGGAAGGGATGGTTACCTCCGTGGCATATAGAGACCTGGAGATCACTTCAGGAGCCATCCAGTAGGGGGTTCCCACCAGGGACTTCCTTTTGGGGACATCTTTGCTGATCTGAGCACAGAATCCAAAGTCCGAGAGCTTCACCTGGGATTGGAAGGGAAGGAGGTGGGGGATCTGGAGGAGGAGGGCACCTGGGGAACAGGAAGGGTGTGGTGGGGAAGGACAGCTGTGCCTACCCTCCCGTCGAGGGTCAGCAGGATGGAGTCACTCTTGATGTCCCTGTGGATCACACCCTGGCCGTGCAGGTACGCCAGGGCCTGCAGCACCGCTTCGCACACTGTGGCGATCTGCTCCTCATTCAGCCTGGACAGGGCAGGCAGGCCCACCCAGTGGGAGAGAAGGTCAGCACCGCAGGGTGGCTGGTGCTGGGCAGAGTGGAGGCCCACGGCACCCAGACAGTGCTGAGCAGCGCAGTCAGGCTGAAGCCCCAGGGTCCTCTTCTCTTCCCCGCTCCCCTGGAGCCCCTGGGTCTGTTACCCCCAGGTCTCCTCAGCCAAGCGCTGCCCGATCCGCCCGCCAAGGCGTCCGTGGGCGCGGGCTTGGGCTCCTAGCTACCCACCTGACTTGGGAGATGATGTCCGTGAGGGCCCCGCCCTGCAGGAACTCCATCAGCACCCACAGCTCCTCGGCCACCAGGTAGCTCTTGTACATCTCCACCACGTTGAGGTGCTGGTAGTCCCGCATGATCACCACCTAGGGCGGAGAGGCCTAATGAGGAGCACAGCACCCCGGGCACAGCACCTTACCATTGCTGCTCACTGATGTCCAGCCCAGCTGTGTGCTCAGCACCCTCCCCGGCGAACCCGCCCCTGCCCACCAAGTCTCCCACCTCATTAAAGAGCAGCTCCCTGCGCTGCTGCTTCCTGAGGTCCATCATCTTGACGGCCACCTGGCGGCCCGAGTGCTTTTCCCGGGCCAGGCACACGATGCCCGTGGAGCCCTCTCCAATCTTCACATAGCTGTCCAGCAGCAGCCGGGGGTCACCCTGGTCCACCACCATCCTGAGTGCGGCCTTGAACTGCTCGTGTGTCACAATGCCCGTGTCCTCGCCAGCCAGGGCACCCTTGGGCACGGCAGGATCTTGGGGCAGGTACAGGTTGCTGGTGCTGATCTGGGCTTGCCGGGTACGGGGAGAGCCTGCTGGGGAAGACCGGCCTGGAAGCGGGCCAGTGGCTGGGGCTGTGTGGAAGGACTTCTGGGGGCTGCTGGTGTCCGAGGCAGGCAGAGGACTGAAGGTCCCCATGGGCTGGTCTGAGGGCAAGGACTGCGCTTTGGTCACCAGGCTGGGTGGGGAGTCCTTCTGTGGTGGTCGGAAAGCAGAGTCGGGCTGCAGAGACAAGGCAAGTGACAGAGGGGTGTGGCTGAAGGAGGTCCAGAGCAAGCTCCCTCAAGCAGGGAGTGGCCACTGTGACATCTGGACACACTAGCGGCATCAAGCAGGGTTGCAGATCAAGCTGGGGAGGGGCTGTGGGCAGAGATTTTCAAGTGAAGCTGAACCCCAAACCCGGTCCCGATGGAAAGAGTCCCCAGGCTGAACAGCAACTTCTCACATCGCTCTGCTACTCCAAAGCAGACAGCCAGGTCCCTGGGGTGGCCTCAATCTGGGCATTTCTTCCTGGGCAAGTGGCAGCCAGGCCCTGCAGAGCCCACTGTGAGGCAGGGTCCTCCCTCTGTGCTGTGGGGCTCCCCATGTGGGCAGAGGTGGCACTGGGCAGGGAGCCGTGGAGAGGCTGCCACAGCTGGGGTCGGACAGCCTTTCCATGCCTGCAGCAGGAGTCTGCGTGTTGGTGCCAAGGGATTCTGACCCCTGCAGAGGCCTGCAGAGCTCTGTCTCTCGTCACGGGTTCTCAGGTGACCCCTCTGCGTTGGGATCTGGTGCCAGAGAGACCAGGATCAGGAGGGTAGGTCCAGACAAACCCAAGTCTTGAGGCCAGGGCTGGGGGGTGGTATCTTAAGGACTCCCCAGAGCATCCCCTCAGGTCCTCCAGGCAGGAAACTCCTGGCTGAGGAGGCCTGGGGAAGGGCAAGAAGGTGGAGTGCCAGTCCTTACAGCCCCTTGAAGGGAGGCTGCAGGGCAAGGGGAGCGAGAGGCATCCTGGTCCCCCAGGACGCCCCGTTCAGACCCAGCCCTGGGAGCCTTTCCTGGACCACACCCTGCTGCCCTGTGGTAGGAAAAGGACCCATCCTTCAGTTTTCCCCAAGGAGCTGGTGAAGTACAGGAAGACCCCTCCTGGGGATCATGGAATTTTAAAGGGTGCCAGGTGAGGGACACTGCAGGGACTATAGAGAGGCCTGTGTGCAACTTCTCTAAATTCAGCACACTGGCAGGCATCTTGTGCCTGTGCCTGCTGGGCCTGACTTGCAGGGAATCTCCTCAGTCACCTTGGGCTGGGCTGCTTGCCTGGGGTCCCCAAATCTAGGTCTCAGTCTCTGCTAGGACTGGCCACAGTTTTCTCAAGCTCTATTGCTGCATCAGGGGGCTGTCCCTGGCCTTGGGGTTGGGGTTAAATAGGTAGCAGTGGGGTGGGGGTGCTGCCAGCAGAAGGCCACAAACCTGCCTGCCCACAAAGGGGGCGTGGGCCTCTGGCAGGCTGTGCCTGGCTCAGCTTATCCTTTGCAGGGAAGAAGCCAGAAAGCCTCCCTGGACTGCCTGGCCTTCTTCATCCTCGGTAAGAGCATTGGAACAGCCAGCAGATTCTCCTGGGTCCCTGTCTCTCTGTTCCTCCACTGTGATGGCTGAACAGGACCTCTGGGCTCTGGGCAAGGCTTCAGGACCTGGTCGGCTCTGCCCTTCGATGAGTGTCTGAGCTGTCTCCTCCATAGAGGAGGGGGCTGTGTGCAGTGATCTGGGGACCTAGGTGAACCACAGATTTCTGGGCTTTAGAGTGTGACTCTGAAGGTCCCTAGAGATGCTGTATTTTCTCAAGGTCCCTAGGTTTGGATGTAGGTGTCCCCTGGCCCACACTTTGAGAAGCTTAGGAGGAATGAACTCTGTAATTCCATGGTCACAGGGAACTTCTGGGAAGGGCTGGGATGGAGGGTAGGGGAAGTGGGGGAGGGATGAAGGGGCCACCAAGTCTATGATGCCTGTCCTGGGAGTAGGGCCAGGCAGGCACCGGGAGGTGGGGTGGGACTCACTTTATCACTGTCACCCAGCAGGCCAAGGGTCTGTAAAAGGCTCAGGACTGAGGCAGTGCCTGCTTGTCAGCAAGACGTGGACCGAACTCAGAAAGCACGCCATCCTAGCATCATCTGGGGGCCACCTAAAGCTCCCTTGAAGGTCATTTTTTTTTTTTAGTACCGGGGATTGAACTCGGGTCCTTGCGCTTGTGCAGCAGGCGGCAAAACCACTGAGCTAAATCCCCGGCCCCCTGAAGGTCATTTTAATGGTCCCTTCTCTTCACCTGGAAGCCCCTAATGCAGACTTGGGGCGGGGGGACTTCCTTCCTTCACCTCTGGTCTCCAGGACTTCTATACAGATCCTCCCTGCTCTGTGGATGTGTGGGCTTGGGTGGAGAAGGGGATGAGCCATGGGGAGGGGCTGGGCTGGGGGTTCCCTTCCTTGTCCCTTGGTCAAGGCCCCTTTGGTGATGCTGCTGCAGATAGAGACAGAGCCTGTGTGCTGGGGCCTTGGACAGGAGCTCAGCACCAGTGTGCTTTGGGACATAAAGGGGAGGGACTGGCTCTGGTCCCAAGCATCCCCTGGTTGGCATTGCTCCTATTTCCAAAAGGAGGGAGGTTTCACTTAGTGTAACCAAAGGCAAAGACCCAATGAAACTCATTAAACCACAGCAGGAAAGGAAAAGGGGCCTGCCGTGATGGAAGGAATTAACTGTCACAGGCCATGAACTGAGTCTGGTTACTCGTATGGTGGAGACCTTGCGGAAAGGAGCCCGTTAGGGCCGGGGATTTAGCTCAGTGGTGCCGTCGCCTGCCTCACAAGCACAAGGTCCTGAGTTCGATCCCCAGTACCACCAAAAAGAAAAAAAAAAAAAAGGAAAGGAGGCCATGAGAGGAGCCGCACATTGAGTTACTGTGATGCCTTGTTTTCCCTGTTGGATCTGTGCCTGTCTAGCTGTGGGCTGAGGGGGCTGCACCCTAAGGGCCCTGAAGGCAGAGGCTAGGTTGTAACAGTTTTTAAAAAATAATAAAGCCATTCATTGAGGGCTTACCACCTTGACTGCCTTAAATGCATGATCTCATTTAATTTGCATGATTTGAGGGTTGTTTCGTTATCCCTTAGGTATGAGGACCACATGACCTCTATGACCACTATGCTGTGGTCCTGTTGGTGCTATGTGTCTCTGGCATATAATAGAATACAATGGTACACAGTAAGTGCTCAACCAATGTTTGCCTTCCCACTCTAAGTGGAACCACTTCTACCTCCATCCCCAGCTCTAACCATCTTGGGTCTACCTGCCCTTTTAGTTCTTCAGCTGTGCTGCCGGAGCACAGAACACCTGAGGCCTGTACTCAGACTTGCCTGAGCCATACCTGACACACAGACCTTGATGGCCTGAAGGTCTGGTAGAGCATGGCTGCCGGGTGGCAGCTGCCCCAAGTGTCCAGAGTTAGCTCCTGGCTTGTGTCTAGCAAGGAGGGCTGGCCTGGTCTGGGGTCCCGGGGTGGTAGAGCCTGAGGCTTCCCATCCGTGTTGGAATTTGCTTAAAGCAGTGGTTGTCATTGTCAACCAGGGTGTGTGTGTGTGTGTGTGCGTGTGTGTAGATTTTTCCCCTCCAGGGATGAAGAGATACTTGGCAGTATCTGAAGGTATATTTGGTTGTCCCTACTGGGAATGCCTCTAGCATCTAGTGGGTTCCAAGGTGCTGCTAAAAAGCACAGGACAGGCTCCATAACAAAAGATTAACAGACCTACATATCACCAACACAGTGGCACTGAAGCCTCTACCCTGCCTTTCAAAGGCCTGGCTAAAGAACACTTATCTAGAAAGGTGAGCCTGTGGGGCCTGTGGGGCCTAGAAAAGACCACTTCCTGGATCTGGGACTGTGGTCTCCACACCCAAGGTGACCCCACCCGCTTCCATGGTGGGGATACCCCGGCACACCCAGCAGCAGGGGCCTTGGTGGTTCTCAGGAAGTGGGAGATATGGACAGGTCTGTGTCTCCACTGTAAGGCGCTGGGAGCAGCCCAGACAGACGTGTGCCAGTGCCCAGCCCAGGGCCAACCCTTTCCCAAATCCCTGAAGCCAATCTACAGAACTGCTAAGGGGCCAGAGACCAAGCTCGGATTCTCACCTCCAGAATGGTGTGCACTGTCGCGCTATCACCTTAGTCTTCTGGGGGATGTCTCCCCAGTGACACAGCCTTCCAGAGACCCCTGAGCTCATGTTCCTTGCATGGATACATCAGGCCATGCCCTAGAGTAGTGACGGTGAACCTTTTAGAGACCAAGTGCCCAAACTGCAACCCAAAACCCACTTATTTATTGCAAAGTGCCAACACCTTGAGTTTAGAAAAAATAACATGGTGACTTGGCTCATGCGCCGACAAAGAGAACTCTGCATGCCCACTGTGGCATTCACAGGTTCACCATCATAGCACTAGGGGAAGCCCAGTCTTTTGCCCCAGTGAGGGGCTGGAGTGCACAAAACCCAAACCTTCCCTGGGGCCCTCAGCTGGCTGGAACCTAGAAAGCTTACAGGGCCAGGATGTCCCCACTTCCATCCAGGCGGGGCCTCACACTATCGCCAACAGGAGAGGCCCCCAAAGCCCTCCTGAGTGGGAGGGGAGGCTCCATCACTCATGGCACTGCTGGCAGCTGTCTCTCAGGCCTGACTTAGAACCCTCGTACCGTGGCTCAGGTTCACTGGTGCCGGTCTCTCAGAAGCTAGAGGACAGCTCGCTACCACAGCTGTAAAGCCTTTTAAGCAAAAACCAGGAGCCCCGAGGAGGTTCCAGAACAGGCTGGGTATCCCTGAGCAAGTACCTTCTCCCTGATGCCTTTTCTGATTCACTCTAAAAACCTGGGCACTGCCTCCCTGAGTCGGTCCTCTGGTGTGCCAAACAGGAAAGGGTGTAACTGTCACTGCAGGTAGCATGCTGCAGGACAGGTAAGAGGCAAAAGATGCTCTAGTCTGCCTGCCAAGAAATGTCACTTCACACTTTCCTCTCTCGCAAGAAAGAGATGCGTGGAGGCCGTCACATGGGCCGGAAGGCTGCTCTGTTGTGGTTCCTGACCTGGGCAAATTCAGTCCTCTGGCTCCTCATGTAGCACACTCACTGGAGAAGACACAACTATGGAAATGTGAAACAAAACAATAACACAAGTGGGAAAACACGGAAAGGAGGGAGCCAGGACAGAGGCAGGATTGTCACCCAGCGGCATCCAGGGAGCCCCTCTCTAGTCCTGGGTCAGGAGAGGGGAAGCGGAGTATCTGCTTTCCCAGGCTGGAGCACACACCTCCGCTGGGGTGGCTGCCCCCAGTGTGGTCCACCTAGTCCTTGGAGCACAGGTGTGTCAGCAGGGTGCCCCCACTAAATGATCTGGCTTACAGTCTCCGACTCACACATGCTAAGCCTTTGGAGGACATGGATTCAGTTGGCCCAGGATCCAAGCTCAGCTGAGGCTAAGCTAGCTCAGTGAGCATTCTGGTCCCACACCTTCTACCTGGCCCTGACCCAGCAGACTCACACCCTTGAGACCCATGCCCTTTAGACGCTTGCCCAGTCATGCCCGACGTCCCTGAGTGGCCCCAGTGTGACCTACCTTGCTCTGTGGCACAGGGCTTGGCTTGCTGCTGCTCAGGGGGGCCGTGGCAGGAGTGGACAGGAACATGCTTCGGAAGAGCCTGCGCTTGAGGCTGTTCTCCTGGGTCTTGGGGCTTGGGCTCCCTTCCCCACCTGGCCTGCCCAAGGCTGAGCCCACCAGGCAGGACTGTGGCCGGGCCTCCTCGGAGCTGTGCTTGGCAGCCTTCACTCCACGCCTCCCTGGGCCCATGGGGGGCGAGGAACCAGGAGGGGAACTCTGCAGGCAGGCACCCAGCTGCAGGCAGCGCTGTGAGGCACCCTGGAACTCAACAGGGCCCAGGGAGTGTGCCTTGGTGGCCAACCCATTGGGCAGGACCTGTGGGCTCTGTGGCTCGGGCCATGGCGTCTGCCTGTGACCTGCTGGTGTGGCCCCATTGCAGCTGAGGTAGAGACCGTGGGGGTCAGTGTGCTCAGACTGGGGGCTCTGGAGGTACATGTCTGGGTCAGCGGCCCAGAGCTCATCCCCTAGCAGCCCCAGGGACTGTGCCCGGCGTCGGCTGGTGGGGCTGCGGCCACGCAGGGTGTTGGAACTGATGACCGACAACTTCTGGATGTCATTGAGCAGCCCTGAGATATAGCCATCCATGGGCACGGAGCTGCCCCGCACCACTGTCTGCAGGGGAAAGAGAAGAGGCACAGGTAAGCAGCCCTTTGAGGTGGGGATGGTTAGGGTTAGGGTCCGGAGGGGAGCCTCCTAGGGACCCTGAGAGGAACACCTGTCGACCCACTCTGCGTTACCAAGCACTTTTTGATTTTCAGTCACTCCCAGGGCCCACAGTGGGTCAGGCCTAAGCTGGTGCAGCCCTCAGGGATACAGGGAGGAGCCCCCTTATTAGCAGGGCAGCAGGGGTTACACTCAAGCATGCCAAGTGGTGTAGCCAGCTGAGTCTCGGGAGCTGGGGAGAACAGGGAGAGAGGGCTGCATTCTCCAGCCCTTCCAGTGGCCTTTAGAGACTTGCAGAACCATCTGAGAAGTCCAGGGGCAGCCCCAACACACACTGGCTTTGTGGTCCACACACCTCGACAGGGCCCCTGACCCTAACTTCCACCAGGCTCTTCCAACTCCCATCTGGACCCCCACAGCTAAACTCCCCTGGTCTGGAAGAGCCCTGGCTCTTTTGGGGCCATGGGTCTAAATACTGCATAGGAGACACTTATACTAAAGAGTATTTGTGTTATCTGAAGTTCGAGTTTAATCAGGCATCATGGATTATTATTTGCTAAATCTGGCATCCCTTTCAGTGCCCAAAGATACTCCAGGCTCCTCTTCCTGGCTCCCCGGGGAGAGACTGATGAGCAGGGAATGGGAACAACTGGCTCCTCTACACTGTGAGCTGTGCTGCCTCTATACTGCTAGTGCCCCCGAGTGCCCAGGGGCTCTGCCAGTAGTTTCCTGTGGCGAGGCAGAGGACGAACCCCTTACCTTCATGGGCTGGAGCTGTACCCGGGTGATGTGAGAAGGGTCCACCACGGGCTTGGGTCGCCGCAGTGTGTCCAGGATGTTCTGCCATTGTGGTGGGAGGCCCACGAACTTGCCCTCTTTGGGGTCAAAGGAAGTGTGGACTCGGTGTTGGAAGTTCTGTGGGGCTGAGATCTCAGGACGTTTCTTCTTTTTCTTGCGGAACATGGTGCCTGCAAGGGGAGAGTCAAGCTGAGCTGTAGCACGGGGACCGTGGGGTGGCTGCAGTAGATGCTGGGAACTGGCTTGGGGCTCTCTTCCTCCCCGCTGCAGCACAACCCCTCTGTCCCTGGCCTTGGGCTTCCTGCTCACCCCCACTTCCTTAGGGAAGGGGCCAACTCCCAGCAGAAGCGTCTCAGAGACAACAAGCTGATACAGACTGTAAACAAGGAAAAGGGAAAAGGTGTCTCTCTTCTGTCTGTGCCACATCTGCCAAGGAGGCAGACTCTGGGGGTGTGTTTTTATAAAACCTAAAGCCCATTACAAATATCATTCACTGTCAAAGAAATTTTTAAAAGGGAAAGGAGGGAGGAGAGCTAGCAGGCTTATTTTATACAGCAAGTATGACCTTGATTCTCCAACCTGATAAGAGTACAAGGAGAGGAAAATTTGAACCAATTTCGCTTATGACTACAAACATGCAAATCTTAACAAAACTAGCAAATTGGCTCCAGTGGTGTATTAAAAGGGTTTTCTTTGTTTATCACTATCAGCTTGGGTTTGTCCCAGGATAATACAAGAGAAAACCTGTTAATATGATATGACATCAATAAAAAGCCAACCAGCTGATTCAGTCATGTTGCTCAGGCTGGGGCTGAGTATCCTAGGACCAGGGAGCCCCAAAAGGGCCCTCATGGCCAGCAGTACTTGGACTCAATTCCAGAAAGGGTCCAGGCCAAGGGACAGCCTGGGGTGGACCTGCAGTGGCCATCTTAAGGGCACAGCTCTCCAGAGAAGGCAGAGAACCCCACTCCTTTTGGGATTCCTCTCTGGTGTTAGAACTCTGCACAAAACATCACTGGTGGCCATGCCTGCTTGTCTCATTGACGGGAGTTTTTTTTTTTTTGGACCAGGGACCGAACTTGGGACCTTTTGCTTGTGAGGCAGGTCGTGGAACCACTGAGCTAAATCCCGGCCCAAGGTTTGCTTTTTAGGTCCTCCTGACCTCCAGGAACAGTTAGGAGTGATGTGGACTTGCAAAGGACAAAAGACTAGAGCTCTGTTCTCTCCCAACACAACCCTCTCCCCAGCTACCCCCTCTGAGCTGAGCCCTTGGCTCTTGTAGGAAGGCACGGAGAGCCATCTTTAGCAAATGGTCTAAGTGACTTGGGATCTCCCTCCTGAGCCCATCCTAATGGTGATTTCAGAACACGATCTTCCCAGAGCCAGCAGGAAAGGGCTAGCAGAAAGAACAGCCCAGAGTCCAGGGTCCAAGCTTCCAGTGGTGAGGGCGAGGAGCTGGCAGAATCCATCAAGTGAGCCCAATTTAAAAGGGAGGACTGCTGGGAGCATCTGACACATGGCAAGGCCAGCACTGTCTGGGATGGCACGGCTATGTAAACAAAAAATCCAGAAGATGCTTCATACACAATGTTATGGGGATTAAGTCAGTGAATTTAGAAGGTCCTCAATTCAAGGTCAACATTTTAAAAAGTTGAGCTGAGTGTGGTGGTGCACATGTGTAATCCCAGCACTTGGGAGCCTGAGGCAGGAGGACTGCTGCAAGTTTGAGGCCAGCCTGGGTTACATAGCAAGACTCTTGTCTCAAAAAAAAAAATGCTGAAGTTTCAAAAAAAAAGACAATTGAATTTTATGTACCTGTAACAAATCCAAAATGAAAAGATATCATTTACCAATTTGCATTAAAATATCAAATACATAGGAATAAATCTAAGGAAACCTGAGCAGGGTCTTCACATAGAAAAATATTAAACATTACTAAAGATACGAAAGAATGTTCACAGATTGGAAGATTTAATACTGTGAAGATGTCAATTACTCTCAAATTAACCTATGGATTTATTTCAGTCTCAGCATATTTCTTCTGGCAGAAATTGACACACTGATTCTAAAATGTACAGCGAAAACAGAGATCCAGGAATAGCCCAGGCAATCTTACAGAACGAATCTGGAGGATTATACTAAATATATATCAAGATGTATTATAAAGCTACCCTAATTAATACAGTATAGAACTGGCACAAGGGCTGCCAAACAGACCAATGGAACAGAAGAGAGAATCTAGAAATAGAACCACTCATCCGAGGTCACTTGATTTATGACAAAGGTGACACTGCACTGTGATGGAGAATGGATGATCTTTTCAACAAATGTCGCTGAAGTGATTACCTGTCCATGTGGCCAAAGATGAACCCGGAAAAATGAGTTCAGATCATGCTCCCAAATTAACAGGTGAAATGCTGCTGGTGGCGGGAGGGGAGGTGCTGTTTGGCTGTTTCTCTCCCCGTGTCTGGTGCCGCTGACCACCATGGTCCAAGTGTGCTGGGTCCTTCTGGTGGCCCTGAGCGGCTGGATCCAAACCTGTCCACATCCATGTGTCCCAGAAACAAATTAAATATCCAGGTTCTCTTTGCCTAAAGCAGAATTCTCGATGGTACAATGTAGGGGTAGGAAAATATTACCGAAGATATTACCTATACGAATGTGTCAGTGCAGTAGGAATACAATAAATATTTGGAGGAAATACATCAAAATAATTGCTACATGTTCAGCCAGTAGGGCTGCAGGTGACTGACTTTCTGCTACCTCATTCTCTACTCTTTTAGAGTTTCCTTAAAGATGATGGATTGCTTTTCTGAAGATAATAAGATACTTTTAAATCAAGAGAGCAGTGATTCCTGAAGACTGAGTCTAAGAGACACTCACCCACCCTAGTATCCAGAGGTGCCCAGCCACTGTCAATGTAAGACTTTGTCACAGATGTCCCCTGTTCGGGCACACTCAGCTGCTCACTCGGAAGCCCTCAACTTGCCATTTCCAAGGCTCCCTAGTTTCCAAGGCCCACGGTTACTTCATTTGCTCTGAGGCTGTTTCATTCCATCAAATCAGCCCATGCCAGCCTCCAAGCTGTCAAGCCCAAGATCTCCACCTCTGCATCCACACCCCATTCACAGAGCCAAGGAGCTGTCCGCAAAGACACAGAGAGGAGTGAGGGGGGAGTAGGGAGTGCCTGCATTTCCTGCCCGGAAAAATGAGGGCCTCAGACCTAAAGGAGTGAGGCAGAGCCAGACAAAGGGCAGGCTCCAGCGGCCCCAGCTCCTGTCTGACACTTAGCCTTCACCTGAGGAGGGAGGCTGAGGTTGGGCCTTGGGGTAAAAGCACACTGTTGTGTCTGAGAAGTGCTGTGAACTTTGCTTTTCTGTGTGATGGCAGACTTGACCTCTTGGTGGGTGGGTGCAGGACTGGGGCCAAGGGGGCACTTAGTTCTGGGAGGGAAGAGTCCACCCCAACCAGTTTGGCACAGATCCTGTGGCTGCTTCCTGGAGCCTGGCAGAGGGGAGCTGGGCAGTTCCTGGCAGAGGCTTTCTGGAGGAAATGCTGCCACACCTGCCAAGGCCAAGCTGGTGGGAGAGTTCAGGGAGCCACAGGCCTGGGGTCACTGAAGTGTGAGGAGACTCAGAGACAGGAAGGGCAGGAGCTTTTCTTGAACACCTGCTAATGGGCTAGGCCATCTCTAAGGACAGGCAGTCCTGAGAAGCAGGAGTTAGTATTATCCACATATCTGGACAAGGTCCAAAGAGGCTAAATAACTTGCTCTGGAACACAGAACCAGGAATGACGAAGTTGGAGCTTGAACCCAGATCTGATCCCAATACCCCCAATCCATCCTTCTGCCTACCTGACCATAGGAGCTAGGAGCAGTGGGGAGACAGGGCAGCTCCCGCCACCCCACTTGGCAAGTCCTTCCCTGGACTCATCAGTGAGGTGAAACCCCGGAGGACCCAGCTGCTCTGATTTGTAGGTTGGCCCTTACCCTGGTATGGAACCAGGGGTTGTTTGCCCTGCAAAGGGTGGGTAAAATATTGCAAAGAAGTCATGGTGCAGGGTGCGGGTGGGGGGCTTTGGTGGTCAAGGCCTGGCATATATGCAAAGCAGAGCCCCTCTGAAGGGAACCAGGCAACCCAGAGACTTGGCCCCAGGAGTGGTGGGCAGGGTCAGTGGCTGATGCTACTGCTCCCCTGTGACAAGGAGGAGCCTGGCTTGGCTCCTCTGGTGCCCACGTCAGGGATGAGGAAGCCTGAAGTGTGGGTGGGTCACCCTCTTCAACTGTTTCTCCTCTGGAGGGAGAAGATGTTTATGTGCTAGGGCCTGGGATGCCACCGCTAGATATGGGGCATCACAGAGCCAGGGCAGAGCTGTATACACTGAAGTCTGCATTTATACCTCAGAGCAGCTTGGACATTCAAATAAGCCTTGCCATTCTGGGCAACCCTCTGGGAATGCATCTGCCCCAAACATGCTCTGGGTTTGCAGAATTCCTCTTTGGGAATCACCTCTGGAAACTGCCTTGAACACTGGCACCCCAGCCCCTCTGCTTGGTCCCAGGAGTGACAGTGTTCAACGTGGTTGTCCCCTTCACCTTCCAGGCCCAGCTTTGAGTGAGTCTGGGTTGTTTTCAAACATTGAATCTCTTTCAAGGGTACACCCCAAGGTGGAAATGTGGCTACCAGAAAGTGAACCTGGGGCGTCTGCAGCTTCTCTCAAAGGGGCAGGATCTGGCCAGCTTCATAAGTTCTGAGGTGTTGGTAAAGTGTTTGTTAGGAATGAGGCTTGTGGGATTCCCCGCCATTTCCAGGCAACTGGGAAGTGAGGAGGCAGCTCTATCCTGGGCCAGCTCCCGGTTCCCAGGCAGCTCAAGGTGTCAGTGAGCCAGAGTAGGGGAGGCACAGCCTGGCTTCCTTCAAGGGAGGCTCCGGGCTTGTTTATCCACAGCCGTGAGGCTCAGCAAGACCTCAGGGCTTGTGACCTTGGCCTACTCTCCTTCTCTAGGCCTTAGCATTTCTGCTGGTGACAAGGGGCTGGCCGCATTCATGTCTGCCAGCCTTGGCAGGCACGGCAAGGGGGGTGACAGCATGCTCTACAGCATGTTCTTGCTCAGGGAGCAGTTCTAGGTATTTTTAATAATCATCCCCTGGGGAGCACCTAATATCAGTACCAGGCTCTGGACTGAGCATGTCACATACGTGATCTCCTGCCCACAAGTCTAGAGCCGAGCACAATTACTGTCGCCATCACACAGGCAAGGAACCTAGAGGCCACAGAGATTAAGTGACTTGCCCAAGACTCGAGGGTGAACTCGGCTGCAGTCAGCCATGAGCACACACCACCTCATTGTGTGTCATTCTCAGGCCCACCCAAGACACCCTGGGAAGGGCTTATCCTAGAATCACAGCCTGGAAAGAGGGAAGCTACAAAACTTAGACAAGGACACTGGTTACTGCCACCATCTGGCTCCAGAGTGGGCTGCAGGGGACTTGGTCCCCTCTACAGGGGGGCCTGACACCCCAAGATCTGCATCAGGGTTGCCTGGCCTCTCTGTAGCCCTCCTTAGGCTCTGTTACACATACACTTCTGTAAGGAGGGCTGGGTCCCTCGGCCCCCTGTAAGAATTTCTGTGAACAGAAGGCTAAATTTCATTGGAATAGTCTGGCTGGAAAGATTTTTCTCAACCTTTACTTCCTGGAGTTTGTTTGAATATAAAAATTACATTATTGATTCCTTTACTCAAAAATATTTATTATATACCTATTGTACTCGGGGCTCTAGGGACCATGGTATACAAGATGAGATCCTCTCCCTCACTCAGGTCAGTTTGTTTCTTCCAAGCAGGAGTTATGGCGGCCTGCACCATCCACGGAGATGGTGAGGTGCACTCCACACAAGCCCTGCCCTCTTCCCACCCCAATTTCTGTCCCTCTGCTGCACTTCTGAGAAGAGCCTTCACATGGCCAGCGGCGCTCTAGTGTGCTCAGCAACAGGGAGCTCCTGCCCCTTTCCCAGGGCCCTGCCTTCTGTCCCTTGGTCCTCTTGCTGCCGATCTTTGTGTGGAACTGAATTCTGCTTCCCCTCAGCCCTAACCAGGGTCCAGGTCTGCTCTCTGCTCCTCTGCATCTGATACAAGGGGCAAGAGAGGCAGCACCCCAGAACTCTATTATGGCCCCCTAAAATACATCAGGGTTAATGAAATTTCACCTGCTTTTCTGTCCAGTTACCACCCGCAGAGCAGGAGATCTTGGCCCCAGGCTGGTCCCTCTGCCCCGTGCCCACAGGTGTGTACACCAGGTCAGGAACCTGGCGCCAAGTGTGGTAAGTCCTCAGAGGCAGAGTTTACCCACAGGCTCTGCTGTCTGATTTCAGCGACCCAGGGAGATGTGGCATATGCCAGGGCAGACAGTACTGTGCAGGTAACAAGCCACATATCTGGTCCCCCGGCTCCTTGTCACCATCTCTACACCACGAGCCCCAGTGCATCCCCACGGGAGAGATAATGGGCTGTTATTTAAAAGAATCTAATCTCATTCAGTGGCTGTGTCAACACTCCAGCCGATGAGAAGATGAGAAGCTGGAGAGCCCGGGTGGCCAGACGAGTAGGTCAATATTGACTCAGGCCACCTATCGGCCCGTTCCAACCAGCTCGGACAATGCTGTATCTGAGTCAGACCAGCCCTCTGACCTCCCTTACTATATCCCCTTCCTCTCCCGGTGCATGGTACAGGACTTTGCCAGCCATGGGAAGACCTGAAGCACGACATTCCCTGGGCTGCAGGCCAGGGACCCTCTCCCTAACTCAGATTCCAACAGCCTCCACACACAGAAGCCTGAGACGTTTGCACAGAGTCCTGAATGCCAAGCCAGAAAGAATCTCTACAGTCTCTAATCACAAGAGGGCCCTGGGGCCAGGGATTTAGCTCAGTGGTTTTGCCACCTGCTGCCTAAGTGTAAGGACCCGAGTTCGATCTCTGGTACCAAAAAAAAAAAAGAGGGCCCTGTGCTTTTATAGTGCTTAACTCCTCATATCTCTATTTTGTTTACCTCCTTGCTTTAGGCTCAAAAAACCAGCACGAGATAAGCTAAGCCTACTGGCTCTATTTAAAAGGTGGCAGGCAGGAGACGGAGAGAAAGGGAAGATACGAATATAAAAAGCTTACCGCATACATGCTAGATACTGGGTGCTTTTTGTTAGTGCATCTAATGGTTAATAGTAGATATTACAAGCTTTGTTTTACAGACAAAGAAACCAAAGTTTTACAGATGAAGCAACCATCCAAGATGGTAAGTGTGGAGCTGGGATGCAAAGTCCCCAACTCCTAGCTCCAAGGTCATCCACCACCATGGCCAATGTCCAGAGAAGTCAAATGAAGAGCCCTAGATCACACAGCTACTTGGAGCAGAAACGAAACTGAGAGCCTCTATCCAAAGACCTCCTCTGCCCCAGGCAGCAGTGAGCTCAGGCTCTCCAGGGACATGTGTCCACATGTAACAGGTACACAGGATGCTGCTGTTTCTGCCACTAAATCTGGATCCATTTTAGAAATGGCCCCTTCCCTAGTCCTCAGACCCCCAAATTAGAGTCTCTTACCACAGGGCCTCCTTGGACCCTCTGCCTTTTACTTTATTTCTATTGTTTTGCTCTAACACCCTCCAACAGCATCTTACCAAACGGCTAGACCATTCTCAAAGTCCTCTAAGGGAGGAGGGCTCAGGGTAGCTTAACCTCTTCTAACCAGAGGCTGGTGAGGCTGCCCCTGGGGCTGCTGGACACTCAGTATACAGTAATTCCTCACATCTACGCTGTGGGGACAGCCTCACTATCCCTGGTTACAAACAACATTAAAAAGTTTGCAGAGAAGTAAAGCAACTTGCTTAAGGAGTCAAAAGCAAAGTCAGGATTCAAACCTAGCTCTTCCTGGTTGCAAATGTGTCCTTCGCCAACTGTCCTATACACGGCCCGAGGAGAACTCACAGCTTGCAGTATATGCTGCATCAACTACAAAAATGAGCACAGACATAGAAGGGAGCCCTCCCCCCGCAACCTCCACCTAGAAAAACAAGCCAGAGGAGCCTAGAATAAGGCAGGTTATGGAGAACGCAGCACACACCTGGGACCCCTCTGTGTCTCAGCCCTTGCTGCTCCTTGCACCTACACCACGCGTGGAATGCCACTCCCTGGGCGTATGAAGGTCTGGGGCAATGGTACAGGCTTGGGTGATACTGCCTTGCCACACACAGGCATCAAACCGGATGACAGTCAGAGGCTGGGCGCAGCACGGGTCAAGCTGTCTGAAGCTCTACTAACCTACCTTGGGGCTGAGGCGTCCAAGTGACTTCGAGAGCACCCACGAAGGATTGAGAAACACCACCGCGAGAGGGCATGCGGCTGCCTCACAATCCCAGGAGGAAGCCAACTCAGGAGGGCCACCTGCCTGCCTACTGTCCCTCGGCAAGCTCTGGAGGCCCCTCACTCACCTCTGGGCCGCTTTCTTTGCCTCCTCTTCCTCGAGTCTCCTCCCTTCAGCGGTCAGGTATCTTAGGCGCAGAGGAGCAGGAGGCAAGGAGTCTCCAGGGCCAGTCCTTCGCAGGCCTAGGCAGAAACACACCACAAATACATTGCTACAGATGTAGTAAGTGCCCTCATGGATTCTGCGACTGGCTGGAGTCCAGGGCGTTGGGAGCCGCCCCGCACCCGCCTCCGATTGAGCGACCCCGGGGCTGAGGCCGGGCGGCTGCCCCGGGGCGCACAGAAGGGGGCGGTGGGCGCAGAGCGCTTGGGTCGAAGCCTCCGCAGTCCGCCACGGCCCCCGCGCCCCTGCTGCCGGCGGCGCCACGCCGAGGTCGGTCGCGCTCCTAGGGCCCCAATCCAGCCATGCCCACGGCCGAACTTCGGGGACGCAGAGCCCCGAGAAGGGGGCGCGGGGGGAGAGCGGCCCGGCCATCGGCACCCACCTGCGGCGCGGGAAGCCCGGGAGCGCTCGCGAGGCCGTCCCGGCCCGCCCTCCGCGGGAAGGACCTCGCCGGGGAGCGCGGGAGGGGCTGCGCTGCATGTTTGCGCAGCGCCGCTGCACCTGGCCGCGAGTTTGATTTCAGGGTGTGGCCTCAGGTGGGACGCGGAGAGCGCCGGCCGGGGAAAGGGGGCGCGGGGAGGGGCCTCTGCTGCGGGCCGGCCTGGCCAGCGCGTCGCCTGACTGCCGGGCTCCAGCCCCTCCACCTCCAGCCCAGATCCCACGGCCGCGCCTGCCGCGATCCGCCAGCCTGCGGCGCAAAGACCCGACCTGGATTATGCGCTGCGCGCTGGCTCTGCTCAATTAATTCTGTCTTTTGCCTTGCAGATGCGCGCGCTGAGGCCGGCCCACTCTCCAGCACCTGAGAAGTGTCGAGGGCGTCCACCCACGCATACCGTACAGCCTAAGCTGCAGTCCTAAACCTGGCACCTGAGCCTGCTTGTCCCATCCAGACAAGGACTGGCTCGGGGTAGCTTTCTTGTGCAGACTGGAGAGCAGGGTTTAAGGGACCCCAATTCCTGGGTCACGCCTTGCTTACTCCTGAGAACACTGACCTCAGGATTCCAGGGTAGGGGCCCTTGGGAGAGAGAACGCTTCCAAGAGCACCACACCCCGAAACAGAGAGGGTGGGGCCCACACAGGAGCCTTCTACTTAAGTCTCTGATCCAGAGTCAGCACCCCCTGGAATTGTCCCATCTGTCCCCGTCACTGCCCTAGCCAAAGGCGAGGATGACCGGTCCCAGCGTCTCACTGGAGCTTCCCCTTGGGCGCAGGTTGGGACAGGCTGCCTTGCTTCTATGGGAGACAGTGCAGTTCCTGTGTTGGGGGCAGAAGGGGCCACCTTCCCCTAAGAAGGGATCGAGAAGACCCTTGCTGTCCTGGACTGCACCTCTAGATGAGGCTGTGTGCTGGCTGAGGGCCGAGGTGATTCTGGCTTGGAAACTCGGTACATCTGGACCCCAAATGGGTGCCTTTAAGTAGTGGCTGGCCGATTGCCATGTCTCGGAGCAGAGACTGATTTTTTTTTTTTTTACCCTTGTTGAGTACCTAAAATTTCAGTTAGCAATTGAGGTCACTGTTGCCACTCATTTTTGTTCACTGATTCTTTAGCTGTGTCAATGCTGTTTATGGATAAACCATTTTCATTCTGAGTTCTATTGTATGCAGTTTTACTGTAAGTCTTTCGCCACAGAGAGCTAAGGTGACCCATGGGGACTTGCTGGCCCCATACCGGCCTGCACCCTGTGTCTGGCTGCGCCACAAGCCCTGATCCCCTGGCTGCCCCAGGGAAGGCATGGATGTGCTAGGCAGAGTCGTTGGCCCTGTTTACTTTGGGAGGGTGACATAGAAGCCAGGGCAGCTGACCACCAGCCCTCTGCCATCTCCCCAGTACACGTGTGTCTGTCCATAGCCTCCGTTCTCTTCTCCTTACTCCCCTCTGTGTCTTTCCTGAGTCGATTCTTTCTCTTTCCTCTGACTGGACACTGTAGGCTGACTCTGTGGGCCAAACCCCGACCTTTGTGGCCACCCAGAAAGCTGACTGCTGAGTTCCTTGAGGGGGCCAAGCGAGGCTTTGCTCACAGGCTAGTTAACCAGGGGCGTAGGTGCACTGGCCTGATGCTGGCTACAGGAAGAAGGTTGTGCTGTACAGAAGCCGGAGAGGGAGAGTGGCTGCTGAGGATTTGAAATGAACCAAAGTTAAAATGAAATGCATCATGTGGTTGAACCTAGAATCAACACCCTAAATTACTTTTTGCTGGCTCAAAATTGCATGTGTGAATTTTTTTTTTTCTAATATAAATGCCTTACATGCCAAAACCACAGCTCCAAGCAGTACTTTTGTGGCTTTTCTTTTTTTGGTACTGGGGATGGAACTCAGGTCGTTGCTCTTGTGGGGCAGGCGGCCGCACCACTGAGCTAAAGCCTGGCTCTCCAAGCAGTACTTTTGTACTATTGAACTATAAAAAAATGTGATATTAGAATATTATCAGAAATAAGCTGGTATTTAACTTGGTTTGAATCCAGGTTTGGGTATCCCAGAATGTCTACTAGCTAAATCCCATCTTCACTCTTAGGGAGTAAGTCTAGGAAACCCTGGATTCCTTCCACTCTTGGGAGCTTCAAGGGCCTGGGAGACTCAAGAGAGGCAGAGGCTTCCAAATAAGACTGACCAAGGAGACCATGTGAGCCCCATCACTGGAGGTGATTAAGACTAGCTAACATTTAAGTATGCCAGAGAAAAAGTTCCCATGCTGAATAAAAGATTAGGTGACCTTTTGGGACCACCCCAGCACCACCCTCTGTGTCTCCAGGCTTCTCTACACGTGGTTTGCTGCCTAGGGTGAATGAGCCCTGCACGCTGGGATGTCTGGGATCCACAGGATTCACAGCCAGGGTCCTGAGTAATTACTTCCTGTGTGTCACCTCCCGTCTCTGTCTCTGTTCTCTGACCCCTGCCCAACCAAGCACTGCCCAGGAGAGGGCAGAATGGCAGTGTGGGAAATGTCAGGACCAGTCTGGGAGACAGCTCGAGTCTCCCTCTGGCCGCCTTCCCTTCTCAGGTCGCTTTACCAAGCAGGGGAGTGGAGGACTGACACCCTCTCCTGAAGAGCCTTGGCTGCCGGCATAGGTCTCTGGCCGAAGGAGCTGTCTGGGCACCGCCCTTCTACAATTGGGTAGGAGCCCTGGAGAAAGACACCAAGAACAGACATTTCCTGGAGCAGCCCTGCCTGCTCTGGGAAAGGTTTGGGCTGCCAGGGCCTCGAGGCAGCACTTTCCAATCTTTCAGCCTGTGTCTGTCAGGCCTGTTGTAACATTGAGCACCAGCAGCCAGGGCAGAGATTCCAGGTTAGGGCCAAAGAGGGAAGATACGGATCGGCTTGTGGTTTAGAAATACAAACACATTATCCTTTCCCTGCACCTTTATATTGGTGACTTGAAAAGCTTCCTGAGGATCAGGAACCTATTAACAAGCTCTCTTACTCCTTGTTCAGCTCCTCACTTGGGATGGCTCTGCCCTCCTCTGATAATCGTAACAGTAATGCCTGCCAATTACTGGATGCTTCCGGTGGGCCAGGTCCCACACTAAGCTGCGTGTATTACCTCCCTAATCCCTCACCGTCCTGGAATGTAAGCACAGTGCTATTACCATTCTCATTGCACAGATGGGGACGCTGAGGTGAGGATTGGTTAAGGAACTAGCTTAAGGTCTTATAATTACTTCTACGTGCTGAATGTTGTGCCTCTCTCCAAATTCATATGTTGAAATCTAATCACCAGTGTGAGGGTATTAAGAGGTGAGGCCTTTGAGGGTGATTAGCTCATGAAAGCAGAGCCCTCGTGAATAGGATAAGTGCTTTTATAAATGAGCCATATGAGGTTCTAGTGAAAAGACAGAACCTGCTGCTCATCGTGGATTTCTCAGCTCCCAGAACTATGAGAAGCAAATTTCTATTGTTTACGATGTACCCAGTCAATGGCATTCTGTTACTGCAGCCTGCATGGAGTAAACCAGTTACTGAGCAGAGAACCAGAATCTGACTGTAAGTGTACTTGAGTCTGACCCCAAAGCCTGCCCTCCTAACTCCTGCCGCTCTGAAGGTCCTGGTGCCAAGGACTGTGAATAGCTGGGGAGAGGCCAATGCAGACCATTGCCTGGCAGCCTGAGACATGTGAGCTCCAGAACGATGGAGGGACATGCAGAGGGTCCCATAATATGGCACCAAATAGGAAGGGCACAAAGGTCACTGAGTCCCCCAGGTGCCGGATTCCCCTAGTCATGAGCCAGAACCCTGCCTGAAGTCCCCAGTCTGCCTCTCCCAAGCCTTCTGTCCTGCACAGATCCAAAATGAGCTCTACAACGTCGGGCCCACATTCAGAAACACTGATGGGGAGGAGGGGATGACACATCTGCTCGCTCTGTGGCAGGAGGAGCCCTATGGAGCCTGGCTCTGGGAGGGTGACTGCTCATTCACCCTGGGGACCCTAGCCTGAGAAGACCCTTTCCCCTCCTCGCTTCCAGAAGGCCCCAACCCTCATCCTTCCTGCTCTGGGGTTGACCTGGGTCAGGGCCCCCCACCCCATCTCTCTTTTGTGGTGCACTGAGAGGTACAAACCTCTGAGGACCTGGCAGCATGAACAGAGAGCTGATTCTGGCAAGCCCATGGGGCCTCAGATAGGAGGCAGATGGAGCCCTGCTGTGAGGTCACCGATTCCTGTGGGATTAGAGCCCTTTTGCCTCTCTAGCCTTATGTGTTTTCTTGGCCTCAGTTTCTTGATGTAGATCATGGGGGAAATGGTTGCTCACCTCCCTCAGGATGGTGGTGGATGATGAGGTCTAGAGCATTAGGATCCAGGGGTCCTGAGGACCAGTAGCTCTAAATAGCATGAGCACAAATGTTGAAGGAACAAGGAGAAAACTCGCCTCCCTTACACGGTGTGCATGAGTGGACTTGGATGGTTGCGCGCATGCGCGCGCACACACACACACACACACACACACACACAGTCGCACACACTCACCTGTCATGGGGAGCAATGGAGCCCAGTTTGGTGTGGTACAAAGCAGAATCCCAGGATTCTTCCAGAAGGCTACCACTGTTAAACCAACCCAAAAGGTTTATCTACTTCAGATCCCAGAAAGTGACCCCAGCCCTGTCTAGGGACCACTTCCAAATTTGGGAAAAGTCCAGAGGGCCCCCAATGCTGCTGAATGGCTCTGTCCTGCTGATGCCCTGGGCCTCTGCAGAGGGAAGATGCCCCATCCAGAGCCTCCAGCCTTTCTCTGCTCCCTCTTCTTGAGTTCCAGTCTGTGCTGGCTGGCCTATGCCAATGGGACTGTATGGGACGGTCCCTCCAGCACAGACTGGCATGGGGGCTGACCCTGTCTGATGTCTCAAAGGGGCCTGGCAACTTGAGATAAGCTGCTCAGGCACAGAGACCACCGCAGGCTGTGGCACCCTTCCCAGGTCTTTGGAGGCAGGCACTGAGCTACCCTGGGAAGGGCTGAGAACAGAAAGTGCCACCTCTGCACTGAGGACACTCATTTTGGAGACATGATGAATTCATTTAATATCTTTGCGCTGCAATTGCTCTGCAGCCCCTGTTCTTAATGGTCCCCAAAGTTCCAGCCAAATGTCTTTTGCTGGCACTTTAGCTCTTTGACTGGCATTTTTGCAGGCAGAACTGACAGCCGGAAACCTCCTTCAGTGGAAACCTTTCCATGTCCTTTCTTCAGTGGCCTCCCTGGGTCTAAAGCTGGGGCAGGCCTGGGGCACAGAGCCCAACAGAGGACAGGTGAGCTTGGGGGGATCAGCCAGGCCTGTGCCTGACTAGGTGAGGCCCAAGGTCCACGCTCCAGGGCAGGAGAGTCTGAGTGCATGTGATGTTGGTTGCCCCTGCCCTGTGTGAGGTATTAGCTCTTTTTTTTTTTTTGGTACTGAGGTTGGAACTTGGGTCCTTGTGCTTTTGAGGCAGGTGGCAGAACCACTGAGCTAAATTCCCTGGCCCAATGAGTAAGGTATTAGGTCTTTTTTTTTTTTTTTTTCTGTGCAAGGAACACCTTAGCTTTAAATGCACACAGGCTCTGGGCTCTGTGGCCTCCTGGGAGCACCAACCACTGAGTCAGTGTCAGAAGGCAAGTCCTGCTTCTAGGCTCCTGGTCTGGGCAAGACTGCCACCCCCTCTCTGGGTCTTTCCTTTCCTAGCCCTGTGGCACACACCTAACAGCTCCCTACTGCTGCAGAGCTGGCTGCCTTTGGGGACATTCCTGTGAAATGACCTGATAGGTCTTGTCACACCATTGCCACAGCCTCATCAGTGGCCAGTACAACAGGCCCTGGGGGCTGGTGGCCAGCCTGGAGGCAGTCCTCCCCCACCCTGCCCTTTGCTCCTCTGCACATTCCTCCTTATCCTGGGCCTGGCTCCATCACTCCATCGCTCCTCAGGGCTGAGACCTCGCCTTTTCTGGATCCCAGATTAAACTTCCAGCAAGAGGAGCTCCAGTGGCACAATCACTTAGCAGGCAGTACTTATATAACTTCTAGCAAGATCTACTCTAGTGGAATATAAACGTCTGTTTTGGGCCTGGTGACTGCCCTCCATTTGGGTGTGACCTCTGATGATGGCTATTACACAGTTAAATTCCTTCCTAGAGTCAGAAGTATATATCGGTGGCTGCAATACAGAAAAGACCACCTGAAGTAGAGGGTGCCCCAGAACCCCACCCCACCCTCTGACCCTGTTCTCCCAATTCCGGGCACTTTTGTCATCACCTCCTTCTTTGGCTTAAGGCATTACCAGCCTATGTTTAAAATGTAAAGGGCTGGAGATGCCGGGACATGTAGCTCAGTGGCGCTGCGCCTGCCTGGCAAGCGCAAGGTCCTGAGTTTGATCCCTAGTACCAAAAAAAAGGGGGGAAAAAAAAAGTAAGATGCTACCTAGGACACGTGGAACTAGATTATTATGGTTTGGGTCTAGATGTCCCCCCAAAGCCTCATGCCATCATAGGTGGCTTTTTCAGAGGTGGCTGAATCTAGAGTGTGTGATGCTGGGATTAAGGCATGTGATTACCAATCCAGTACACTGGTTTGGTACTGCCCTAATCCCCGGTAGTCTGAACAAGATAAAAGCGGCATAAAGACATGGTTAAGGTCTTTTGTTGCTTTGCTACTGTCTGTCTGCCATGAACTGTTGCCCCTCTGCCATCCTGCCTTGGAGCCAGTGGATTATGGACTGAAACCTCTACGAACTGTAGGCTACATAAATATTTCCCCCTTTAACTTTGGGTGTTGGGTATTTTGTCTTAGCAATGAGAAAAGTAACTAAGACATAGACTAATCCATTCACAAATTAATTAGGTCTGTTTATCAGAGAGGTGTGGTGCCCAGGGGTAGCACAAGGCATATCTACCCTGGGGAGCATTTCATTAACAAGCACAGGCCAAACTGGAGCTCCATGTGGAGTAGGATGCAGGGTGGGGCAGCAGGACCCAGGCCCTTGTAAGAGTATTATAGGCAACTAAGTTAGACAGAAATTAATATACAGTCAGAGAGGGATGGCGCTCTCAAGAAAGTCAACAAAAACAACAAAATAAATATAAAGACATCAGACTTATGGCTAGAGGTGCATGTAAAGACCAGGCCTCAAGATACAGAGGCAATGCCCAGGGCTGCATGCCTCCCTAAGGGACAGGTAGTAACTTGGCATTATACTATAATTAGCACCATCTGGTCCAGGAAGTCCAGAGAGGCATCAGTGGCCCAAGTAGGTGACCAGAGCATCTGGACCCATCCCTTCCCCAAAATGCCTTTATTCTTTCCATGTACCCTTGCCACGTGACCTGCTTCCCTATTGGACCAATATTAGCTAAGCCGCTATACTTGTAATCCTATAGGTTGATTACAGTTTGACCTACACTGTACCCACATTGTGACTTGGCTGTCACCTCAGCCCCTGACAAAGGGCCTTGGTGGCAACCCCTCAGGATCCCGCCTGTCTCTCAGGAGCAGTCTGTCAACAAATCTTTCCTATTCTTTCCTCCATTGTTCCTTAAAATTCATCCTTCAATTTCAGGGGACACAAACTCGGCACATCTAACGTCTAAACAGGTTGGGAATTCTATTTTTCCTATATCAAAAGCAGGAGGTGGAGAGGAGGGATGGCCTCCTGGAGGTTCTCACCTGCTCCTATGTGGGGCCCCTTTGATGCTGCCGTGGATGGACAGGCAGCCTGGACAGCAAGAGTGCTGGACAGGGAGGCAGGCCCTGGGCCCAGGAAAGAGGCTTTGTTCCCATCAGCTGGGCAGTCTCAGGACCTGCTTTCCTTCCCTGGGCCTGTTTCCTGCTGTAAGATGATGGGCCGGGGGTGGGAGGGTGGTGGACTGGACCCACTCAGAGGACTCTCTTTGGTGAGAATGTGCTACAGTGATCTAAGATAGCCAACTCCCTTTGGGGCAGCCCTTGATCTTCCCGGCTGACCTGGGACTGTGCTCTGGCCTCTCAGGGAGGCTACGGCATAACTGGTGCCCTAGCTCTCTCTACCATGGGCCTTCTTGCCCAATTCCACATGGAACCTCATTTGAAGCTCAAAGAAAGAAAATGAAGCTGGAGGTGCTCTAGGCCAGGACTCTGAACCGCAGAACCAGTCCTTCTGGTTCTAACTCTGCAGCTGCTGCAGGCTTCAGGAGCCCTTTCCCCAGGCAGGCAGCTGCAGGAGGCCATGAGCAAGGTGACTGGTTTGCTGCTATTTGCCCTGGGGAGAGCAGGCTCGATCCTGCTGCTCTGGGCTCAGGGGCCAGAACAGGGTAGCAGCTGACCTGAGCTCTCCAAGCACCCAGAGGAGCCTTCCCTGGGCCTCGGGAGCCAGAGTGTGAATGAAGGACAGAGCCCTGCAGGCCTGGGGGTGGGGACAGAAGCCACAGAGGCTGTGGGCCACCCAAGCACGCGCAGATTGTCATGCCCAGATTTGCTAATCGAGGAGGCACTTAGGTTGCACAGGAAGCCATGAGTGGGCAAAACGGCCATCAGTGACCCTCTGTAAGTACTTAGTCTCTGTGGTGCGTCATGTGTCCTTCTGAGATTTACAGAGGATGTTGGCCAGCACCGGGTGCCCTCGCTGGAGGCGAGGCATTTGGCCTCTCATGTTGTTATGAGGAGACTTGCTTTTTTGCTTGTGACTTCCCCCAGAGTAGGAAAGCCTGTCATATTCTGAGTTTGCCTTGTTTTTGTTTTTAAATGGAATTTGGGATTATCTTTTCTAAGTTCATAGGACAGATATACCTTTGGTAGAAAAAGCAAAAGTCTGAGACAGAGCCCTCTGACGACCAGGCGTTTCCAAGTCACTTGCCAAGGTGGTCAAGGAGCCCACCGAGGTCTCAAGTCGTCCCCTTGCACCTTAGATGGGCTCATAAGAGCTCTGTTTCCCAGGGAATTGGGGCACCGTGTGCCCAGAGAGGGGTGTGATCAGAGCCATGCCTGACCCCTGTACCCTTGCACCAGGTGTAGCCCACCCCAAGTACCGAATTCTAGACCTGAGATGAAACTATGAATAGTTTCAAGCAATTCCTTAGAGAACCACAGAGGCCAAACAATCTGCTATTTGGGATAGGTCTGGTACTGTGAGTCCTCCTAGGCTTATTGAGCACAGATCTCCGGCATTCTGAGAGCCTTAGGGTCTCTTCTGGGAGGGCTCTTCCAGAGTCGCCTCCTCTGGAAGCCTTTCCCTCAGCAGTGTGGGCTCTTCCTCCCCGCCCTTTCTTTCTCTTACTAGGTCCCATATTGTCTTATTTATTCCCTTTGGGGGCCCTATCTCATGGGCACTGTAACTACCTTTGTGGGACAGGACAGGAAACAGACCCAGAGACATTACATGAAGTCACTGACTTGAGTCACCAGGAAGAGGCAGCAGGCCTGACCCTGCTGACTCTGCTTTGTTAATCTCCACCCCTCACTGTCTCCTGCTGTGCTTATGAAGCTTCCTGACTGCTTCTCTTCTGCCTGAACCTGAAGATAGAAGCTACATTCACCTGTTTCTCATGCTTGACTTAGTCTTTATTGTTCTTTTTTTTTTTTTTTGAGACAGAGTCTTGCTGTGTAGCTTAGGCTGCTCTTGAACTCACTATGTAGTCCAGGCTGGCCTCAAACACACAGCAATCCTCCTGCCTCAGCCTCCCAAATTCTGGGATTATAGGCATGTGGTACCACGCCTGTTTTTTTGTCCATTTTTATAAAGTTCTGTTAGAAACCATATTCCTGAATTGGTTTTTCTTCTCTTTTTTTTTTGGTATTGGGGCTTGAACTCAGGACCTTGCACTTGTGAGGCCGGCAGTGGCACCACTGAGCTAAATCCCCGGCCCCCAAATTGGTTTAAATGTAGAAATTCCCTGGACCGGACCAGTCAGGGCTGACAGCCTCAGGGATGAGTCTGGGGCCCAGAGTGGGCAAAAGCACAAAGCCGCTGGGTAGCAGATGGTGGCTGAGCTTGTTTCTGGCAGGGTCAGGCCCACACTCATGTTGCTTTCCATTCCTGTGGCAGAGTCCCAGCTCTTTCCCAGGGTAAGTGCTCGGCCCTGTTTCTCGCCCGTTTCTCCACGAGCGCTTTCTCCCGCCCCTCCTCCAGCCACCCAGCCTTTGTCCTTAGAAGCCAGGTCCCCGTCTGTGGTCTGTATGTGGCCCTCCCAAAGTTCCCTGTGCTGGATATTTAATCCCTGGGGCAACAGTGCTGAGAGTGTTTGGGCCACGAGGGCTCTGCGCTCATAGATGAATTGATGTCCTTCTCACGAGAGTTTATTGGGAAAGTGAGTTCACTGTGCTCTTGTTCCCTAGCACTCTTGGATTTCCGCCTTCCGCCATGGTTTAATGAAGAAAGAAGACCCTTGCCAGGTGTGAGCCTTCAACCTCAGATTTCCCAGGCTCTAAAACTGTGGCCCAAATGAAGTTCTATGGTGCATAAATTGCCCAGTCTCATGTATTATGTTATAGTAACACAGAGCAGGCTAAGACGCCAGGAAACACAAGCTTCCCTGTAACCGTACCTCCCACTTCTCACCTTAGCCCTCCTGGGGCTGGGCTGAGCTCCGAGGAGGACAGAGCTGTCTCCTCTTTCAGAAGGGGCAGCTTCCCAGGACTGGGCAGACAGCCCACCCTGAACACAACTGCTGGCTGTGGCTTTGGAAGCTCCCATTCCCTGTGGTCTGCCCCAACCTGCTGACTGGCCCACTTTCCACCATGGAGATTCGCAAAAACAGCTCTCTCTGAAGCCCCTGGGGGCAGGCTGCCAAGTGCCTGTTTATAAGGTTTGCTGGCATCTTCCCCATGGCCCGAGTCTGACAAACCACTGGTGTGTGCTGGGCCTTCCCACTGATGGTCTGGAGGGCATCCTCCGGGAAGAGCACCTCAGACCAGTCCGTGCTGCCTTCTGCACCAGGATTCAGTGTCTGTGGGCTGAGTGTATGAGAAATGCAGTTTTTCAGAGCCTTGGGCTCTTCCCTGCCTGGCCCTGCCCAGGAGCCTGCACAGAGGGACACTCTGACAGAGGGGAGCAGGTGCAAGAAGCCAGCCGTCCAGTCCTCCTGGGCCCTCCTTACATCCCAGCAGCCTTTTCCTCTCCTGTCCCTGTGCCCAGGCCTCTGCTGCCTGCTCCCTCCTGGCCCCGCCAGTTCCACCCTGCTGCCCTGCTGCTTGGCTGGTGCCCACTAGCTCCTGCCACTGTCCCTCCTAGCTGGGCAACTCTGTATACCTGGAGACTCTCGAGCTTCCAGCCAACCTCTGAAGGGAAGCAAGAAGTAGTCCTCCTCGGCCTGGAGTCAGTGTGGGAGGCACGTATAGGCTCTATATGTGATAATGGTTCCACGTGCCCTGCCAGGGAAGGGGACATTGCTGCCATTCTTAGGGGTGGTACGCAGAGTGGGCTTTGCCTTGGCTGGAGAACCCCTGTCCTCTGCCTTCCTTTTGCCTGACCCATCCCAGATAGTGCAGACAGTTCACGAGAATCCGTCTGTCCCCAGAGGACTGGAAGGACCATGTGGGCCCCATACTCCCACGCTGCCACACTCTACGGGCATGCACTCCTGCCCAAATCAGTGCTTCCAGAAGGGCTGGCTCCTGGTGCCAACCTCCTCCTGGTTCTCTTGTCACTAGAGTTCCCAGGCGTGCCACCCGGAGCCTAACCCTATCACCATGACCGCTGCAGGGAAGCCTGTCTGCAAAGGGGGCCCTTGATCAGCCTAAAGGCTGCCATCCCCACTACTCAGTTCCCATGGGGCTGAGAACCAGGCCTGTCGGACCTGGGGGTCACACAGCCCTGCACTTGTCCTCTACTGCTAGAGCCTGATTCCCCACCCCCCACTCCAGAACCAGCTGAGGGAAAGACCCTGAGCAGAAGTGCAGAGACAGACCTCTGGCCTTGGTGTTCGATGCCCAGAAAAGAGCAAATGGGAGATCCCTCTCTGTGGGGCCCTTGCATTGTGGACGCGTGACCTCACTGTGCCTGCTGTCCCTTGGGCCCACCAGGTCGGAGAGCCTGCTGGGAAGCCTGAGGTATGTGAGACAGGATCGTGCTCAGCTAGGCGGCTCCTGACCTGGGTCTGACACTGAGTTTTAGAGCCAGAGTCTATGCCAAGTCAAGCACAGTGAAAGGGCATCACTTGGGCCTGGGACCCAGAGGACGCCCCATAAATACTTGTAGGATGAATACATGAGGGGTAGGTGAGGGGAGCCTCCTGTGGAGGATCCTGGTGGCACTGGTTTGGCCCAGCAACAGCAGGAAGTGAATGCAGGAACTGCAGAAACAAGCCTCATTCCCTGGCCAAGGACCCGGGTCCGGATTGGGCTGTTTCAAAATCCCCCGGGAGACGGGGTAGGTTGGGCGCGCATGGGAATGCAAGCTTCTTCAGGAACGTGGAGTTAGCTCTCTGTCCGGGGGCGGGGGGGGGGAACCTTGGCACCTTGGCACCCAGTCCCCACCCCGGGAAGCCAGAGTCTGTAGTGGCGGTGGGGACCTTACCTTGGCCACTCCTTCTGGGCAGCTGGGCCTCACGTCCTCCAGCTGCAGGTCGGTGCTTGTCTCCAGCCCAGGAAGTGGTGCTCCCTTTAGGCAAAAAAGAAAAAGAAAACCTCAGTACTTTCCTCGGCCAACCCCTTCTCCCAGAGGTTCCTGGTTGGTGTCGCCCTGCCTTGTGGGCACACAGCCACCCTCCCCCCGGCAGCTTACTCACCGGTGTGCCCAGAGTTGCCAGCTGTGTGGGGGACTCGAGGGCCCACACCTGTCTGCTAGGCACACGGAAGGCATGCCCTGTGGGGGCCAAGGGCTCGGGGGTGCCCCAGCCTGGCCTTGGCCAGCTCCCTCCTCACCAAAGGTGCTGGTGGGCTCAGCGTGGAATGCACATAGGTGCTGACCTGCCCTGCTTGGAAGGTGACAAGATTCTTGGTGGGAAGCTGCTTCTTTGGTGCCCAGGGGTGTCCAGCCCCTGGTAGCTTTGGCTCTCACCCTTGGGATCACTTCCTATCTTGGCATCTTGCTGTGTCTCTGTCCCGTGGACCCAGAGAGGGGCTGGGCCTCCCCCAGGCAGCAGCTGCCTCTCAACCTGCTTAGGCCATGTGCTCGGTGTCTCTTCTGCCCGCACCCAGCAGGGCCCGGGCCAACCCAGTATCAGTTCACCCTAACTGCTGTCAAGTTCTGCATGGGCTCTGTCCTGGCCCTGGCGACACACCCTCACTCTCTCACTGGCATGTGGGGCCACACCCCGCACAGAGCCACCTACCTGCACGGGCCTGCCTAAGCCAATCCAGCCTGGCTCTTCAAATGCCGCTCTGACCCTAGAAGCCACTCCTTTACAGAAACATTCCCGTGAGAGGCCCGTTCAAATTCAAAGCCAGCCCGGGGGAGGACTCCAGTCGGCAGGGAGGCAGGGACCGGGCTCCCCTTCTCTCCCGAGACCTCCGGAGGACACTGGGGCAGCCGGATCACCATGTCTGCTGTGGCACTCTGCAGGCTGCCGTCTCTCCCCAGGCACCTCCGGCCCCCTCCACCGTGCCTTCCATGTCCTCAGGGGGTGGTGGCAGATTCCTAGCAAGTCTCATCTTCCTCCACGCCAGCCAGCCGCCGCTGAGGTAGGGAGGGGAGAGCTAGAAGGGGCGGGACTCAGGTGCAGCTCCAAGTTTTCAGCTCCCAAAATAATCAGATGTAAAAGGGAAGGAAGAGGAGCTGTGGCGGGCGGTGACTCAGTGGCAGTGGGCCGGCTTAGTCACCTGGGTGGCTGCTTGCGGCTCCTGGCATGTCAGGAAGGGAGAGCGCCCTCCCCCATCCGCTCTCGGAGCCTCTCTGAGTCCAGGCTCCCCAGCAGGGAGGCGGCGGCCCCTCCTGCCTGGCCCTGGCCGACGGCCCCGAAGCCCGGCCTTGGCCGCCCTTCCTCCACCTGGACCACTGGCTCACTTTAGGATTTCTCCATTAAATCCTCAGGCAGCGACCTGCTCCTTTGGGGCGAGAGCTGCTCCAACGTTGCTTGGCAATTTTGATATCGTCGTGGGTTGCCATGGGGAGGAGGGTGATGTCATTGACACAGAAAAAAACCCACTGAATTTACAAATCAGCTGGGCTGGAGCTATTTATAAAAACACGTTTTTCCCTGCCTTCCCCTACTGAGGGGGAGGGAGAGGAAGGGCGGCCAGCCGAGCTCAGGGGGGTGAATTACGAGATACTCTTGTCTCCCCAGCAGGACCTCCGTGGCCCACCCCCAGGCCCCCCAGGTTTGAAGCTGCAGGACTCAGACTTGGCAGGTGCTGGCCACAGCTGGGCTGAGCTCCGCTTTCGGAGTCTCAGCTGGTTTTGCCGTGAAGGGCAAAGAGTAGCCTCTGGGGTTGGGGGAGGGGACGGTGCCAGGCAGGGCGGGTGACAGTGTTCTGGTTGGCAGGGACCAGGAGCCAGCCACTGTACAAGGCCCCTTTGTTTCCTGGCCATGATCAGAAACAGGGGCATTTGTTGGAAAGTAGTCTGAGCTCCTGGAAGTGCCCCCACCACCAGCTGCCTCCAGCGCACTCAGGGACGCCCCGCCTGGGAGTGTCCTCCCTGCCATGAGCCTCAGCTTTTCCCTCACTGCCTCCTGGTCTCCTCCCTGTGCCCGAACCCCAGTCTTGGGCCCCTTTGTGTTCCTGCCCTGCTTGTGCCCACCACTCCTGCTGACACACCTCCTGTTGGTGGCTCTGACCTGCAGCCTGGCTGGTGCCTGCCCAGGACCCGTGTCCTGGCTGCCCCGCTACAGGCCATCTGACTGGCCAGGCCTGCCCCTTGGCCCCTGCTTCCGACAGCCAGGTGGAGAACCTCCCACCTACCCCCAGCCAAGGTGGCACGAGGTGTTATTTTTGAAAATTCTTTCTTAATTTTTCCCACAGTGAAATAATGGGATGTTTGCTTACAAGCCCAGGCACTGAGTTTTCACAGAACTGAGTTCACAGCCCAGCCCCACCCTTCAACAGTCGAGAGACCTGTGGCTTAACAAACTGAACCTCGATTTCTTCATCCATACAATGGGAATGATTTTACGTGGCCCACCAGATTTGGGATTTTAATGAACAAAGCTCCTGGCACAGGAACTGCTAATCCCAAGAGCTCATAAACATTAATTTTCTTCTCTGCTGGCCGTATGACACCAGTTACTCCTCATTCTTATCCATCTACAAGTTAATCTCCCAAAACCATGAGCCCTGTCACTTCCTGTCCAAAGGTCTCAAACAGCACAATAGACATTTTGAACAGTATCGGTGTTCACTGTCATGGCAAGAAACAAAAACTTCAATTAAACATAAGCTATTTCCCTTTAACTTGGTTATCAGTTCCTTTTGGAGTTCTCTCTCTCTCTCTCTCCAGTATCAGGAATCGAGCTCAGGACCTTGAGCTTGCCAGGCAGGTATAGCACCACTGAGCTACAATCTCGGCTCTCTCTTTTTTGTATATGAACATAACTTTTGTGAGTAAACTTACTTGCAAATATCCACCTCTGCTCTGTCTTACTAATGATCCAGGAAATGCAAACTAAGACAGAATCAGGGAAAATATGGTAGGTGGGAGAGCAAATTGGTACAATCTACTTGGAGGACAATTTTGCAGTCTTGATCAAAATTTCTCAACGTGCCTCTATGTGATCCAGAAAATGCACTTCTAAAAATCCATGTTAAGACTTAATTGCACATGGGATCAAAGATACAATGGTACTTCAGATCACAAACTTAATTCGTTCCATGATTCTGGAAAAGATGGCCACATTCCTGTTCATGCAGGAAAGATGGCTGTGGTCATGTTTGTCATTTGATGCAGAATTTGTAAAAACAAAATTTTGCCAAATGCTTGTTTTCGAACCAAATTGTTTGCAAACAAAAGCATTTGTGAACTAAGGTACTACTATATTTGTATAAAGGTTTTTTTTATTGTTGGTGACTTCAGAAGAGCTGGAAGATAAGAAAGTGTCCACTGACAGGGGAATGGTAGTACCGGGGAGCTACTCCTGCATGCAGCAAGGTACACGAGCCTGAAAACCGCTCCTGCAGCGGTCTGTGTTGGTTGGCCAGTGTAATTGAGAAAATACCAAGTTGTTGGACAGTGTGACAGTATAATGGCATATTTGCTAAAAATAAATGATATTTATACATCTCTATGTTTAATAACAAACTCTTCATTGTATTGTAGTTGATGCTGGGATGGGAATGGAGAAAGGATCTTTCCCTTTTTGACTTCTTATACTTTTACATTGTTTGAAATTTTCAGTGAATGTTTTCTATTTAAAAAATATAAAATTAAAAATAAATAAGAGTTTAAAAATCCAAAATTAGAAACTTATACAGAAACTCAAAGCCAGGTGTGGTGGCCCATACCTGTAATCCCAGCACTTGGGAGGCTGAGACAGGAGGACTGCCCCAAGTTTGATGCCAGCCTAGGCTTATATAGTGAGTTCAAAACCAGCCTGAACTACCTAGCAAGACCTTTCTAAAAAATAAATAAATAAAACAAAAAATAGAAATAGAAGCCCAAGAGCTGTGAAGAATACTTTAAACTTGTTTGAACATTTTCTCCCATGAATTCCATTTTAAGGCAATATGGGGAAGTGAAAAATAGTTTTTTTCCCTTATATCTTCTAAATTTCCAGAAATGATGTGTTTTAGATGGAAAGGAAATATGAAGATGTGAAGAAACTACAGCAGCAGACAATTTATTATATTAAATTTGAAACAGAAATTTATTCAGATAATTGCCCTAATGACAGCCTTCCCTCCCTTCCCCCCCTCCCTTCCCCCCCCTTCCCCCTTCCCTCCCTCTCTCTGTGGAATCATATAGGGCCTCTGTCCTGCTAGACAAGCACTCCACACTGAGCCACATTACCAGACCAGATAATAATTACGATTGCTCTCTTTAACAAACATAACATCTCTAAGTTTCTGCCAGTTTATGAGAAGCAGCAGAAGTTCCTGAAGAAACAGTCAGCAGTCACAAATCAAGAAAAATCATGTTTTCCAGATTTTTGCTACATTGTCTAGCAGCTAGAGATAACAGCCAATGCATGAAAAGAACAGAGAACAAAACAAACCACCTCCCCCCGCTCTGAATCAGTCAGCTCCCTAGCTATCGTGCCAGCCTTGAAAATCAAGTCCAGCACTGATGCCAAGGTAGTCCTGGCGACTGTGAGCAGCAGAATCCGCTCTGGTCTCCATGCTTTCTGCAGGACTACAGGCGCTCCTGCCACCTCCACCCACCACATCCCTGCCTGAGGACCAGGAAGATTCTGATTGGCTGGCTCAGTCACGTGCCCCCTCTCACTTCTGCTCGGGGTGGGTGTGTCCTAGAGATGGTGCTTCTCATCACACATGACGGGTGCTGGGGGCCAAAAAGCAGCCAGGGTACCACAGCATCTATGCCACTTTTCCTAATCATCTTCAATTCCCGAGAATGGCAATCAGCAGTCACTGATTCTTTGATTCCTCTGGTTGTCAGGACTGCTGGAAACTGGTGACCTGTGCAGACTGACCCCAGTTCTCTACTCTGTCACGCTGCATGACTGCATGGTGTGGTGAGGGCATCTGCAAACAGACTTGTTTCTCTTCATGGGTTGTTCTGGGGGGGTCTGCCGGCCTGCAAACACTTGCCTGCTTGCTGCAGGGGCAGCCTCAGAAACTGGTAGTCCTGAGCCATGGTGTTCCCTGTGCCCCCTCCAATGGAGTAGCCTCTCTGCCAACCCTGCTCCCCAGCAGGAAACCCAGCACGGTGCTTTGTAAACTCTGTGGAATGAATGGATAATCATCTGAAGAGGTTCTGGGCTGCAGCCACCCTTGCTTATGAATCACAGAGGTGAGAGACTCTAAGATCATCTGCCCCACTTCTACTGATGCCAACTGCAGCATCAAGAGATAAAGTGA
Organism: Heterocephalus glaber; assembly: GCF_000247695.1. Next base: position 7,545,956 of record NW_004624804.1, on the reverse strand, counting down.
CTCAGCGAAGCCACAGAGGAAACTGGAGGCAGTCAGGGCTGGAATTCAGCTGTCCCGGGTAGCTCCTTGCCTGCCAATCGGGCCCATTCTAGTAGCAAGCTGAGTGCCATGTGTCTGTAATTTGGTCAGCCAGTGGCTCCTGCAGACGTTTCTGGCTTTGAATCTTGGCTCCCAGGGAGCTGCAGCAGTGTGAGCCAGCCAAGCCACTGGCCTTATGATTTCTCTTTACTCTCTTCTGTTTTTGTGAATGAACATAAACTTGTAGACCCACAAGAAATTTGCCTTAGCTTTACCATTTCCATGAGTTGGGCTCAGCGAGACCAACTGCATACATCAAAACTGTCACTCTACATAGATTAGAAAAAATCACTTGGGGATGTTAATGATGAAATGCTAAAATTTTCATAAGCCAATGCTTCCCAACTTTTCCAAAGTAGAAATATTTAGAAACAAAGTCTAAGGTTCCAGTGTGTTGAAAACATTTGCTTTTACTGCCCAAATTTCCTAGATCTTTAGCTTTCCCCCACACCCCTTGCCCCCCTTCTTGTAGGTCTTTTGTGGCCACCAGGCCTGTCTCCACCTGCCTGTACTCCTCAGGGCAGGAAGGAGGAGCAGACACAGCCAGCCTCGCCCCAGTAGCCAAGCCAAGGCCAGCTCTGCAAGGAGGGGCTTGGGTAACAGGCAGGTGTTGCCTGGAGCCCTGCCTGTGTCACCCTGGAGCCAGCTTACCTGGCCTCCTGAGGGCCACCTGCCCCTGCTCCAAGGTCGGTCCTGGAGTCCTCAGAAGGAAGGAGGCTCCGGGCCTTGTCAGTGAGGGTGGACTGTGTTCCCTCCTCTGGCCCTGCTCCTGCTTCCTCTCTTTGGGGAAGGTGAGGCAGCCCGAAAGGTGTGGATGGCTGTGGCTGGGGCTGCTTCCACTGAGCCCCAAAGGAAGAGTGTCTCCAACTGTGGCACACCGGAGGAGTGCCCGGAGGGACCGCTTCAGCTGACCTGCAGGACCCGCTGCCTGGATCAGGAAGCCTGCTGCTGGCTTCTGTCCGGAAGCACAGAGGGGAAGGCGAGGGCTTCCCTTGTACCCGCTGGGGCTCAGCGCCTCTGCCTGCCACTGGGCAGGGGAAGGGAAGCCTTGAGGCAAAGACAGGGCTGTTCTCTAGAAGCCAGCTGCCATCCCGGTGTCCACCCCAACACCACACCCCCTGGGGCAAGAAGGGAGGGCAGCAGGGCATGGGCCTGAGGCGGCCACAGGTGGGCGCCATTCTGTGAGGATTTCCCTTCTTGTCCAGTCTCTAGTCAGGAAATGGGGGACACGTGCCAAAATCTTGCCAGGATTGAGTCCCCCTTTCAGGGGACCTTCCTGTGGACCTGCAGAAGGGTTTTCCCTCAGGAGAAATGAGATTTTTCACGTAAGTGAGTAAGAAATGAAATTCTTTTTTCTGGGACCAGGTGTGTGGAATTGTGGAAATATTTGCTTTCATTTGGTGTGGTGGCACATGCCTGTGACTGCAGCTACATGAGAGGCTGAGGCAGAAAAGTTCCCAATTGAGGCCAGCCTGGGCAACTTAGTGAGACACTGTTTCAAAATAAGAAGAGCTGGGGATGTAGCCTCGTGGTAGAGTGCTGCTTGTCTAGCATGTGTGAGGCCTTGGATTCAAAAGTACTGGGTTTCATGAGACAGAGATGGCAGCAGAGAAAACCCTTGGTGAAGTATCTCATTTACATCAAGCACAGTGTAGCCAGGCTCCTTCTACCTGTTATTTTGCCAAATCCTTGGCACACTGTGAGGTCATTATTATTATCCCAGGTGCACAAAGGAGGAGTCTCAGGCTCAGTGTCTGAAGAACTTGCCCCAAATGAGTTAGGAAGTGACAAAGCCAGGATTGGGGTGCAGAGCCCTGGTTTCCGTGATGATACTTCATGGTGGAAGCAGAAACTTACTGGGGAGCTGTGACTTTTCTGGGTGACGCTGCTCAAATGGCTCCAAGGGAGACACTCAGTCAGGGTCTGAGCACACCTGCTTCGATCAGGGTTGCTGGAAGGGAAGTGGCTGCCTCTGGGCTGGGCTGTTGTGTCTGGGGACAGCAAGGCTGGGACTGGGACCTCAGCAGTCACCTCTCTGTCCCGAGCACTCAGGCCCGCAGAGGCCCACCTAATGACTCCTGAGCAGCCCGCCTGTCGGAGCAGGGAACAGGAGGCACCGCCAACACCTGGAGCTGAATGAAAAGGAAAAGCCTTTCCACAATGAGACGGGTGCCCCTCAGGTTCTTGCTGGCGGCCTTAGAAGTGAGTGAGGCAGCTCTATGGGGCCCAGGGGTTAACTCTCGGTAACAGACAGCCTCAAGGCCAGGGAGAGCAGAGGCATCAGCTGTGGAGCCCACGTGCTGACTTGCAAGTGTCCTCTTTGCAGCAGAGGAAGCGATGGGCCTGTGATTCCAACCCACTGCACCAGAGCACAGCCCTCTTGGCACGCCTCAGCTTGTGCACGGAGTAAGCACTGTGCAGCGCGGTGGTGGGTGGCCTTGCTGTGCTGCAGTCTGGCACAGCCTTGGTACCTGGCAGTGTGTGTGAGGAGAGGGCTGTGCACTATGAGACGGACTTACTTTGGGGTTTGGAGGACAACTCTCACTGCAACCACCTTTCTAAATCCCTGTCATCCCCCTCACTGGCTGAATGAAACCCAGTTTATTTGCACGTGCGCTTCTGCCTGTGTGCTCAGGGAAGAGCCCTTCTCCAGCCCCAACCCCTGGCATGAATCTTGATCAGTTTAAGGCAATCTCGGTAACTCCCTTCCCTTTGCCAGGGACTGGCTTAGGCCCCAAGTAGGTGACAATCTGGCCTTGAGACAGGAGGGTGTGTGTTGGCTGGGAGGGCTTATGACAAATGTTTTCTTCGTGCAGCTTCAAGTTGCCCTGAACCTGGTAGTCAGTGGGGTCCTCGACAGGGCCCAGTTTGAGGACAAAGGCCTGTGTGCTGAGGATGGCAGAGTAGAAGGGTGCAAAAAACCTGAGTCCTGCTTGAATTGCTGAGCTCCAGGCTTCTTGTCATGTGGGACAGCAAGCATCCTTATCCCTTGAGATTTTGGATCACCTTTCTGATTTTCACAGCTCCAACCCCTGCCATGTGCTTTGGGGACACCCCAACCACGCTGGCCCTTACTTTCTGAGTGTCCTGCCCCACACCCAGCCCCATTCCTTGGGTTCCTGTGCAGGGCTTTCCTTGAGGTGTCTGCTTGTAATGGACTTGTTTCTCTCACATATTCTCATAGCTTTAAAGCGATTGCATCCTGTTTCTCTAAATTATAAACTCCCTGAAGGGAGTAAGCACACCTCACATTTGTGGAGCCAGTAGTAGAGCTTCATAAATATTTATTGGCTAAGCTTTTTTTTTTTTTGCCACATTCCAAGATATTATTTACTGTCCTGGAGGGGATAAATGAACACATTTCAACAAAGAGCAAAGCAGGTGGCTACTGGTTGCAGCTAGAGGACAGAATAAGAATGTCAGGCATCTACCTCAATTGCTGGCTCCAACTGCCTTGGGCCTCTCCCTGGGCTGGGGGAGAGCTCAATCTGCTGCTTGCTATAAGGCAGGAACTTTCATGCCTGTCCTTTTGTTAACCCTTGTATCAGCCCTTTGAGACTGGAGGGCCACACTATGCAGAGGGAAAGCGAGGGCAGACTGAGCTGCTTTGGTAGGCAGCTGCTAACAGCAGATCTGGGTTCGCACCCAGACTCTCCAGTTCCTGAATTTGGGCTCATAGGTCTTCCTCCATTTCTCTTTTCCTTTTTCTGTCAAGTGAGTGGTTATCTTTTATTCATTGGCTCAAGAGAGGGACGTAGCAGACCCTAAAACAGAAATAGTTCTGAAAGCGTGAGTTCAAGCAGGCAGTTTCAGGAAAAGATGAAATGTCCTGGCCTTAAGCGAGGTCAGTTGGCCCTGCTCCCTAAGGCTGAAAGCCATTTCCCTTGGTGGGGAAGAGGAAAGGAAGTGGGGGAGAGGAGTGAGATGCATGTGGAGGTGTCTAGTGGGCAGCAAGAGCCTGCACATGCGTCAGAGCCTAGGGGACCTGAGAAGACCCCACACTCTGCAGAGGCAGTGCAGCTGCGAGGCAGAGGTGCTTCTGACTGAGCTGCCTTCTGGGCTGAAAACTGAGATGGATGCATCGTCCTGGCATGCTGCTATATGGCTGATCGTGAGACTGTTTTAAGGCTGTTATGGCATACAAAGTGCTGCCGAACTGGCTGATGGACAATGACTCCCAGCTCACGGCACAGACTGCTAGCCCTCTGTTCAGGCTCACTTCCGTCTTCTGCATTCTCGCAGAAACTGGCAGCATCTGGACCCACTTGCTCGGTTTTGTGCCATTTCTCTTTTCTGGGAATCCTGATCACCCTCACACCAAATGTGCACTTGATGGCCCCTCTGCAGAAGGCAGTTTTAGGGAGCAATGCTCTGCCTCAGCTTCTCCTGGCTCTTCCACGTTGTTGACTGTCATTCAGAGAAAGTCTCCCAGACTTTCCCCTAACTGGGCCGTCTGAGGGTTGCTCTACTGATTATGTGGAGCTTGGGCTCCTGGCTCTATTGTTCCTGCTGCTCCCCCAACCTGGCCTGACAGATTTCTTGCTGGCTGTCCTGCAGAGCAGCACTCCTGGGATGGGGCCCGAGTTTGCTCACCATGCACTATCATCAGGGCCCACAGGGGGCCGTGGGGCTGGAGCTTCCAGGCTGTGGTGGACATGGCCAGGGGTGCTCTCCATGCTGCCCTAGGTCCTGAGCACGTTGTTCCTGGAAGATGTGACACAGCTCCAGTCTCATCAGATCGTCCACGGCCTGGTGGTGGCAGTGGTCTTTGCTCCATCTGTCAGGAATTCCCCTGTGACTGATGACCTCTTTCTCTGTGCTTTCCCAGCTGAGGGGTAGAGGAGCAGCTTCCCAAATGATTTTTTTTATTTTTTAAACTTGTGGTCCTGAAGATCAAGCCCAGGGCTTTGTTCATGCTAAGCAAGCACTGTACTCCACAGAGCTACATCCCTAGCACCCTTTCCCCCCCAGTATTTTGAATTAGAGTCTACTTCAGTTGCCTTGGCTAGCCTCGCACTTGAGATTTTCCTGCCTCAGCTTCCTGAGTAACTGGCATCACAGGCATGTGCCTCAGTGCTTGGCAGTGTGTGTCTGGTACCAGGAATTGAACCCAGGGCCTTTGCACTGAACCATATCCCAGCCCTTTTATTTTGAGATATGGTCTCAACTACTAAGTTACCCAGGCTGGGTTCGAACTTAGGATCATCCATCTTAGCCTCCCAGAGTGCTGGAATTATACTCCTGTGCCACCACACCTGGCTGGCTCCCAAGTGTTTTTTTTAAGGTGACTTTACTTCCATGACAGGAGCCTGAGTTGTGTTTCTAGAAGAAATCTCTTGGAGAATTAGTGGCAATCAAGCTTCAACTCTCTTTGACTACCAGGCAATAAACTCCACTTCTGTACACTGTCTGGAGCAGGGTGGTCAGCCTAACCAGGATGCTCCCCTTGCTTAGCCAGACAACTAGTAGCCCTCACAGAGACAGTCCTTTGGTGCCCGTGAGGTGATCATACCCCCTCCCCGACCATTCTGGGAATAAAAGGACTGGTACTCCTTGCAAGTTTTTTTCCCCCTCTTCAGTACTAGGGGTTGAAGCCAGGGCCTTCATATCGAGTTACATTCCCAGCCTCGGCCCCCCTTTTAGAGACAGGGTTCTTGCTATGTAGTTCATCCTGGGCTTGAACCCATTGTGTAGTGAAGGCTGGCCTTGAACTCACAGGGATCCTCCTGCCTCAGCCTTCTGAGTGCTGGGATTACAGGCAAGTGCCATGCCTAGCTTTTGAGATAAGATCTTGCTTAGTGGCCCAGGTTGGCCTTCCTTAAACTTGAGATCCTCTTATCTCAGCCTCTGGAGTAGCTGAGATTATAGGCATGTGCCACCACTCCCGGCTAGGCTATCTATTTTTTGTAGCGCACTTTTCAAAGCTAGTTACAATCTGATCCCATCTTTCTAGAACATGGATCTACTTACACAGCAGGCAGAATAAAGCCAACAACTTTTACATAGCCTAGTAAATCATTTAAGTGTGTTCAGGCTTCAACAAATGAGTTCCACCCTCCACTCCAGCAGAGTAATGTAAAATTAAAATGAGGGAAGACGTGATACTTACTGCTAAGCTTTAAAAAGAAACCTGCAATCACTGCTATGTATCTTGATGCAAAGACTATGACGATAATAAAGTGTAGAAGACACTTGACATTCGAAAAGAAAAAAAAGATATTAAAGTTCCAATCAATTAGCTGAGATCCCAGTCTCCCCAAGAGGTTTCCAGAGAACCTCAGACTACTACACCTCAGAGCAAAATCGATACCAGCATCTAAAGTATCTGTGCTTTTGTTCTCAACACTCTAAAGTGAGCACTTGGAGTATTATCATTTTATAGAGGTTGACATTGGCTCAGAGAGGTTAAGTAATTTGTTCAATGATACACAGTTAGGATTCAAGTCAAGGCGTTCTGGCTTCAAAGGTAGCATTTAGGGCCGGGAATTTAGTTCAGTGGTTCCACCGCCTGCCTTGCAAGTGCAAGGTCCTGAGTTCGATCCCCAGTACCAAAAAAAAAAAAAAAGTAGCATTTATAACTGCCATTGTAGTGTCTGGTTTGGCACCAGAGGCAGGGAGCCACCCCCTAAGCAGGCCCTGGGGCTTTGAAGTATACACACCACTATCCAGGTATAAGAAAGCAGAGTCTGGGCCGGGGATTTAGAGCAATGGTGCCGCTGCCTGCCTTGCAAGCACAAGGTCCTGAGTTTGAACCCCAGTACCCCACCCCCCAAAAAAGAAGGCGGAGTCCCCCAGAGAGGTCACCTGATATATGGCTGGAGAGGTCAGGCACATACAAGAACAAGGCTGAACAAGTACAGGAATGGCATGAGGGGCTATGGGGGCCACTCCCAGGGGCCCACACTGTGGCACCTTGGCCACCAGTCCACGTTCGAGGAGACTGAAGGTGCCTGTCTCAGAAGCCCCAGCAATGCGTCTTATCTGCTAGATGATGGAGCCCTCTGGATCTGGACTCTTCTTCCTGGTAGCTAACTTGTGCTTCCTCTGCCTGCCTCATATTTCTGCAAACCTGACCTGTCTCCTTGCTGGATCTCCATGATTCACTGCACTACACACTCTCACCCTTAGCTGTCATCTTTTTTTTTTTGTACTGGGGATCAAACTTGGGTCCTTGCGCTTGCGCAGCAGGTGGTGAAACCACTGAGCTAAATCCCCGGCCCAGCTGTCATCTTCAATGAGCCAACTTCAGTAAAGCTTAGGTGGGTCACCCTTTTAAACTTTATTATAGCATCATCAGATTTCTTTCTTTTCTTCTGTTTGGTATTTGGAGACAAGGTCTCCTTGTGGTCTAGGCTGGGGAATCTTCCTGCCTCAGCCTCCTGAGTGTTGGGATTATATGTACGTGCCATCATGTGCAAATGAGATTTCTTTATAATTTTGTTTAAAATGCAGAAACAAGCAAATGTATATTCTTTTTTTTTTTTAAGTGCTGAGGATGGAACTCAGGGCCTCACACTCGCTAGTCAAGTGCTCTACCACTGAGCTATACTCTCAGCCCTTTTTATTTTCAGACAGGACCTCGTCCAGGCTGGCCTTGAACTTTCAGTCCTCCTGGCTTACTCAGTCTCCTGAGTAGCTGAGATGCACATATGCTACCATGTTTAGCTTCTATAGCCATTTTTTCATCCATAGGTTTTAATTGATATTTATTTTTATGAAATGTCATCCTCATGTGACCAATTTCAGAACCAAAGCAATTAAATAAAATGTATCACATGGCCAGGCTAGTACAATGAAACTACTCTGAAATTCTAGCATACCTTAATCCACCTATTTCAACTGAATGTGAGCCGGAATGAAACACACAGGAAGCAAAGCACACACTGTGAGCTGAAAGTATGCTGCGCTGTAAAGTCTGAGGAAGCAGAGGGCAGGACATAGCTCGGTGGTAGAGCACTTGCTCCCTCATGCGAAGCCCCCTGTACTTCAACCCCAGCACCAACACTACAAGAAAAAGAAGTCTTTAAAGGGTGTGCAAACAATGAAAGCGAGACTGATTCCAGCCACATCTAGGGGCTGGGATAGACTTTTTTCCCCACCAAGACGCCAATGTAACTAGTCTCTCACCTTGTGGCTGCCTTTTTCAATACTTTAATTCACTTATTTTGGGGAACTATGTGCTAGTTTCTGGGAGTGCTGAATATAAAAACCAAGAGACACAGTCCCCTGCTCACAAGGGCTGAGCTGTCCTGGGAGAGGCTGAGGTGGCACAGGACCAGGGCTCAGCCCAGTGTCGTGCGCCCCCCCGGGCCTCTGGTTAGTATGTGCTGATGGGAAAACTGTTTATACAAGTTTAGCTTAAGTTCCTCTCTGTTCTTTTCTTAATCATATAAAGCCAGTTTATAGAAACCCAAGTTTTTATACTCCTTCTTTTTACTTCTAACACTGCTTTCATATTTAGATGCTCAAGTTCCCAAATCTCCCAGTCTTAAAACAAAACACACCAAACACAGATTAGGCTTTTCTACTTTTTGTTTTTTGTTTTTTTTTTTGGTACCAGGGATCAAATTTGGAACCTTGTGCTTTCGAGGCAGGCAGCAGAACCACTGAGCTAAATCCCCGGCCCTTTGTTAGTTTTTTGAGACAAGGTCTCACTATATAGCCTAGGCTGGCCTGGAACTGGTGGCAATACTTCCGCCTCTGCCTCTTCAGTGCTAGGATGACAGGCATGCGCCCCCACACCCAGATCAGGCTTTCTACTTTTTAAAACAGAGGGAAAACGATGACAAAAACATGGCCCAGGAGTTCAACCGCCAGTGGGGTGGGGTGGGGGGCAGAAGTTCTTAGCCTGTATCATCCCAGTACACATTAAAAAGAGAGAAAGAAAAAAAGGCAATACATGCACGTGGTCAAAGAATTCAAAATGTTCATTAACGTTCAAATTGAAAAGTAAAAGCCTTCACGTTTTCCTTCAGGTCTACTTTTATATCCAACCCCCACCCAGCTGTTAACTTTGAATGATAATTTCTGGTTTATTTTGCATTTTATTTAGAAATGGAGTTGAACATCTCATGTATATTGGTGGTTAAAATGTTTTAGTGGATTGGTCGAGTCCTTTGTCTATTTCTATTGGTTTTTAATTTTTAAAAAATGGTTTCTGTACTTAGGGTGAATAGTATTATTCACTCAGGCATCGTTCTAAGCACTGAGGTTAAAACAGGAAACAAAATAAACCTTAAGGAGCTTAATTTCTGGTAGTGGGATACAGAAAAAACAAGACATACATTCACGTGCACATGTGGGATGGTGGTAGGTGCTATGGAAAATATAAACGTTTAGGGTAAAAAGGGATTGAAAGTAACAGTGGGTATGTGGGGTATAGTGTTGAGGAGAATGGACTTTTCTGATAAAGTGTTGATCTGAGCAGGCACCTAACTAAAGGGAAGTAATTATCCATATGATTATCTGGGGAATAAAAACTTGGGCAGAACTGGCAAGCAAAAAGGCGACAAAGAGGGAAACAGGCTGGCCTGTTTGAGGAGCAAGGAAAGGGCAGCAAGGATCAGACTGGCCAGTGTTTTGTAGGCGATGCTAGTCTTTGGCCGCACGAGATGGGAAACCACTGAAAGGTTCTGATGTGGCTGGAGATGGTGGGTGAAGCAGCCATGAGACTTGAGATAATGCAGATGGAAGACAGCGCAAGTACAGTTGGCTCCATGTCTGTGGGCTTTCTATCCAGATTCAACAACTCTGGTTCAAAAAAATGTTTAAAAACTGCATCTGTATTAAACACATACAGTTTTTTTGGGTACTGGGGATTGAACTCAGGACTTTGCGCTTGTGAGGCAGGTGCGGTGCCACTGAACTAAATCCCTGGCTAAAACACATTTTTAAAATCACTATTATTTTAAGAATATAGTATGATGACTACATAGCATTGATATTTATTAGACATTGTAAGCATGTGGGATGATGTATCCAGGTTGTGTGCAAACACAGCCCCATTTATATAAGGGACTTGAGCATTTTCAGATGTGGGTATCCTGGGGGTCCTGAGGATCCCAAGGGAGGACTAACTTTTCCTAGGTGAAGTTTATGGTGCTTTTCATTGTGTGGAGGTGGCCCTGTTATTTAATTTTTAAAATTTATTATAATAGCAAACTTGCTTATATGTTTGCTTTGTATCTTGTCAAAAGTTTACAAAATCATCTATTTTTATATTTTTCTATTTAAATTTTTGAGCCATCCAAAGTGGTTTTCAGGAAAAGCATGAAACAGCTGTACAGGTAAAGGGTTGAAGCTCAGTCAAGCTCTGGGGCACTTGGAGGTACCGAACCCACTGGAGGAAGGGGTCTTTATCTAACTTGCACACAGATGCTCTGTGAATCAGTGGTGGCACCGGAGAGAGTTCAAGCTGTACTAATGCACTGCTTCAACACCAGTTATTGAATAATCCATGTCTTCCCATACTGATTTGAAATGCTACCTTTATCCTACTCAATATTCATAACTCTTTGTTCTTGGTGGAATAAAAGACCCCATTAAGGTTGAAGCTCACCATATGAAATTTTTTTTCAAATGCACCTTCCTCACTAGTGTTTAATTTTAGGAGCCTGATTAGAAGGAAATTATTGCAAAGGAAGGTCTTCACTGTCAAAGGCAATGGAAAAGCATCTCTTTGCTGTCTTTGCTTAAAGACTTCAGCCTAAAGACATCAATCAACAAGAGTTATTTCAAAGAGTCTTGTGCTAAATCCTCTAAAAGGCTTCCTACCTACCTTGAGATAAGCTCAACCAATAGTCCAAAGTCCTCCTGTTGCAGGAAAGCCTTTTGGTTTCCAGATTCAGGTCTGGCATCAGTTAAGAGTGCTCCGATTTGTGTGGAAGGTTTTCTATACAACTGTCCTAAGAGGATGAAGCTAACAGTGAGAGTGAATGGTGAGGTGCTATATAGTCCATGGTCTCTTTTCAAATGAAAGTGAAAAATCTAACCTTTTGCCTGTGTATCTTTTTTCTCTAGGTCCAAGGTTATGCTAATTTCTGCCTTACTGAGATAAGGAGTAAGAACCATTCAGATCTTCTGGGGGGACAAAAGCCTTTTTTTCCTCCCAAGATGGACAAGCATAAAATGCAGGGGAGTGTTGGCTTCAGCAGCACATATACTAAAATTGGAACGATACAGAGATTAGCATGGCCCCTGCGCAAGGATGACACGCAAATTCGTGAAGAGTTCCATATTAAAAAAAAAATGCAGGGGAAATGAAAAACCAAATTTTATGCTTTGGCAAAGAGAAACCCAAGACATCATAGTCCTAACTGGTCTGGAACCATTCTCTCCTCTCTATAAGGTTTGAGGTGTGAAGGGATGGGGAACGGAGGGAGCAGAGGCAAAACAGTTCCAAATTTTCTAACAGAGCAGCTTCTTTTGATTCTCCTCCCTTCCTGAGTGAACTTTTGGAAAGACAGCTTTGTTCAGCAGCCTTGCTGGAAGGTTGCTGAAGAAGTCACTAGATGGTAGCTAAGCTTATGGTAAGAAGAATCTGAATGTATTGCCTGGGCTGAGAGTAATGACGAAGTGTCAGCACAGAGGGGCTGGAAAATGAGGTGAGGAGAGCGGATAGGTGGAGGCCTTGATTACATGAGAGATGCAGGCCTGTCGTTCCCATCATTGTATGAGCAACAAATTGGGAGGATCTCAAAGAGCCGTCTTTTGGGTAAAAGCAAGTATTTCTAAGTTGATTACCTCTCAGGTCCAAATTATACTGCAGTGCTTCAAGTACACAGAGTATGCTAAAATATTTTTAGTTGAGACATACTTAGGAGTTCTGCTTTTTAGCAATCTTAGAGCACTAACAGTGGCAACAGGAATGAAAAACAAATCAGGCACCAGCATGAAGACACATTAGATAGCATTAGATATAAAATAGGTAATTAGATAATTCTCATTGCCCATTTCTATCAATTTCCTTCTGTATTTTGAAGGCCAAATGTAATTCATGTTTCCTTTTGGGTGTTCAATGCTTCATTTAGGTCTCTTCTCTCCTAAATTATTCCATGCTTTAAAGTTATCTTTTAATTCTGACCTCCCACTTCCTCAAATCTTTTAAACAAAGCCCCTTTTTATTTCTTCACTGATCCTTGCCTCCCCCAGTTCATTCTATATGTGATAATAGATTACTTCTTTTCTGAAAGGTTGCTAAATACCTTCCAAATATTTCTTTTCCTTCTAATTACCACATTCCTAATCAAGAGACGCAGTAACAGCAGCACTACTAGATCATATAAATAGACCAAGGGTTGGTGAATAAAAGTAAAAGCCATATATATATATATATTTACATATAAACCATGTATACAATTTTGTCACTGGGGTATATCATTTTATCTGCTTTTCAACCTAGACCACTTACTGGAAGGTTAGGAACACTTAAAGAAATGGATGGCTTGTTCTAATCCTATCATAACTGTTTAAAATGTAGGATACATACAAAGCTCATCTCTGCAAAATTAAGCCATTTATTACGGTAGTTTGAAAAAGGCAGATGAAATGGCAGAAACACAAGTTTAACAAACATTATTTTATTATTTACAAAACACACAGTAATAACCATAAGAGTACAAAAGTACAGGGGGTAGACAAAAGGGTTAAAGAACAAAGGAGTTAGGACAACAGAGTACCCATCCTATGGAATCTATTTAGAACAGAACAGTTCTTTGTTACAGTTAGACAAGGCTGAGGATAGGTATACCACTGTTTAAACCCAGTTACTCAGAAATACATCTTTACTCAAAGTAGACAAGTGCTGGTAGTGTGTCTATATGTGCCCTAAGTTGAATTACAGCATATACAGATCAGGGTTCTACAATGCAGCCATTGGTTCTAGGAAGGAATCTGTGAGAGACTTGCTTGCTTATCTTGTTGAAAGAGTGAAGCCCTAGGACTAATTAGCTTCCCTACCTTCCACAAGGCTTTGTTCAGGTGACTTTGGAATGTGGGGTCAAAGACCCCATTCATTTCTGCTGCAAGCTCCCTCAGAACAGACACCGTGGACTCATCACTGGCATTCAAAATCCGCACAAAGAATTTATTCCACATTTCACCATCTTTTAGCCTAAAAATATACAAAAACCAGTTCCATCAAGATTAGGCATATGAAAAATTAGAATTCTCGTTGAACTTAGCAGTACATTTAAGGTAACACCTAGAACTCTTGGGTTAGGAATCAAACAGTCCTTTGAAAGCCCAGGAAACTCCAAAAGGAATCTGCTATAGCAGGAAAAACTGTAACTCAATGCACATAAAGAGAAGGAAATTCTCTTGCCTGCACCTGTAAATTTCCTCTGTTTACTAAGGGGTAGCACTTTTCAAGCATTTTTTTCTCTACAAATAGAAGAAAAAGAAATTTTATTTCCTCTAATTTTCCTAGAGCCTAGGTTCTTAAACCCCCACCCCTCCAAGTGGTTTATCATCTTCACAATTCTCTGAGAATCCTAAATCTGACAGAAGTAACCTGCTTAAATTTATGTTTGTATCTGCACTTTTATTTTCTTATTACCAGAGAACTTCTATCATTGTCCGTGGCAGGGGTGTTGAGAAACCACAACTGACCACACTCGTTTCTGCTGTTAGCCAGACCTGCATGGACCATGGCCAACCAGGGCTGACTGGCTGACTATCCTCTCTATCTTATGCTGTGTTTCAAGCCTGTTTAAATAGCACATGTAAGAGACAGGTTGGGGGCATATGCCTATAATCCCAGGTGCTCAGGAGGCTGTTACAGGAGGGTGGCAATTTCAAAGCCACCCTAGGCAACTCGGTGAGACCCTGTCCCAAAATAAAAAAACAAAAATGGCTCGGGATATTAACTCAGAAAGCTCTTGTCTAGCATGTGTGAGGCCCTGGGTTCAAACCTCAGCAGTTCAATGGTTTGGAGGGGAACGTGAAGAGGGGGCATTAAATCTTCAACATTGATTTTTTTTTTTAATGAAGAATGCTCCTGAAGTCATAACTGATAAGCTTATGATAGAAAGTTTTGGCTCAGAAAAGCTAAAGTGGAACATAAGATATTTAATAAATTTTATGAGCAGGCTTGAGTGAGTAGTAAGGTTCTGAGACCAAACAGCTCTTATTAAGAGATCATTTACTTTTTCACCAGGAGAGTCAGTTCACTGGTTTAGTTCTACCCATTCATTACATAAATAATAGTCTAAAATCAGTATATAATTTAGAAACTTAACTCTCTTCAAGAGATACTTATTAACTTTTGATAACACAGCTATTAGAAGAGTTTAAGACTAACACCAATTGGTAAGAAAATTATTCTCCTAAAATGTTTCTATTAACACTTTAAACTGAGAGGCTTCCACATTAGTTATTTGTATGGTATACCTAGGTTTAGAATGTTCTCAAGTCTCAATAGTTTATGTCTTATTTTTATTTATTTTTGTCTTATTTTTAATTAGCAGGAACTCTGCTGATATTCTAGTGAAAACAAATTACCAAAATCACAGTGTTTGGTTTTAGAAAACTAAGGTTACTAAAGCAGACAGATCACCTGAGAGAGAAAAAAACTGGATGGGCAAAGACCCTGAAATCACCAATACTTACTCAGAAGTATTTTGGCTAAGTTTCCAGAGGGACCCATCCCAGAAGACCTGTAGGTGCTCGTTGAACAATAATAAATGTGTTATATCTGCTATTCCAAACAGGTCTACCTGAAATCACAAAAAGCACCATCAGCTACCATGGCAGCTTATTTATATAGGAAGTCGAATGATATTACAGAGCTTAAAGTTCTTCTATGACACACATTTCAGTGGACTGCTCCTTTTCCTTACAGGAAAGGAAGAAGCTCCCCTAAGAAATCATCAATAGAGCCAACTCTAGAGATTATCTTTACGAACAAAAGACAAGTAATCGTGTGGACATCAGATCAAATGTGCAGTCCAGTCCTACTCCTGAATTTGCAGGATCCCACCTGTGATCTAAATGAGGGCCACATGACTTTAGGTTTATCTACGTACGAAGATAGCAAAAGGCCTCGCTTGCATCTACAGCTCACCCACAAGAGATTTTTGCATATAATGCTACCATATAAAATACTTTACACTGTCTTAATATTCTTTTTAAAATATATTATTGCATTAAACCTAACATCAATTCTGATGCAAAGAATAGAGACTATTAAGCTCATAGAATGAGTTAGGAAGATTACATGGATGCTAAGTAGTGGAAATGCTCCTGGCACTTAGGTTACTGAATCACTCTGTGCTTGCATGTGTATGTGTATACCCTTCAGCACTGTGACAGAAAAATGGCATCTTTTGCTCAACTTGGTGACACAGTATCGGAAAACCAGGTCATCTATTCCAGGAGAGTCAACACCAGCAAACATTAGCTTTCACAGCTTATCTAGGTAAGGAAGGGATTAAGAAACTCCCTCTAGGGCTGGGGATTTAGTTCAGTGGTTCCGCCGCCTGCCTTGCAAGTGCAAGGACCCAAGTTCGATCACCAGTACCAAAAAAAGGAAACTCCCTCTATATTTGCTCAGGCTTGTTTTACACCTACCTGGTAGGGAGAAGAACACTTAGCCAGGATCTTTTGTCCTTCCAGGATCTGTACTGTCCGAAAGCCACTGAGGGTAAAAACGTCTGGCTGGACCCTAAGGTCAACACTGTAGGAAAAGTCCACTATCTTCAAAGCTTGACTGTTATTATTACACTCATATGGATCGTGGATTCTGAGCCCAGATTTAAGAGAAAGAGATAATAAAAAGAGGTCATGAAAGAAGCTGCAATAGCTGGTCTTAAAAAAAAAAAAAGAAAAGAAAAAAACAAAACAAAACAAAAAAACCCCTTGCAGGAACAACTTAGCTATGCCAACAGCTCCCCCGAGTGGCTCATTACAAAAATGCACACATAGGAGCAGCAGCAGTGTTCACGCA
The DNA here is from genome assembly GCF_000247695.1 of Heterocephalus glaber. The sequence continues at coordinate 7,529,935 of NW_004624804.1, read as the reverse complement.
AGTGGGCAATGTTAAGGACAGTTTGGAGACACTTGATCTATGTAAATCATAACACATGGCCACACCCGAACATTTACCAAATTTCCATATTATACAGTAAACACTGGAAATATGGTGTGGGTTTCCGCTCTAGATTGCACACATCAATACATAATAGCAATGATTTATATACTGACAGGGATTTTGATGGAGGAAATGAAGCTTTTGTAGATCCATAGCCTTTCTTGTTTACTATTAAGACAGGCTTTTCAGATATCATTGAGTCTTCCTTCCAGGGCTTAATGAAAAACAACAGAAGGTTGTTTTGGTAAAGTGCTACCTGTATTATAAAATTGCCTCTTTCTATTAAATTAACATCATAGCCTATCTTTTTTGTAATTACAGCTCTTATTTCTAAGAAAATATAACACAAATTCATGATCAATTAATTATATTTTGCATAATAAAGCTATTCTCTAAGGAGATAGAGAACTATTTGAGAGAAAGGATGGATTATTTTTTCTCTATTTTTCTCAGTTTGCTCAAACTCTTGATTGTATGGGTGCAGATCCTATGTCCTTAAATACAGGACATATCTCATCACTCACCTCTACAACACAGAACGATTTTACTTCAGAATTTACAACTGTTCCCATTTTCTCTTGGCACAAGATCCAACTTATTTTTGGCCACCATAAAAGTATGATCATTTAAAAATTATTAAAAAAAAAAGATACAGGGTCTTGGGGTGGGGATTTAGCTCAGTGGTTCCGTCGCCTGCCTTGCAAGCGCAAGGTCCTGAGTTCAATCCCCAGTACCAACTCTCCCCACCGCCCCCAAAACAGGGTCTCGCCAGTAGCTCAAGTTGGACTTGAATTCATGATCCTCCTGTGTAAGTTTCCAAGTACTGGGATTAAAGGCTTGTACCACTATGACTGGCAAAAAAATTTCTTTTTAAAACTTGGGAGAAGTAGAAAAAAATATTTCTTAGATTAATAAAAAGAAGCATGAAAGCTCACTAGCCTTCTTACCAGCTACTAACTTGTTGCTATGGGCAAAATTTCATTTTTTGGATCTCATTTTTCTTAAAAAAAAAAAAAAGTAGAAATCAAACTGGTTGACCTCAATGTTGCTTTTTGAATCCCAGTACTTGAGGCTGAGACAGATGGATTGTGAGTTCAAGGCCAGCCTGGGATATATAGTGAGACTGTTAAAAAAAAAAATTCTTTTTGGCTTTTAATTTCTTGTGACTCTACATGAAATTTCCTGTCATATTTGATTAAGTAAAAAAAGCAATGTCCTGGGGCTGGGGATTTAGCTCAGTGGTTCTGCTGCCTGCCTCGCAAGCGGAAGGACACAAATTCGATCCCCAGTACCAAAAAAAAAAAAAACAATGTCCATTTTTTGGTACCGGGGATTGAACTCAGGATCTTGAGCTTGCAAGGCAGGTACAGTGCCGCTGAGCTAAATCCCTGGCCCTAGTAATGTTTTTTATTTTTATTTTTTATTTTTGTATCAGGGATCGAACTTGGGACCTTGAGCTTGGGAGGCAGGCAGTGGCACCACTGAGCCAAATCCCCGGTCCTCTAGCAATGTCTTTTATGCTAAATGCTTTCCTGGGAGTTACCAGTCACCAGAGATGGACTATCTGAATACACAGACAACAAATGCCCCTTAAAACGGCTTAGACAATACCTGTGCTTCCAATTTCCACCACACTGAGAACTCTGAAACTGTCCTGTGCTGTGAAATAGGGTGAAAATAAAATCTATGCCCCCTGTTCTCACATTCAAAAACATGTGGGAGAATTTTTAGTGGCCACAGTAGCTGGGGGAACATTACTCACACTTAATTAGGTGAGTGGAGGAATTTTGAAGAGTATAAACTTTGTGCATTGCTTAGAACTGACCTGCACAAAGAACTGTCTCATCCAAGATACCTATGGGACTTTGTCTGTTACATTATGTCTGGGGAAGCCATTAAGATTGCTCTCTCAGGAAAGAAGATGTGATCTTCTCATTCTTTTGGTTATAATTGCAGAAATACATTAAGGATTCTTTTTCATTTCTATGATAACTATTCAGTTCTTTTCTTACAGGTTAAGTAATCAGAAAAAATGTAAAATAAAGGATTCCAGCTCCTCATTCATAGTAACGGCCTGAGAAAGTTAACTGCTTCCCTAGACACTGGTTGAGGCAGACATGACATCTTTAAATCTGGCCACTTTACTCAAATACCATTAGATCAGCAATCCCCGAAGGCAGGGAGAGGAGGGCTGGTCCGCTACCTCTTTTCATAAAACAAAAGTCTCGGATTGTCCTGCCTTGTTCATGCCTCAACATTTTCTACATTTTTTCAGTTATTATCTGAGCTTCATTCTTATTTCCAGCTCTGTGCCCGCCCTTTGAATTTGTGGATAAAATGGGTTTAATTTGAACTACTAAGCCCCCTTTCTTGGCATAGCTTGTATTTGTGCTCTGGTTCTACCAACTTTTCTTAGCTATTATCTTAATTTGAACTAACTTATGCTTTGGTCTTTGGAACTGAGCAGTGCCTCTATTTTGCTGGCATCCTTGCTAGATCTGCACTGGCCCCACTCAAATAACTAGACAATTTTCTTCACATGCTTAAAAATACTCATATTTACAGCTTAGTGGCGCAGTGCCTGCCTGCCAAGCGCAAGGTCCTGAGTTCGATTTCTGGTTCCAAAAAAACCCCAAACCTCACAAAAAAACCAAATCAAAACAAAAATATCCACACTTTATATCTTTGGGACAAGAATCATCACAATACTCAGGAGTGGTTGAATATCTTATATGAATTAGTGTATTTCTTCAAAGTGTTTTTTTCTTTGAATTCTTTCAAACTACTCTGAATGATTATTGACTTTTAGGTAGCAAATACAATGTACTCGATAATATAAGAACAATAGTAACAATAATGTGTATTTTAAGAGAAAACTGACAACTATAAGAGAATGTAAAGACCAACTTGTTTCTTAGAATCAGGCTTCTTGGACTCAAATCTCCATGGGCTATTTCTGCTTTGTGAAGCTTCTCCACTATTGTCAAAAGGTTATGAATAATCAATACTATTATTTCTCGGGTAATAAATTCACTGTGTTGGAGAAGATCCTGGAAACAGAAGGACAGAAAACCCATTATTTCTCAAGTTGGGACCAGACAGACGCTATTCTGGCCTCCTACTTGTTCTCTACTGGAATGTATGCTGGGCCGTACATCCCAGTTCTGACAACTCTATATTGAAAGGCTTTAATGAGATCGTGGATGAAGAGCGTCAAGGATGAAGATGGCACCTAACAGGTACTGTACAAATAGTTTCAAACACTTGTACTTTGACCATTTTAGAGAATTTATGTTACTATCAAATCTGCAACAAAACTTTCTTAAAAACATACCAAGGAATGACATATTGTGTTTGGTTTTAAAAAATAATTTAGGGTAGGGGGTGAGGGTGGGGCACATGTAAAACAAGAGTGGTCATGAGCTAATGATTAATGTGTGATGGCGAACCTTTTAGAGCTTTCAATGATACAAATAGCCTTCTGTGGCACAGGTGCCATAGGCGTGCCACCACTCTACTTCGATAGATGACTAGTTCATGGGAGTTCACTGCATAATTGTCCCCTTTTTTTGTCAAAATAAAGTGTTAAAAAATACTAAAGAAGTCATTGGTCAAAATAATTTAGGTAAAGAAAAAATGTTTTAAATTTATAATTTAATTGGTCTATTTCTAGAAGATTGACAGGAATTTTGTATTAAATTTCTTTGCTAAATGGAGCATAAATCTTTTTCCTTGACTGTTTTAATTGTGTTTATTATTACACACCTGAAGGGTGCAGCAGTTTATATATTGGTGCCAAACAATATAGCCATCTTGGTACTGGTAACAGCTGTAAAACTTATCACACTCTTCATTTAAACGTTCCTTTAACTTGAGGTTGATATAAAAGTCCCATGGGACAGGCTGAGAAGACACCTGTAAGACATTGTATTTTAAAATTAAGAGTAATTAGAATCTGTGGTTATGGTTAGCAGATTGAAAACATATTCCTTCCAGTCTTCCGTACACCCCACAGAAAAAAGAATAAAAGCCCCCCCCCCCAAATGTAGGGCATCAAACTAAGGGCCTTGCACATGCTGGGCAAGTGTTCTACCCCTGAGTTACACTTCCAGCCACAAAGAGACACTTTATAAGGCATAACTCAACAATAAAGAACCCAATGGCAACAAAATTCTGGAAGCTGGAAAGAGTAACGATCTACTTAGAAGACCCAAGAAAAACTGATTCTAACAGTGGAGAAAACTGAAGAGTAACCACATGTACTTTGCAAGATCACCTCCTTACAGTATGTAACTGGCAGAACCAACTGTCTATGGAAGAAGTAAGGCTAAGGTGGAGCTAAAATAGGAGCCACTGAACCCCAATTAAGGGGAAGTTAGACCACATATTCATCCTCCTGCTCCTGTAGTCTGGTCTAGCAACTGCCTTTCCCTCATTCCAGGAGATCAAAAGTTTATTCCCTAGAGCTCAAAAGAAAGGGCTCTGGACTAGAGGGCACTTGGTACCATTGAAGATGGGAATATGGGTACCAGGAAAGTTTATGTATCAAATGCTAAGAAGTGCTTCCTTGATCTTCCATTCTCTAGACTAATTTCCTCATTTAGCTTTCAGAAAGATGGCAGCCAAGCTTACATGCTCTAGGCAGGAAATTAAAAATCTTCTTTGGAGGATCTGATCAGTTCAAGGGAAAAGATTTAAAAATTCAGTTTTCCAATAAAATAACCAATCTACATCATCCTACTACAAGGTCGACCATTCTCAACATCCCTCTGTCTACACAGAGCTTTTAATCAGCTTGTAGTGTTCTACACATAAATATTAATAGGGACCCAAAGAAGCAAAGAAAGCCTCTAATATGAAAGAGATTTTTTTTTTGGTGCCTGGGATCGAACTCAGGACCTTGTGCTTGTGAGGCAGGCACGGTGGGCACTGAGCTAAATCCCGGACCTAAAGGTAACATCTTATGTACAAGCCTAGAATATAACTTGTCCAGAATGGAGTAGGTCACAAAATTTTAGGACAGATTTACTCAAAAAGATCAAATTAATAGAAATATACTATGTTTAATCACATTGAGAGGTTTACACAATGGTCTCTCCCTTCTGATATCTGATCCTGGCCTACAATGGTAACTGATTAAGGCTCGATGACTTACTTTCCCAAGAGGAAGCCAAGAGACTAACAGAAAGATTTCATGGTACGATTGGGATAGTTACTACTTTGATCCACTTTTTAAACAAAGTAATTGAAATTACGAAGAATCAGTTCTACCTTTATTATGGTTAACTCTGAAGAGTTTCTTGGTGCCACCCAGAATAACCTGTAATCTTCACATGTTAGGTATTCTTGTTTAATACAATAATCTTCATTACCTGTGGAGAAAATTTGATTCCATTTAAAAATCACTGAACAGATACAGCCTTCCAGACTTCACCATGTGGAATACTTTTCAAAATAATGTGTTAAAAATGGAACATGGGAGTGAGGATATGGCTCAGTGGTAAAAGCCCTTGCCTAGTACATTCAAGGTACTGGGTCTTGAAACCTAGCACCACACAAAAAGAAACAGCAGCAGCAAAAACATCAAGAGAGGCAAACACAGTTCCTACTGTTACTGGGACATGAAATTATCAATGGGCCAACCTCCATGGCGCTATTTCTCAGGAACATTATAAATATCTAGAAACATTTGTAGTGCTCAAGTGTCAAGCTCAACCACAAATAACCACTCTGTGTATACTGTCACGCCAAAAGGACACACATTCAATGATACTTACCTAATTCAATTTCCTTCTCCACCTCCAACTTAGGCATTGGTCTATCTTCTACAAAGAAGTCTACGGAAGCACTTAACTCTAGGAGGGATTTCAGCAGTTGTCTACGATACTGTGTACACCAGGGTGACTGAACAGGGCTTTCTGTGGAGGGAGAAGGTTGAAAAAACATCACCTAGGAAAAGTCAATGTTTAAAATTGATATAACAGAGGAAATGAGATGACAAAACAAACACTGCCAATCTGACTACTTTTATCTGCTGGAGATCTTCACTATATCCAGTTGATACTACTTCATTCTAGATAACAGTGCAATCTTGGCAACTTCTTTAGGGAACAGCATACAACTCAGTTTGCTGAGACAAACAGGCATTTGCTGGGCTGGATCTGGATGTTTGCTTGTTAGCTGCATGATCCCACCTGTGGTCTCATTGGTGAGCTCCAGTTTCTCAGGAATCTGAAGACTTTTGATGGAGGAGGTGCTTGTAACTGAGGCAGAAGACCCGAAGAAGCCAGAAGAGTGTGTAGCTTCACGACTATCTTCAATAATTGGGCTAAAAGAACAAAAATGAACCAATTTTCATAAGGATAATAAATATCAACTTACCTTGTTATAATTCTATGATTTTTAATTAACAAATTTTAAAATATTTTAAATAAAAATTTAAAATAATTTGTAATTTGTTATAATCTTGTTAGTTTCATTTCTGAAGTCCTTTATTTCCCAAAGCAGAAATAGATTCAAATCAAAATTGGAAGCTAGGTAACCTCCTCTATCTTGATTGATAAGAAAGGCCCAGAATTACATTTCTGGATTTATACTTTATTCACACAATTTATAGTAAATAACTATACTACATCTAAATCTATACTAACATTGACACTAACTTTTTCCCCTTCACCCCTTCTCTGGACTTTTCAGTCTTCAGTAAGAAAACATGAAGGAAAAGAGAAACCCAATTTATGCAGCATGAATGCATGCTAGGTAATAAAAAGTTTGTTAGAAAAAGTTTGAAAATGCTGTTTTAAAAGCACAGGTTGGCAAATTAAAGAATATTCCTAAAACTAGAATTAGTTTAAATTAGCTGACTAAATTTTAAAGATGAATGGACTTTGGCCAGACATGGTGGGGCACACCTGCAATCCCAGCACTTGGGAGGCTGCAGGAGGATCACTGTGTGTTTGAGGCCAGCCTGAATCACATAGCAAGATCCTGTCTCAAAAAACCAAACCAAACCAAACCAGAAGATGAGTGGATCACCAGGCTTAATCCCTGGCTTTCTATACCATTCTCTCATATCTATTCCTAAATCATTTCCATCTATTGAAGTATACTTTTTTTTTTGGCTTTTTGAGACAGGGCCTCGCTATGTAGTTCAGGCTGGCCTTGAACTTACTACGTGATCCAGGCTAGCCTCAAACTCAGAGCAATCATCCTGCCTCAGCCTCTCAAGTACTGGGAGTACAGGGGTGTACCACCACGCCCGGCTCAAAATATACTTTTAATATGTCTCTAGTTCACTATTTGAAATCAACATCAGCTATTCTACCATTATTTTAAACTCAAAATTAAGGAAAAATTAAAATTTTCTCTTTCCTAAACGAGTACACTTTTGCTGAGTATACCTCAAAGGTATCAAAATCCTCCTAGACCTCTTTTTTTTTGTACTGGGGATTGAACTCGGTTCCTTGTGCCTGCGCAGCAGGCGGCGAAACCACTGAGCTAAATCCTCGCCGACCACTTATTTTTATAACTATCCAAATGTACTTCTTTTAATACATCAAGCCAATCACTAAACACCATTGATATTTTATCTGGGGCAGCCCTCATTTTATATAAAGCATTTAGTAGGTCAGTTCCTAGCACATAGCAAGAGCCTGATAATCACTGTAATTTACAAAGCACATGCAGAATATGAGAGCTAACACTTTGGTCTGTAAAACCTGTAATCCTCAATCACCTTAGCTTCTTGATGCTGTGGGCTGGACTATACATAGTGCCACATGTAGTTTGTTGATCCTCAGAGGTCTTTGCATCCATATCCTCCTCCTGCAACAGCCTCTCGGGATCAGAAGAGAGCTCCTTCAAAGACATTATCTCATGAAAAGGAGTGGATGCAAAATGGGCTGCTCTAGTGAAGTCACAAGTGTCTTCAGGGTTAGGACAAATAGTTACATTCCGGAAACCTGTGATAATGGCATCCTCACTCAAAGGCTCAATTCCTGTAAGTTCATCCTGAAATAAAAACCATAAAAGCCCAGCTGAAATATTTCAGTGAACACACGAACAACCTGTTTTTAGAGATATGATGTCAGATTACTGACAGAGGATACTTAAGTAGCACATTAGGGTAAAGACAATTTTAAAGGGAACAGAGTAGTATTTGAGGAAAAATGGCTTTGTATATAAACTAGACTTCATGAAAAAATATACTGTGAAGATTCTCCACACAAGGAAATTTTGCCAACTCATTTCACCTGGTAACTAACAAACTAATATTATTTTTCTTCTGGCTTTCACCTGGAAAATATTCTGAGAATCTGTTATCCTAATTTTAAGTCTTCCTCTATGCCACATACTTAATTTTTATTTAATTTCTTAAATGTAACGGATGATGACAGAAAATATGGACAGCAAAGTAAAAAAAAAAAAAAAATCACCCAAAATACTATTACCCAATATAACATTTTTTTTTTTTTGGTACCAGGGATTGAACTCGGGTCCCTCTGCTTGCGAGGCAGGCGGCGGAACCACTGAGCTAAATCCCCAGCCCTCAATCCAACATTTTTATTACACCTTTAAAACATGATTTTGTCTTTAAAAGTTGCCGAGTTGATCCCCGGTACCAAAAAACAAAAACAAAAACAAACAAACAAACAAAAGTTAATACATATACATGGTTTTAATCAACTAGTTTAAAAATATATAATGAATATCTCTCTTCTACATGTAACCACCCATCTCTACCCTGTTCCTGCTCCCCCAAAGCAATCATTATTACCATATGTATCTAGTAGTATACATACACAAACATATTCTTTGCATTTTTAAAGGGAGTTTTGAAAAAAGTGAAATTTTAGCATAATGATATTTTATACTATTCCTTCTCATACATTTTTTCTATGATTAAAAATTATTTAATTGCTTCTTGGCCTTTTGGCTAAGATCAAGTGTAAAAATTATTTAAAGTCATAATGATCACATTGTGGGTCTATTAGAAATTAACCAAGTTAAATTGAAAGAAAGAAAAGAAAAGAAAAGAAAAGAAGAGAAAAGAAAAGAAGCAACCAATGATATGAAACTAGAATACAGACTCTTGGAGATAGGGAAGGAGATCAAAAGAGTGGGGAGGAAAGGGAGAGAGGGAGATAAAAGGAAGTGAAAATTAGCAAGATGTGTTATATGTGCCAATTTCCCAAAATGAGTATCACTATTCTGTAATATAATATTTACTGAACATAATTAAAAATTTTTAAATCAAAGAAGGTTATTCCCTGTTTCTTACTAGTATAAAATTATTTTAAAACAAATTTTTACAAACATTTTAATTTGTCTAGGATTAATTCCCAAAAGAATTATCTGGAGAAAAGAAAGGTTCTTTAAAGATAACTAAGATGCTTTATAGATCTTGTTTAGCTGTTCTGAGTTTATATCACTTTACTATACAGTTACCTGCAGCAGACAAAGTGTCTATTTCATTTATCTGTTGTGGATATAAGATTTTAATTTTCTAAATCATTATCAATTTGACATATACTTTCAATGTGACTCAAAATAGGGGTGGGAGTTACATTTTAAAACATCATAAGATTAAAATAAAATATTGATGTCTATAATCTAAGTATACATTTTATGCCCTGTAAGTTTAGATATTTTAAATATGATTTTTTAAGGGATAAAAATTCTGGAAGGTATCTTAATAAAATTCAAGTCAAAGTTTGTAAGAGAAAAAAGCAAGATGAAGACTGAGTCCTTTAATAATTCAGCCTACCCACGTGAACAGCAGAACCCAGAACCACTGCATCAAAAAATCAGCCTAAGCATCACGCTCTCTGGTGGTGTTCTCCAGAACACAGTATATAATTACTCGCGCTTTTGCATTACTGTGTTTTCATAGCACGCAGGGAATTAACTATGTCAGAATTATCTGGGAAGTATTTAAAACAAAGAAAAATCGTAGTTTAACTTCTTCCCTGGAAATTCTAATTCCAAATAGCTGGAATGGAGCCTGGCTACTGTTTGTTACACAAGTCTCTGTAGGCTCTTTTAAGTCACTGGAAATATTCCGTAGCTTGGGTATAAAACAGCACAAATATTCACAGATGTGAAAATTCAGCTATTTATACAATCAATATTTGTGCAGTTTACTGGATATAAAACATACCTCAATAAAGAAGTAAATAAAAAGAAAAATCATGTTTTAAAAATTTAGTCCAAATAATTCATTGCCTTGGACGTGCAGAACATACTGCTTTAAGTCAATAAAGCTACCGATCACATTACACAGTAAAAATCTTCTGTTTAACCTTATGACAAGTTTCCAGATGCTGGAAAAAAAGGGAAAGATGATTTTTCTTCCTTAAAATATCAATGAAATGCAACTGACAATGGTTATTTACTTTGACTTGAATGTTTATGCAGGGTCTCATTACCCTAAGTATCATCATGTCACCAGCCCAAAGTGAACGACATGAAACATAACAAAAGAAAAAAATGGTTAGCCCACATAACTTTTCTATTGCTATAAAACACATTTTATATGAAAAACAACAAGCATCATTTGTTATGTTGGTTAAAAAAAATCACAAGTGTTAAACTGGGTATGGTGGCACACACCCATAATCCCAATACCTTGGGAGTCCGAACCCTGGGTCACAGTGAGACACCATTTAAAGAAAGAGTATACATATAATATATTTTAAAAGGCTGTCAAAGTAGTAATATTCCCCACTCTAAAAAATTTGAGCCAGGCACGGTGATATATATCTGCAATCCAGCACCTGGGAGGCTGAGGCAGAAGACTGAAAGAGCTGCCAGCCTGAACTACTTAGCTAAACTATCTTAAAAAAAAAAAAAAAAAAAATTGAGCCAGGCGTGTGGTGCACACCTGTAATCCAGCAGTCCAGAGGCTGAGGCAGGAGAAATGCTGCACGTTCAAGGCCAGCCTAAGCTACATAGTGAGATCCTACCTCAAAAACAAAAGCAATAAACAAACAACATAAAAAGAGGTCTAATTCACATAACACAAAATGTATATGCATTTCAGTGGTTTTTAGTATATGTACATGTGCATACAACTATTACCCCTATCTAACATATCCATTAATCAAAACAAAAACAACAACAAAAACTAAGTCCATTAGTAGTCATTTTCCTTCACCCTCTCCCTAATCCTCTGGAAATCCCCAAACGACTTTTGCCTATTCCAGACACTTAATGTCAATGGAGCCATATAACATGCACTTTTTTGGTGCTGGTTTCTTTTACTTAGCATAGTGTTTTCAAGGTTCATCATGTTATATGTTGTAACATGTATCAATATTTTATTCCTTTTGGTTGGCAAATAATTTTCCACTATAGGGATATACAATATTTTGTTTATCTAGTCATCAGTTGTTTTTGTGTACTCCTGTGTATAACTTTTTTGGTGTGTGACTTTTTTGGTATGTTTTTAATTTTCTTGGGTGTATGTGGGAGAGTGCTGTTGGGTCTTATACCACTAAATTTAACATTTTGAGGAACTACCAAAGAGTTTTCCAAAGCAGCTACACTGCTTTATATTTCCATCAGCAATGCATAAATATTATAATCTCACTACAACCCTACCCCAAACACTTGGCATTGTCTGTCTTTGGTCACGGCCATCACAGTGAGTGTCAAGTGGTTACAGCACTGTGGTTCTGACTTCCTTGGTGACTAACAGTGCTGACATCTTTTCATGTGCTTAGTTCAAGTTAGTGACTTTAATTTTAACCCTTAACTTTGGAGAGATCTGAATGAAATGTTTACAGTACTTAGGGACACTGCTCCTTACACAAACATCTGGAGAGATGTCATTTGAGGTGATGCTTTCTGTAGTTCTCAGAACTGCAAGGGGTCTTCGTTGGGCTAGAACTTGTGGGTTATCTGCAGGACTGGAAAAAGACATACACCGTTTAGTAATTCTTTTTGTTTACACTGATAACAATTAACCCTTAATTCATTCTCACTTATAATAACAGAGAACTTAAAATACAAAAACAAAAACAAACCTTTCATTCTTCTTTTCTGAAAGAAGAAACTCATCAAAAATGGAGAAAGGTACACTGCAACCTACAGAGAGAGAGAGA